>CM074720.1:312832936-313250436 GCA_037306005.1 Rhinophrynus dorsalis | reverse complement strand
CACTTTCCTGACTGCTAACCCCTCTCCCTACCTAACTGCCTTCTGTTTTCATCTAGCAGAGTCAGGAAGGGAATAGAGATAAAACCAGATCCACCAAAAAAAGACATCAGGGCATCCTCACCCAAAACATTTTTTATGGTTGGGAAACCCTGCATCCCTCAATGGACTAAAAGAAAAGGAAAAAATATTTTCTAGTCAGAGGGATGCAGGGACCGTGAAAGCATACCAAAGCAGCCCCAAAAAGAGTGTGAAGGAAGAAATCTAACGAGCAATGGCCTCCAGAACTTTGAGGCCAAAATAGGCATCTTGAAATGGAAACATTTTTACCTTTGTGAACGTGTAATGTATTTTTTTTTTTGTTTTGTTTTTTTAATGCAGGCTATGGCGAAATTTACGTCACTTCAGGACAGACTGCGGATCAACTCTGCCTGCAGCCTGTCAACCTTAGTTTGGCAAGAGACCACTCGCTTGGAGGAATCCTCCGTCATCGCTGGAGGTTGGAACAAGGCACTACTTGGGGAGGAGAACAGATGAAGATTACCAGGCTGCAGGCAGAGTTGACCTGCAGCCTGTCCTGAAGTGAGGTAACCAGCTCAATTTTAAAACTAAATTTTGCCATAGCCCGCACAGAGGGAAATTAAAAAAAAAAAAAAAAAAAAAAAAAAAAAAAAAAATAACCCACAAACAAAACACAAACAGATTACATGCTAACACTATAGGAAGATTACATAAAGGCAAGCTTTTATAGAGGTGATAGTTCCCTTTTAAGTTGAAAGTTACAATTGAACACACAGTCCCTTCAAAATATTTTAATACATTTGAAGGGGTAAAAATGAAAAGTGATTGGGGGGGGGGGGGGGGGGGGGGGACGAGACCATACAAGAAACATTTTTTCGCCAGAGCAGTATTGTAGTGCTGGCAACCCCTTACGGTATGTCAATTAAAAATAGGGAACTATTTTTGCTCCGAAGGCTTCTACTTACCTACCGTAAAATCTTCGGTATAATACGCACAATTTTACCCCACTTCACCCTTTGTGAGGTGGGGGGTGCGTATTATACACGAGATTTTTTTTTTTTTTTTACGGCTGTCAGTATTGTCCCTCCCTCCCCCTGCGCTATCCGCTTTCCAAATAAAGCTTACTATGTTCCACTGAGCTCCCCGTTGCAGCCAAAAGAAGAGAAGGCAATCTCTATCTGTGTAAATCTTCCAAGCGGGCGGCATGCTTGCATTTGCTGCCTGCTTCCTTCAATGGGCTTGCAGGACCTTCCGCCTCCAGCCAATGGTAATGCCCTGTGTAGCATACCCTGGTTTTCAGGTATTTCAATACATCTGAAAGTTTTTCTGGTTTTTTTTTTTTTTTTAATTGTGACATGGCGCCAACTTTTGGCGATATTTCATAGCAAGTCTGCATTACAGTATAAGTAATAATGACCAGTCCCACCCCAAAAGTGGAAGTACTTTATAAAAAAAAAAAAAATAGCATGTACAGTTGCATAGTTTATTTCTCTTTATTCTGAGCATGAAAGGCAGAAAATGGAAAATAATTCTACCCTATTTCAGTTGCTAATATTTTTTTATAGCAATATTTATTCATGCACATGTATGGTGTATGGGTTCACAGAAAAGCACCAAAAACTGGACTGTAAATTGCAATAAAAATGTGAAACGGCTTAGCAGTCAAGTGGTTATGGACCAAAGTAGTGTGCGCATCTCAGGTCTACACAGGTCAATTATAAGACATGGTTCACTGGGGTGAATCTTTTAAAATATATTTTCATATAACCATACCAACCTCTCCATACTAAAAAATGTTCACACTAGAATATATAAAATATGAAAATTCCATGGCTGCATAATTCAGTGACCAGTGATATTTGATTACTCTGACATATACAGTAAAATTGGTCTATCACTAGTCAAATTTATGTATTATCTAATCTTGTAGAATCTGGCCTGAAGTGGATTACCTTACCTTTACAGCACCGACCCGTTCATCAAAATGGATAAAAGCATAATCTTTTAGCTTCTTAACTCGCTCCAATTTACCAAACTGACCAAATGCTTTTTCTAAGATTTCTTCTGTAACAGTATTTGCAAGGTTGCGTACAAATAAAACCTTAACCTAGAAACAGGTGGGGGTGAGGAGAAAAGAGATAATTTATTTAGTTCAAAAGGAAAAGAAAAAATTGCATTAACTGCTACACATTTTGAACAGCATCACACACATTCACAGATAACAAATAGAATGAATGGCGTGTAGACATGTCAGTGTGCAGCTTTGTATTCTTGCACTTGTACCAATCATATTTGACACAAATACTGTAATGCAGTCAGAAGAGATACCCAACATGGATACTAAACAGCGTTCGTCCTAGACCGGCTACAAGGTCATTCAGTGTCACTGGAGGTAATGCAGCAACAGTATAATTGGGAATACATTGTACCATTTACTCTGTGCTAATGACGGGAGTTAAGCACACTAAATTTTCTGGTGCTCAGGCCATATTAGGAAAGCATAAAACAATACAGATAGATTGAAACAAACATTTAATTGGATCAATGAACAAACTGCATAAAACAAGAGACAAAGGGTAGATGGTAGTCCTCAAAAATCAAGCATACAGCTGTTTGCCAGCACCCCGACAAGGCATATAAGGTTCTTATAATTCTACATTTATTTCTTCCTATATAACCCTGTACTGCCCAGGATGTGGATATACACACAAATATAAACAGAAAGGCCATCAAGTGTCTCAAATTTTAATCTTACTCAGAGGCTGAATAACTAAGAACTAGAACAATTCTGAAGTAAATCAGCTGCACCATTTGTGTAAATCATGTTATACAAAGTATGCTCCTATGGGTGTAGCCTTAGTAAAAGCCTGCTGTGGCTGTGCAGCCTCAAAATGGCACCTTTCATCTTACGGGGTGTGTGTCTGTTTAGAAAACAGACACCTTCAACAGTCTGAAATGACCCCCCTCCCAATACTGTGTACAAAGCTTCCATACGCACACACACACACATTGTTAGACTTCAAAGCTATTGTGTTGGGGATGAGCAAAAAGGCCAATTAGACATTGGCAAGACTTCAATTCCTACAGTTCGGTCTCTGCCACGCATCCCACAGCAGCTTCTATTTCATCAGCAGGGCTGTTCTCAGTAGAAAGGCCTTCAGATAGAGTCCTATCCATGTGCACAGTAGCCCTTTAGAGGGGCAAAATACTGGTCAATAAAAGTCAGTTGAAACCCCTGCTAGTGTCCTCAGATCTATAGTAACAGACCCTACAGTTCATCCATTCTCTCCAGTTTTGCTGTGCAAATCATTGCGATTGGCACAGCTGGATGACATCAGCACCTTGTTTCCATAGGGAACTTGCAGGTACAGGGCTACTATGGGGAGAGGAGAAATTTCCCACTCGTGTTGAATAAAGTGCAGACATAACATAGCTGTGTAACATCTGATCAGAACAGAAAACCAGAGAGAAAACTGGCGAATTAATAGCTATGGAATGGTTCCTACAGCTTAGAGGACACAACCAGGAGTTAAAAGGGTATTTTACTGACATTTAAATGCACCTATAAATGAGGCTTTTATACCATAGAATGAAGGGAGTCTCCACTGAAACTGCAAAGCAATCACAGGGATAAAGCTCAATGTGAACGCAAGGGATTTATTCATTTGTCCTCTGGAAAAGTTAGTTTGCACCACAATTCAGGGTTTGACAAATCAGTTTTGGATTTAGGAGCCAGACAAACAAAAATATGAGACGCAGTTTAAGTTTCACACAGAGCGCCAGAGATAGGCATTCATTAAAAAAAAAAAAAAAAAAAAAAAAAAAAAGTTTTTTTTTTTTTTTTTATGAATGCCCACCCCTGGCCAGCTTCTTTAAAGACTTAAAGGGATAGTAACACTTCGTTTTAACTTTATTTTATTTTGTAGGCATTAAAAAAACATGAAGAATGATATAAGTCTTATCTCTCAAACCTTTATGGTTTATGAGATATTCACAAGCAAAGTTCCCCTCCCCGCCCCTTTTACCTAGTGTAAGCCATCTCTTCTCAGATGTGAGTCTGGTTGTATGACAGTACAGATAACAGAAGGGGACAATTTTCTTTGTATGAAAACAATGAAAGCCCTTCCCCCCTTGACAAGTTTATCAGCTTTTTCCATTATCTTAATTGAAGATTGTCCCTCTCTGCAGTCTACCTGGGCATCTCCCTTCTGATATGGTTGAACAGGGGGGGGATACTTTGTTTGTGAATATCTCTTAAACCATAAAGGTTTCAGAGATAAGACTTATATCATTCTTCATGTTTTTTTAATGCCTACAAAATAAAATAAAGTTAAAATGAAGTATTACTATCCCTTTAACCAAGTATTCACACAGTATCATCCTTTTTCTTAGTTTAATCTCATTAGTGCAAGGGGTTACCCTAAGATTTAACCCTTTGAATGCCAATGACGAACTTAAAGGCATAGTAATACTTGTGTTATATAAGCTTTAATATTGTAGTTATTAACCCTTTGAATGCCAGAGGGGAACGCAACACGTTGCTTTGCAATGCATGGTTTACTCCTCTGGAGCTTAAAGGGTTAAATAAAGTAAAGAAACCAAGTCATTTTTCTTTAAGGCATAGTTTTAGTGTAAGTTGGATCAAGTTTACCTCTCCAGCCCCTTTTAGCCACGTCAGCTATCTAGCTGACAAACTTGGATTCTGGTCTGCAGACCGACAGCTCACCTGGAGGGCCGAAATAGCAGCAGATACACAGCAAATCTTCATGACAACTGTCTACAGCCTAAAATCGGGCACACTTTGTAGACCTCTGTCATAAAGGTTTGCTGTGTATCCACTGCTATTCCGGCTCTCCCGACAACCAGTCCAGTCCGCAGACCAGAATCAGCTAGAGCAGTAACATAACTAAAACGGGGCAGGAGGAGTAAGCTTTAAATCCAGATTACACTAAAACTATGAAAGTTATAGAAGGGGGGGGGGGGGGGGGGACAAAACAAAACTGATGCTTTGCTTTATTTAATAACTACAATATTAAAGCCTATATAAAAACCAAGTATGACTATCTCTAAAGACAAAACATGACAGTGAATGCTAGATTAAAGTTTAAATCTGTTCACCTCTGCTACTCCAACCCTAGGTGCCAGGAAGCAGTTCCTACTCGCCGTGGCAATCTAACACCTGGGGCTTGTCAAACACTGCCATAATCGATCCACTTCTTGGTAGTACATCTCCCTCAAGGGCTATAGTCACAAAAATTACAGCACAATGTCATACAAGCAAAACTTAAAGGATGTTGCCATTTTCACACAGGCAGCTGTTTAATGCACATAGCACTGTAACTACTGATCTTCAAGTCAATCGCGTGGAAGACCAATATTGGTGACCCAGGGGGCATCAGGAGAGGGGATCCTGACATCTCAGATGAAAAATGACAGATTGTAGTTGGCGTAGTTTTGTGCTTCTTAAACTCACTACAGTATGTAAACTCATACCAACAGGATGTAGTTTTTCTTGTAAGCGTAGTAGCTAAAGATTACAGTAATAAAATACCATGTTTTCAAAGCTATCTGCATCTTTGAAGAGGTAGAAATGTGAAACAGCGATTCTTATAGCATCACCTTCTGAAAACAGTTGTGAACACCAGCCTATGGGTAAAAAGGCAAATTATAAGGGTGAATGTCTACTTTCCAAAATGTTATACTTTGCCTGTGCATCTGACCATTTTAGTGCACGCAATGTCAAAAACAAAAGCGGCACGTATAAGGTAATGTTCTTGGCAGCCCCATATTGTAAGATAACCCACACAAACGGGATATCATTTTCTCAGGCTGTTGGCAGGTACTGAATACAGTAGGTAATTCTATGGTTTACAAAGATTTCTTCCTATAGTGCCACTTTATTAAAGTGTGTGTGCACTCCAGCCTAGGTTTAGAAAGGAAAATGACCCCTCATTTAATATGGGTGAAGGTCTACTTTACAAAATGGCATACCTACTTTACAAAATGTTATACCTTGCATAACTTTCTTTCCATCTCTAAGGGTTATGAACATTTTAGTACAGGCAGCATTTTCAAAAAATGAAACGTAGGAGTGATTGTGTGCTTTTGGCATCCTCTAGAGTTTGCGAACTCAAACCAAATAAGGTGCCGATAAATACCACTGCCCTCCTGGTAATAAGGGGTTGCACAGGACACGCATGTAGGTAGGTAAAACTATATATTTGCTATTTTTGTACATTGAAGATTCAGTGCGCATTCAAATACAATAACCTTTCACAAGGGTTTTTGATATATAGTGTGAGATTTTAGAAAAATAAGGATTTTTTTTTTTTTTTAATTTTATTACAGATAAACCCTTTTCTCCTAGTACATTGAGGGATGCAAGGACCATGAGTTTTGGAGTGTGCCTTTAGGAGGCAGGGCACACTAAACAAAACTTCTCCTACTTCATGGTGGATATCCCCCTCATTCGACTGGTTAACAGTTTTTGTTTAGCAAAGGGAGAAACAGACACTAAAAAAGAGAGCCTTCAAGAACTGAAGGGTATCATCACCCAAATAATTTTCTGTGAGCAGATGCTCTGCATTCCTCAATGGACTAAGGAGAGAAGTATTTAATCTGTAAGAAAAGAAAGAAAAAAGGAAAAAAAAAAATCCCCTTTTCTCTAAAGTCATTAACCCCTCAAGGACCGGCCGCGCACATACTTTGCGGTCACTTAAGGACCACGGAGCATTTTTTTTTTTTTTTGCGCAATCCGATTCCAGACTCCCCGAATGGCGTGCAGAGAGACCAGAATTCCATGACGGTCCACAACTGTCATGGAACCTTAAGGGGTTAAAGGACGCAAGGACTATGGGAACGTCACAAAGCACTCCCAAAATTAGAGGCACTGAAAGAAACTAATGAACAATATAGCCTCCAAAACTGACATCTTGAGATGCAAAAATCTTAATTGTGCGAATGTGTGAGCAGATGACCGTGCTGCTGCTATGCACAACTGATCGACAGTAGCTTGATTCTTCAAGACCCCAGAAGTACTGATGGACCTGGTTGAATGAGCTGTGTTTCTGAAATGTGCTGGAACAGATTTCAGTCTGTATGCTTGTTTAATAGTTTGTTTAAATCATGAAGAAATAGTGGTCTTAGATGCTTACAGCACTGCAGAATCGGTTGTTGCCATTATCAAGATTAATAATAATGCTGGTCTGCCTTTCTTAGGACCATCTGGGATTACAAAGTATAAGATGTCCTAAAAGCATTGTGCAACTTGGACGTAGTGACAAAGGCATTCATCTACATACAATACCTCCTTTTTTGTTAGAAAGGATAGAACACAATGAAGGAAGAACAGCTTCTTGATTTATGTTGCTGGAACAGTTCTTAAAACAACTTTATCTTGAAAAATAAGATGCGGTGATTCACAAGAGTGCGCTGAGCTCTGAGACTCTTTTTGCCAATACAATAGCCCTGAGAAAAGAGGATTTTAGTCTTACCTATTAAATCCTTTTCTCTTAGTCCATACAGGTTACTGGTAACTCTGGGAGGCGATCCGCCCCTTTAAGTAGGCAGGAACATTTCTCCAAATGTATGCAGGAGGCAAAGCCTCCCCTCCCTCCTCAGCTGCTTCCCAGTTAGCTAACACCAGAATGATTTGAGACCCTACTAACTGACCAGAAATAGGAGAGAAGACTCCTGTGAGCATGCCCCAAAGGACTCCCGCAAAGTGCCACAGGAGAGCCAAGCATGGTCTCTTGACAGGGTGGGAGACCAGTAACCTGTATGGAGTAAGAGAAAAGGATTTAACAGGTAAAACTAAAATCCTCTTTTCTCTGTCGTCTAATACAGGATACTGGTAATTCTGGGATGTCCAACCATTGAGTTTCCCAGAGGCGGGAAGAAGGCAAGGACCGGGTGCAAGGCCCCCTAAGTCACCAATGCAGCTATGAATCAACAGGTCAGAGACAGCCCAACAAAACTGAAGCGTCAACAGACACTGAACAGGGGTGTAAACACCCCAGGAACTGTTACACAGCACACTGAACTAGAGCCAACAGGGCTCAACAGCAAGGAAGCACCAAGAACCTAAGAAGAAGATCCTAGACAGGCAAAGACTGCCACCAGGACCTTCCTCCCAAAGCTGGCATCAGCCGAAGCCAGCACATCCACACGGTAGTGCTGCGAAAAGGTGTGCACAGAGGACCAAGTGGCCGCCCTGCACAGCTGATCAGCAGAAGCCTGATTCTTATAGGCCCAAGAGGCCCCAGTGGACCTGGTGGAATGAGCTGTGACCCGAAAGGGAACATGCTTATTCCTCAACTCGTAGGCCTTACGAATAGTGGACTTGATCCATGACGCAATAGTCACTTTGGACGCAGATCTTCCTACCCTAGGACCCTCAGGAATTACGAACAGAGCGTCTGATTTCCTGACAGATTCAGTGCGATGGACATAAAACTTGAGACAACGCACCACATAAAACAAGTGGAGATCTCTCTCCTTGTCAGAGGAGGGGTCAGGGCAGAAAGAAGGCACCACAATCTCCTGACTGATGTGAAACTCTGAGACCACCTTTGGTAAAAACTCATTGGAAGTGCGAAGCACCACCTTATCCTTGTGAAACACCAGATATGGTGGTTTACAGGAAAGAGCTTGCAACTCCGCAACACAGAACAGACACAATAGCCAGAAGAAAAGCCATTTTCCACATCAAGAGACGTAGAGGAATGGTAGCCAAGAACTCAAATGGAGGGTGTTGAAGAAAGCCCAAAACCAAATTAAGATCCCACTGGAGCGGGACTTCCGAAGGCAGGACGAAAGTGAGAAACGCCCTGGAAGAAAACCTTGACATCAGGAAGAACGGCAATGCGTTTTTGAAAGAAAACAGAAATCGTACAAGTCTGAACCTTAAAGAGAACTCAAACTGAGGCCTTTGTCCACACCGTCCTGCAAAAAGGCCAGGACAGTAGGTAGATTGAAATTGTGAGACAGATACCTGTCAGCACGCAAAGGTCAACCAGACACTGTGATAAAACTTGGAAGAAACAGGCTTACGGGCACTAAGCCTAGTAGCCACCACACTTTAATATTCAGGATTCAACCTCCAAGCTGTCAAAGAGAGCCGGTGAACAGCTTCCTTCCATAGGTAACATGGCAGAAGTTACCACTGATCCATAACAGAGGCTGCCCAGGTGCCTGGAAAATAGTTGATGTGCCCACGCACTGGGAGCTGCGGACCAGGATTCTGAGAGCCATGCAGAGGCAGTCTTGGGCTTGGCTGTGGTGTGTTTTGAGTGTCACTGCTGTCTGAGCTTGGTGGTCTGGCTCAGGGTGTTGGCCTGACATACGGTCGGATTTTGCGGGGGAAAAAATAAACTGTTTCCTCTCCAAGTTGAAGTGATTGGAAGTCTGAGGCAACAGAGTACTCTTGCCTCTAGTGGCCTCATCCTCTTCAATTCAGAACCAAAGAGACTTTCCATAAAAAGGGAGAGAAATCAGCGATTTCTTAGAGGACAGCAGACCAAATCCTAAGCCACAATGTGCACCTAGCAGAAACAGAGAAGGCAGAAGCCTTAGCTGCAGGTTTGATAGAGTCAAAAAGAGCATCAGTGACATATGTCAGCTACAGACATGTTGGCCAAGAGGGCTAAAAGTTCCTCCTTAGAGGCACTTCTACTGATAGGTTCAGTAACTTCTTCGCCCCAGTTGAAGAGCTCTCTAGTGACCCATACGGAAGCCAAGGTAGGCCTCAAGGCAGCAACAATGTCAGCAAAGTTAAACTTCAGGATAGCCTCCAGCTTCCTATCAGTCATATCCTTCAATGCCATGGCATCCGCCAAGGGAAGAGCAGTAAACTTAGAAAGCCTTGAAATGGGTATCAAGTTGATGAGGTGCTGCATCAAAGGCGGAGTACAGCTTGTAAAAGCTCTTGGAAAGAGAAAGGTGCCTCTCTGGCATTTTCCACTCTTCCAGGATAACCTGGACTTTAAGTCCTTGACCCAGAGTGCCTCTTGTTCAAGGCTGGAAAGCATGAGGGGCATATCCGACATCTCAATAGAAGTGTCTAGACAGTATGAGAAATCCAAATACTGTGAACCAGATTAAAATATCACCTCAGAAAGACCAAGAAAATAGGATTTTAGTCTTACCTGTTAAATCCTTTTCACTTAGTCCATACAGGTCACTGGTACCATGGGATGTGTAGTCCCCTTTAATAGGCAGGAACAATTATGCAAATAATTTGCAAGGGGCGGAGCCTCCCCTCTTACTTAAGCCACCTTCTGGCCAGAGCCACCCATATTGATTTGAGACCCTAAACTGACCCCAGGTAAGCAAAAAGAAAGACTCCTGTGAGCATGCCCGAACGGTCTCCCACTGAATGCCACAGGAGAGCCAAGACTGGTCCCTTGACAGGGTGGGAGACCAGTGACCTGTATGGACTAAGTGAAAAGGATTTAACAGGTAAGACTAAAATCCTATTTTCACTGTCGTCCAATACAGGTCACTGGTACCATGGGATGTACAAACATTGAGCTGATCCAGAGGCGGGAAGTAAGGCAAGGACCAGGCGCAAGGCCCAAGTCACTAGAACTGTTAACCAGTTGATAACATAGCCCAAACTGTAAGTGTCAACGGACACCAACCAAGGGAACAATCCCTGAACTTAACACAGCACACGGAACACGAGCCAACCGGGCTCAACAGTAAGGAAGCACTAAGGATCACAGAGCGGAAGACCTACACAGGCAAGACTGCCTCCAGGACCTTCCTTCCAAAGCTGGCATCAGCCGATGCCAGTACATCAACTCGGTAGTGCTTAGAAAAAGTGTGCACAGAGGACCAAGTGGCCGCTCTGCACAGTTGATCAGCAGAAGCTTGATTCTTGTAGGCCCAGGAGGCCCCAATAGATCTGGTGGAATGGGCAGTCACCCTGAAGGGAACATGCTTATTCCTCAACTTATAGGCTTCACGGATGGTAGCCTTAATCCAAGAGGCAATGGTAACTTTGGAAGCCGGTCTTCCTGCCCTAGGCCCCTCAGGAATGACGAATAGAGCGTCAGACTTCCTGATAGATTCGGTGCGGTGAACATAAAACTTGAGGCAACGCACCACATCCAACAAATGGAGATCTCTTTCCTTGTCAGATGAAGGATTAGGGCAGAAAGAGGGAACCACAATCTCCTGATTGATGTGAAACTCAGACACAACCTTGGGTAAGAATTCCTTGGTAGTGCGAAGCACAGCCTTATCCTTGTGGAACACCAGGTAAGGAGGTTTACAAGACAATGCCTGTAACTCTGCCACCCGGCGTACTGACACAATAGCCAAAAGGAAGGCCATCTTCCAAGTCACAAGACGTAATGGAATGGAAGCCAAGGATTCAAACGGTGGTCGCTGAAGAACACCCAGCACCAAATTGAGATCCCACTGGGGAGCAGGACTCTTGAAGGCAGGTCGAACATGAGTCACACCTTGGAAGAAGACTTTCACATCAGGAAGGATGGCAATCCGTTCCTGGAAAAACACAGACAAGGCAGAGGTCTGAACTTTGAGGGAACTCAAACTGAGCCCCTTGTCCACACCGTCCTGCAAGAAGGCCAGGACAGTGGGAAGATGGAAGTCAAGAGACAACTGCTTGACAGAGCACCATGTCACGAAAGTTGACCAAATGCGATGATAGATCTTGGAAGACACAGGCTTACGAGCACTGAGCATCGTCGACACCACAGAAGGAGAAAAGCCTTTCTGAGCTAGAATCGAGGATTCAACCGCCATGCCATCAAACGGAGAGAGTGAACATCCTCTTTCCACAGATACCCCTGAAGAAGCAGGTCCGGACGGGCTGGAAGTGGGATTGGATCCTTCACTGACATGGCCATCAATTCCGGAAACCAGGACTGACGAGGCCAGTTCGGAGCAATCAGGATGACAGGGCAACGTTCTCTCTTCAACTTCTGAATAACTCTGATCAATAGAGGAAGAGGGGGGAAGATGTAAGCCAGGGAGAAGTCCCAAGGGATCGACAAGGCATCCACCGCTAGAGCAAGGGAGTCCCTCAGACGGGAGCAAAACACCGGAACCTTCCTGTTGTGTCTGGTAGCCATCAGATCCACCACTGGCATCCCCCACCGTTGAGTGAGCATGTGAAACACCTCTGGGTGAAGAGCCCATTCTCCGCTGTCGACGGTGTGACGACTGAGGAAGTCTGCCATGACGTTGTCCACGCCTGGAATGTGTACTGCAGAGATGACAGGCACGTGATCTTCTGCCCAAGACAAAATATCCTTGACTTCCCACCAGGCGGAACCGCTTCTTGTGCCGCCTTGTCTGTTGATGTAAGCCACCGCCGTGGCGTTGTCGGACTCTACTCTGACTGGAAGACCGGTCAATTGAGACTCCCAGTGCCTCAGGGCCAGCCGGACAGCTCGAAGTTCCAGAACATTGATGGAGAGCATGGATTCCTCCAGACCCCATTTCCCCTGAGCACTGAAGCGACCCCAGACTGCACCCCAGCCCCGAAGGCTGGCATCCGTTGTGACTGTGGTCCAATGAGGAACTAGAAAGGATTTCCCTTTCAAGAGATGAGAGAGATCTAACCACCAGTGCAGACTCGACTCGACGTGAGGAGGAAGAGAAACAGACAGATGTTGATGATCTGGATGATTCCTGCACGTCTGGATCACAAATCTCTGAAGATCCCTGGAGTGGGCCATGGCAAATGGTACTGCTTCGATCGTGGAAATGAACTTCCCCACTAAGGACGACAACTTCGGAACTGGAATTTCGTCCATGTCCAGAATCCCAGCCACTCTGACGGCTATCTGGTGAGCCACGTCCTCTGGAAGAAACACCATGCATTGGCGAGTGTCGAACAGGAGACCCAGGAACAGAAGCCTCTGAGAAGGAATCAAGTCCGACTTGTCCAGATTCAGGATCCATCCGTGACGGTTCAGGGTGTGCATGCACCTCTGCAACTGCTGGTGGAGAAGCTCCGCTGAGGAGGCCTTCAGTAGGAGATCGTCCATGTAGGGTGTCACTCTGATCCCATCCTGATGGAGCACCGCTATCAAGGAGCCCAGCACCCGCTGGAAGACTTGAGGAGCTGTAGTCAGTCCAAAGGGGAGCGCTGTAAATTGAAAGTGTCCCCTGTGGCAGGCAATCCTGAGATACTTCCTGCTCTCTGGATGAATAGGGATGTGAAGATAAGCATCCTGAAGGTCCAGGGAGGCAAGAAACTCCCCTGGAGACATTGCTGCAATCACAGAGCGCAGGGACTCCTGGCGGAAGTGGGAAGTCGCCACATAGGCATTGAGATCTTTGAGATCCAAGATGGGACGGGTTCCTCCGTCCTTTTTGGCTACCACAAACAGGTTGGAATAAAATCCTGAACCTGTGTCCCCCTGCGGAACCGCCTCCAGGACCTCTTTGTCCAAGAGATCCTGAATAGCGTCGTCGAACAGACGCCTTTTTGAGGGTTCCTGAGAAGGACGAGTAAAATGGAACCGAAAAGGAGGAAGGGAAGAGAAAGGGATCCTGTATCCCTCTGACACCACCTGAAGAACCCATGGGTCCGCCACTGACTCCTCCCAAGTCCGGCGAAAGATGCGGAGACGACCGCCTACAGCCGGATGCGGACCCGGGTTCGGCGAGTCATGCCGAAGCAGTCTTGGAGGTCTTGGCCTTGGAGGCAACTTTGGGCCTCCAGGACTGTTTGGGCTTGGAGGAGGAGCGCGTAGTGGGAGGACCCGTTTGGGTCGAGGAGCGTGTCTCAGTCTGAAAGGAACGAAAGGACCGATTGCGTTTGGCTGGAAACTTTTTCTTAAAGACTGAGGGTAGAAGAGTACTTTTACCGCCAGTAGCCTCACTGATCATTTCTTTGAGCTCAGAGCCAAAGAGCAAATTCCCCTGAAAGGGCAAGGAAAGCAAGGCTTTCTTAGAGGCTGTATCAGCAGACCAAATTTTCAGCCAAAGAGCGCGTCTAGCCACCACAGAAGAAGTGGAGGCCCTCGCCATCATGCGCACAGCATCAAAAGCAGCATCAGCAACATAGTTCTGAGCTTCAGTGATATTAGCAAGAAGCTGCAACTGTTCAGATACAGGCGCATCCTGGCGAACCGCTTCAGTCAGTCGTTCAGTCCAGGCTGCAATAGCCCTATTAACCCATGCCACAGCAAAGGTGGG
Organism: Rhinophrynus dorsalis; assembly: GCA_037306005.1. NCBI lineage: Eukaryota > Metazoa > Chordata > Amphibia > Anura > Rhinophrynidae > Rhinophrynus > Rhinophrynus dorsalis. The sequence continues at coordinate 313,236,240 of CM074720.1, read as the reverse complement.
GCGCATGGCAGTGCCAATAGAGGCAAAAATAGATTTAAGAGAGAGCTCTAATTTCTTATCCGTCCAGTCCTGCAAGGCAGAGGCATCTGAGACAGCCAAAGCAGTAGATTTGGATAGTCTAGACACAGGAGCATCCACCTTGGGAGGATGAACCCATTTTGCCAGCTCCGCTTCGGGAAAAGGGTAAAGTTTGGCAAACTTTTTGGAGACAGAGGAAGATCTATCAGGATACTTCCATGCCTCAGAAACCAGACGGGCAAGAGTAGGGTTAGTTGGAAAACAAACAACAGGTTTAGATGGCTTTTTCTGAAAAACATCAGTAGGATCATAAGTGGATTCCTGAGTCAGAGGAAGGTTGAGCGTATTCAGAACCGCTCTGATCAGACCCTCAGCCGAAACTTCAGGGTCACACTCATAGGGGTCCCCAATGGACCTGTTAGATTCAATAACAGTACGTTCCTCAGCATCAGAATCCTGTAAAAGTTCTTCTTCAGAAGAATCAGTGATATCAGGAGCTCCCTGTGGCTTAGGCAGGGAGGTCCTGATAGTAGAGGGGGTCTGCCAGACCTGGAGAGCCCCCTGTACCTGAGAGGGAAAGAGTTGAAGCGTGGATCTGAGATCCCTAGTGGCAGCTTTAAACTCCCTCACCCAAGATGGCTCAATAGCGTGGCTGGGAAGCCCAGGGTTGCTATCTTTATCAGTACAATTAGGGCATAGATCCCCCACATTATCGCAATCCAGCCCAATGTGGCAAGAGGAGCAAAACGCCATGGGGGTAGAAGACCCCCCAGCCTCCTTAGTCTTGGGTCTAGCCCCTAGCTCCAGTGAAGTAGACATGCTCACAGCGTCAATATACCCCACAAAAAACACTATCACCCAGAAAAGTGTTAAAGATTAAAGTTTCACCCCAGAAAAGGTCTAAAAACGGACTTATCTGGCCAGCGAAGGGTTAATCTGGTGAGGAGAGAGAAGGCTCGGTCCCTGCGTAGTGTACTCGCCTTGGAAAAGTACCACAAAATGGCGGCCGTCATGACAGCCAATCAGAAACAAGCGCGAGCTAAGCGCTCATGGGAAATGTAGTTTTCCCATGCAAGTACCCCAAACAGTGCCCGAAGCCCCCCTGAGCCCCCTACAGTAATAAAACACCAACCGGATGATAGGGCAGGAGCCTAGCATTAAAATGAGCCTACTCTGAAGTTGCTGTGACAAGCGGTTTCAGAGATATGTCCCAAACTGTGAATTCCCATAGAGAGTAAAGGAGCTCTGCTGCTGAGCGGGAAAAAGCCGCGCTTAAAGGCGCGGAACACCATTTTTAATAAAGTTTAGTAAAACATTAAAAAGTGCCCAAACAAGCATGAAATACATGAGAAACATAAATAAATGAATACCCAATGCTCCAAAACTCAGAGAATAACACAGAAATTGCATAAATAGTTGATAATGCAATAAAAACACCCTATGAGTGCTGGAGTGTATTAAAACTCCCAAATACAAGCCCATCAAAGGGACACTGTGGGGACAAGTGGACCTTCAGCACTCAATGGGTGACTCACCTTTCTCGCAGACTTCTGTCTTCAGGTGACCATGATAGGGAGGGAAAGAACCAGAGGTAATTTCCCCAACAGGGGAGCTGCTTAACACAAGCTGTCCCCTCTTCAGGTATAGGTCCACAGAAATCCCTGGAAGCTGCACCAGCCACTTTGAAGAGGGCAATTCACAGCCATGGTCACCCTCCTAATGGTGGTATTCCATATTTGAATAAAAAAATAATAAAACTCTAAGAAGCATAGCTGTTCTCTGCCTGGTGTGCAAGCACACCAGGAACAAATCAATATGGGTGGCTCTGGCCAGAAGGTGGCTTAAGTAAGAGGGGAGGCTCCGCCCCTTGCAAATTATTTGCATAATTGTTCCTGCCTATTAAAGGGGACTACACATCCCATGGTACCAGTGACCTGTATTGGACGACAGTGAAAGTACTTAGCTGGCAGGAGAATTGTTAACCTGAGAAAGAGTAAGGAGAGACAAGCCTCTGCGTAGGATAATCCAGCAGAGAAAGAAAATGGCATCCGAAAATCACAGCCAATCAGAGGAAAGCCTGTGAAACAGGCATTCTGGGATTTGTAGCTGTCTCTTTGCTGTAACCTAGCAACGCCTGAACCCAGACCTTATGGGGCCACCTAAGACACTGGGGGTGTGAACAGGATCATAAGGCAAGAGCAGACAAGAAGAATGAACCCTCTCTCAACCCTGTAAATCAATCTGTTGCAGAGATATGTCCCAAAACAGTTTGTCCCATAGAAGTAAATGAATCAAGTGCGGCCACGCTGTAAAGCTCACCTTTAAAAGTTGCGCAACTCAAAAAAGAAAAAGAAAAAATCTAACATTTTCAAAAGTGAATAAAAGTGCCCAAATACCCAAAGGAATATGTAGGGACAAATAAAAATGCTTGACTCTAGAAGGATAAGCCAAAATAAGCTCAATAACCTGGAGAAAACAGCAGGGAAGGGGTTAAATACAGAAAATGCAGAGTGTGTGTGTGTGTGTGTCAGACACACACAGGGGCTGCATGATTCTCTCCATGGGCTGCAAGGGTCCACACAACAGCTGGACAGCCTCTATCCAGGTTACTGGAACAAGTCTATCTGGTGAAGGACTAGTGGAATAGCCTGTTAAGGATGAAGGGGAGGCTCCACCCACAACTTCTAGAATTGTTCCAGCCTACAGGGAGGAGCTGTTGCCTCCCCATGGTACCTGTATGTCATATGGACTAAGAGAAAAGAATTTAACAGGTAAGACTAAAATCCTCTCATAATAAAATCCCCCCCTACAGTTAAATGGTGTAGTATAAAGAAGTCTTAAAATGTGAAGTCCTCTGCTACTAGCCAGACCTGAAAAGTTACTCGCCACTGCAAGCCATAACATACCCACCAGGACTGAATTTCTACTCGCCAGGACTTAATATACACTCACCATTGGCTAGTGGAAATTTTGAGCCCTGGTATAAAGTATCCCCCATCTGCCCCTTTTATTGATGTAACACTGCTCACCTCAGAGCAGCAAGACTAGCTGGATGGATCGCAGAGAGGGACAATCTTCAGTGAGCATAACGAAAACCCTGTCAAGGGGGCAGGGTTTTCATTGTTCTCACAGTAAGAAGATTGTCCCTTGCTGCAGCCTGTCTGATCAAGAGACCAGATTCCACATCTGAAGAGACGCGGACTGGCACTTATGCATGTGTGTATCATTGCAGTAGAAGTTAAAGCTGCACACCGTTATTTTCCAGTACACCATTTAACTGTAGGTGGGAGGGATTATATGTAATTAAAAAAAATAAGTATGTAGCCATTGAAGTTCAGCCCATGCACTATCACCCGTGTTGCTCTAGAGGAGATAGAGATTAATCTTCAAAGTATTTGGCCCACTCTAGATAAAAGTGGCAGGAGGGGGATAATTTATCAGTTACTCTTCAACTACAACTCTGACAGTATTGAAATAACACTCCACGGCCCAAATGCTATGAAGATTAATCTATCTCCTCTAGAGCAACATGGGTCATAGGGCATGGGCTGAACTTCATGGCCACATACAGTTAAATGGTATACTGGAAAATAACAGCGTGCACCTTTAATTTCTGCTGCAATGGTTCATACATACGCACATGCATCAGTAAACATAAGTGCCAGTTCGCTTTGTTATATGTATACAGCCATCACATGAGCCATAAGTGACAAATATTTCTCAGCCTTAAATTGGGCTTTTAACTCCCTGAATCTAGGATTTGGCAAAAGAATTGGAAAATAATATAGTTTTAATAATCCAAGGGGTTAAAATACCCATTTAAGTATATGGTATTTTAGGAATATTTGTATATGGTGTGGTTGGTTTGCTCTAGAATTACTCTGTCTGTATACAAGAAAATGTACAGTGTGTGCTAGCTAGCACAAGAGAGAGATACCCTAGATTCCAAACATCTCCCTTCATTTGGCTTGCCCTTCTTGACGGTTACCTTTGCCATGACCTCTGGATCTGGATCTTCAATAGGGTCAGCCCACTCCACAGTCACAACATTACCCCATACTTTTACTTTGCCACTCATTAACCTGCGCCTGGCTTGAGCAGCAGTCTTGTGATCTTCATATTCAAGGAAGCAAAATCCTCTATTCTTTTTCTTATCATCAGGCTGATGGTATAATATGACATCAGTAAGACCCTCTAGAAGAGATGTAAGAATAAAATACAATATTAGTGTTGGATGGAACAGGGAGAAAGACCAGATTATTTTGTTCTTAAAAATTACAAATATGGCACATTTATATAACCAATTTAAGAGCTTAAATTAAAAATAAGCAACAAAAATTGGGGGGAGGAGCATCTACTTTGAAATGGTTGCAGATAATTAGTTTATTCATCAAGATATGAATAACATTCTAATAATGGAGTTGTGGAAGCTCAGACAGGCATTATCTTCATCCACGCTGGCTTTGCATTTCATGGTATCTTTTTGTTCCTGCCCTTAACGATGCTTGTCAAAAGTTTTCCCTCATACTCTGCATTGATAGAAATCCACTTATCTTTATCTATATATCCTTTTCTCTACGCCAAATGAGGAATGCAGGGACCACAGACAGAGTTCTACACCAAGGAGGAAGGGTACTCAGAAGTGGAATCATCAACTTCCTGCCCTAAATACACCTCCACACACCAAAGCTAGTCTTTATGTCTAGCAAAGCAGGAGGAAAAAAAACACACAAAACACAAGGACAGAAAGGCCAAGAAACAGCAGGGGACCCCAAGCAAGAAGAAAGAGAAAACTAGAGACCAGTGGCATGTAAAACAGTGCATCCAAAACTTGCATCTTGGGATGCAAAAAACCAGAACTTTATGAACAAATGATTAAGTAGTTACCTTGCAAAGTTGATCAGAGGAAGCCTTTCTTCAAGGATTATAAGATACTCATTGATCCTACAAAATGGGCAGTAAAAAGGGTCAGAACGAGACTTGGAGGACTTTCTGCAGCACACAGAACAAAGTTCTGAAACTCGCACAGAAGAAATAGAAGGAAAAATTTTACATGTCATGTTTGAGAGCAGAAGACAAAGGCTCAAAAGTCAGAAACTGAAGTACTTTCATCATTAAATTCAAGTCCCAAGAAGCAGTAGGATCCCGACAGAGGAACTTTGAGTTACACCTTGAAGAAACGTCTGAATCTCAATTTTCTTCTAGTACAAAACTGAGAAGGCAGAGATTTGGACCTTGCTCTCAATTTTTTCCTCAAAGCCTTGGCCTTAAGGTGAGTTTAGACAAGTTGGGATATTAAATAAGACCTTGATTAAAAGGTTCTGCAGCAGAGGAAGGCACCAAAAATCACCTAAGGACATGTCCTGCAGATGGTGAAAGGAGGCTCATCTTGGACATAATGGGATGATGAACAGAGCTTGACCTTTGTTCTGTTTTGACCCTGGCAATCAGAGGAAAATTTATCAAGAGAGAACTACTAAGCCTTACTGTCACTAGCTTTGGATCCCTCAGTCTTGTACAACACACTGTCAGTTTTGTTTTAAAGGTGAGAAATCAGATGCATTCTGGCACTCCAAAAACACTGATGAAAAATATTCTGTTTCAACCCCCATTCTTCATGATCTAGGGTCTGTCTGCCGAGTGAAATACTACTGCAATGTAAATGGCTGCAGGAGCTGGAATGGGATTTTTGGCCAGTGTAGAAGTCTTTCTAAAGGGCCATGTCACAGAAAAGACCCAGAAAAAAAAAAAGGTACTGGTAATGATCTGGCCAGATGGGAAAGGAGGTGGCAGAGAAAGAAGTGACTATCAAGCAGATGAGCATCCATAATCCCCGGAGAAACAAAAAGTTACCCATCTTTCTAAAGTTTTCCCAATGTTTATTATTCTGAGGGATAGTTGTTCGCCACCTGTAGCCTGACTGGTTATCTTCTCTAGTTCAGTCCCCAAAATAAAGGAGGGTAAGACACACGAAAGGCTTCTTGTACATCAGCATTCCTACTATTTATCCATAGGGTACATGCAAGCCACACTGAGGCTGCTGAGCATTTGGCTGCCATTTTGGAAATTTCCAAAGTCTCTACACTATTATAGACAGCAACATCTTGTACAAGTCCCAGTAAGGCTAGAAGATCCCCCAGGGAATCCTCCTGGATGGCCTTGAGTAACTGATCCTGACAGGTATTCATGACTCTGCACGCCCAGGTAGAAGCAAAAGCTGAGTAAATGACTGCTCCAGAAAACAAGTTTTAAGGAGGGAATCCAATTTCTTATCTGCTGAAACATTAAGTGTTGGTGCACTTTGAACCAGGAAGCTGGTATGGTTTACTAGATGTCTGAACTTTGTGGTTCTCCCCTCTGGCTGTGGATCCAGGTTACATTATACCGAATGAAAAGATACATACCTGCACAGTTCTTTGAGATAGCCCAAACCCTGTCCTCAAACAATCAGATCCAATTGTTTGTAAACTGGAAATGAGAGCAATTACTTTTTGTTTGCATTTTAAACTGATGTTTTTAGAGGGACCCATCTGCAGAATGTCCTCCAGAACTTGCAAGTTATAAAAGACTGATTTCATTAAAATGCTCCACATCTTTAGTAGCTATGTCAGACATATATAAAGGGAAGATCACTGCCATTACTTTGGGCTTCACATCATCAGGAGACACCAATGTGATAAAAGCAGATGATACATGACTTATACTAGTGGAAGAAGCTCTCTTAGCAGCAAAGGGTGTGTCAGACAGCCACCTGCTCAACACTTTCAAAATTCTAAGCTAAGGACCCAGGAAAAGCTGTATTCTATTCCAGGTCCAGGTAGCAAGAGAGATGGGTGAATACTAACCGAAGTGGATACACACAGAGGATGAAGACCAGCCTACAAAACATCTTCCCACTGCATTTACGGCAAGAAAAGAAACCACTAGCTTTGCTGCCTCTGGTTCTAGGTGTCCCCCCCTCCCTGGGCACTGACAGTCTGTCTTAAAAAAATAAATACTAAAACAAAGAAGATAAGAGATCCAACAACTGGCCTGTAGCAATAACACAAAAGAAACTAGCGTTACATGAGCAGCAGGAGAACATCTAGCCTCCCTGTTAAAGCCCAGGAATTGCACGAAAGGCACGCAACCGACTCAGATAAAGTTTCTGCCCCTTAATATCAAGGAACCTGCCCTGAGAAAGGTAAAGAAGTTCATACTGCCACCCCTCATCCAACCAATCAGCAAGGCACGGTGAACAATGAAATGGGTACAAATTATATCCACTTGCGCTACACTAATAATTGAGTAGAGCTTTTAGCCACAATTTCAGTTCATTCTGCTGCCACAGAGTGAACTACTCTGTACAGAAGTACAGAATTAGAACTAGTGAGCCGCACCACTCCTTCTGCTTGCTAGAAAACCAGAGCAGGTAACACCAACGAAAGCTAAATGGTGACTTATCCGCACCCACAAGAACTAAGGCAGAAAGAAAAAACCCACTATAGGTAACTCTGTATCAGATATTTCTACATCCACATAGTCTTTGTGACCCTCTCCTCAATCCCCTGAAGGGAACAGGAGAACAGGACTTTACAGTGCCAAAAGTACATCCAACCAAGTCAGGGAATTATATAATTTAAAAAAAGTAAACTAGCAATGATGTGTGGATCTACAGGGCAAGAAGTGGGACAAGTTTTCACTCCTGAGTGTTCTGTCTCCTTAGAAGAGGATTCTGTATCAAAGGTCCCTGCATTCCTCAAGAGATGCATGAGAAATGGGGATGTAGGGAGAAAAAAAGCCCTGCCCAGGTCTATATGCCAGATGTTGAATGGAGAAGCAAGTGGACGGACCTCTTCATCGAGCCCTGCATGAACTGGTTTGGGATCAGGAAGTACCAATGTCTGGACCCCAACTGCATTCAAATGGCCAAGGCCTTCTTCCCTTTAGGGCATGTTAGATCTTCAGAGATAGTAATGTTTCATTATAAAGTAAGGTTCAATGATTCCCTATACGCTGTACTAACACAATGTAAGTTGCCATGTTTATATCACAGTCTAGTTTCTGTATAGTTATATTATAAAGCCTCTCCGCTCCCATCCATTTTACATGTCACTATTCGGTCTTCAGATCAGAAAGCCGATCAACATGTTTGATGAAGGTGGGCAGGGTTTTACTTATACTGACAGAATATTATCGCCCTTTACGATCTTCCATCTGGACAGATGATTGAGGTATGTAAAAGGGGCAATAATAAAACAATTACACAAACTAGACAGATATGAACACTGGCAACAGTGCAGAGCATTAATAACGTTTCATTACAGAGTAAGGCTCGATCATTCCTTATACTGTGTCCTCTCTCCAATTCCCTGGAGCAATGGAACATAGGCTCTTGAAATGATCAAATTTTAGATTTTTATTCAGCCCTGTTTTAAGATATTGTTGCTACTGGTACTTTAATACGACGGTGCTCAATTTGGAGTATTGTGTAAACATGCACTGAAAGTGGTTATAATGATCAAGGTTGGCTACCACTAGTTTAATGCAAACTTCATAAGCAAGCAGCACTTACCTGTAACTTTGCTGAATTCTTCAACTATTTGTTCTTTTGTTTTACTTTTTGGAATGGATCCAACAAACAGTCTATTATTGGCAACGGAGATGCACACACCAATATGCTTTCCAGACCTGATCTCATGGTTATTGTACTAGACAGAGGGGAAAAAAGAGGAAAGAGAGGAATTAGAAAGAGGTGGGGAAGAAAATAAATACATTTTTTTAATATGCATATATCTAAAGACTTGATGTAGATCATTGTGGATGCGTGTGGATTGCCAACTTAAAGTGGAACTCACCTCCCAAAAAGTTATATCTAATTATCTCTCTCCAATAAAGTTTTTTTTTTTTAAATCTCTAATTTCACAAAGATCTTAACATTGACAGATTTACCCAATGATGTTACTGGTGGAATTGCTGCTGCAATACAGCTCAGAATTAAAAGCCTGTCAATCAACCTCTTTATCCTCCCATGCTGCACCTTGTTCCCAGTGTTCCGAGTATCACAAATCTTTGCGCATTGAATTGAGAGTCTCTAAAGGAGGAGTAATTGCGGCACAGCATAGGAGGAGACAATGCCACCAGTTGCATCATCAGGTTTGTATTTAAATGCCAATATCTCCATGAAATTACAAAACAAAAAAAGAGAAAGGGCCTTTCAGGCAGAAACTCCCTTTCTTCAGATTTACTCCACTCTCTCTAGTTTCATATATAGCAAATTCACACAAAGAAAAAACCACAGACAGGAGCGACGGAAAAGTAAATCCCCTGAACAAAAAATACCAAGAGATCCTCTATGCCCAAGGACTTGTCACTTTTTTCCCTCCAGGTAGGAGTTCTGTTCTCCACATGGAGAAAGAGCAAAGGATTTAATGGAAAGATCACAAAAATCTTATCTTCTCTTGTGTTCAATGTGCAACACAGGAAACATGGATATATACCAAAAGCATCCAGCACAGTTCTTGGGAGGGAAAGAGAAAAACCACCACTGGGGACCAGTATGCCACAGGACTAACTGGTACCATATAAACCTTGTGTGCATGTTTGATATCCATGACACCGAACAACTGAACAAGAACCAACAGAGTTCATAACACTGTAGAGAGAAAGACTAGTAGAGACATCCAGACCAAAGCCAGGACACAAACTGTATGAGTTTGCTAAAGGCATGTAAAGTGGACCAGGATGCAGTCTTCCACAACTGTCCAGAAGAACAACAATTCTTGTAGGCCCAGTAGGTGCTAACAGATCTGGTGGCGTGGACTAACTCAAACAGCAACAGTTTCCTTTCTCAGCATACACGTTTCTCGGCTAGAGGCCTTGATCTAAGAAGCAATGGTTACTTCGGAGACATTCTGGCCGGTTTGGGTGTCCTCAGTAATAACAAAAGCGCTCGACTTCCTGAAACACTGCATGAGATGAACACAGTACATATACATATATATATATATACACAAATATATATATATATATATATATATATACACAAATATATACACAAATATATATATATATATATATATATATATATATATATATATATATATATATATATATATATATATATATATATATATATATATACACACACACACACACACGGCTAAAAATTTCCACTCGCCACTAGCCAATGGCGAGTGAAAATTTAGCCCTGGCGAGTAGAAATTCAGTCCTGGTGGGTATGCTATGGCTTGCAGTGGCGAGTAACTTTTCAGGTCTGGCTAGTAGCAAAGGACTTAAAATTACAAGATTAGATATAGATAGAGAGATACACACACACACAATCCTCCAGGGGTGGGAGGAGTTTATAAGAAAGGGCTTGGAGTTCATCCACTGAACAGAAACAACGGCCAAATAGAAGGTCATCTTAAAGGGATAGTAATACTTCGTTTTAACTTTATTTTATTTTGTAGGCATTAAAAAAACATGAAGAATGATATAAGTCTTATCTCTCAAACCTTTATGTTTTAGGAGATATTCACAAGCAAAGTTTCCCCCTCCCGCCCCTTTTACCTACTGTAAACAATCTCTTCTCAGATGTGGAATGCAGTCCATAGACTGGACAGATGACAGAAGGGGACACTCTTATTCCTATGAAAACAATGAAATCCCTGCCCCCCTTGACAAGCTTTTCAGGTTTTTCTGTTATCTTAATTGAAGATTGTCCCTCTCTGCAGTCTACCTGGGCAGCTCCCTTCTGCCCTGGCTGAAAAGTGTTACATCAGTAAAAGGGGCGGGAGGGGGACACTTTGCTTGTGAATATCTCTTAAACCATAAAGGTTTGGGAGATAAGACGTATATCATTATTCATGTTTTTTTTAATGCCTACAAAATAAAATAAAGTTAAAACGAAGTATTACTATCCCTTTAAGTATCAAGAGATGCAAAGAAACATTCTCAAAAGAAGGCTGCTGGAGAACGAATACTAGGTTCAAGTTCCACGGAGCAGAGATGCCTGAAGGTAGGTTAGTAGTGAGCCATCCACTGAATATAGTTCTTGGCATAGGTCACTTTTGAAAATAAACAGGGGGCTAATATAAACATTATCAGAACGCAAACTAAGATCCTTGTTGACACCATCCTGAAGGCAGGCCAGATTAGCAGGAAGTCTGAATAACTGAGGGGACACGTCTCAAAAAGCACATCATTGGTAAAACAGAGACTGGATCCTATGATAGCTATTGGAGGAAACAGGCATCCAAATCTGAACCATGGTGGAAATTACAGTGTCTTAGAAATCTTTCTTCAGGATGGTGGCTTCAAGAGCCATGCCATGAAAGCCAACCTTTCAAGTGGGTAAAAGTGGCAAATGGTGCTGCGATGGACAGACTGACCGTAGCCCAATTTTGGGGGGGGGGGGGGGGGGGGTATTATCAAAAGGGTTTGAGCGCTCTACACTTTGATCTTCCCCTCAAGGAGAATTGATGGAAAAAAATAGGCAAGATGGACGTTGCAATGGCATTGTGTCCATCAAAAACACTAGAGGGTCCTCGCCTGATGCAGAAGAGCAGCATATTCTGTTTCAAGATGCCATGAGACACTCTGCTGGAAGACCCTAGCGCTGTACAATCTGAATTCCCAATTTCCATGATATAGTTGTTGGTTACTTGGGTCTGTGACCATATTTTTTCACTCCTTGAATGTCAACTTCTGAGACAGATGGGACATGAACTGTCCACTGAAGAAACACCTGGCTCTCCACCCAGGCAGACTCTTCTGGTACCTCCATGGCAATTTATGCAGGCAACTGCTGTTGCATTGTCCGATTGGACCCACATCCGTGGGCCTGAAGGTGCATGTCCAATTGCAAAGCAACAGCCAAATGGACCCTTGGGTCTAGAATGCTGACTGGAAAAAACCTCCAAGTTCCAGCAGCCCTGTGTTGTTGGAAGACCCAGGGTGGGCCCCATCCTGTGAGGCTGGAGTCGGTGGTGACAACCACCAAATCTGTAAGACTGGGGAAGTCCCATCATTAGGTAAGGACAGTGAAGCAAACACCTCCTTCATTCTTTGAGACAAATATGGCATGAGGCAACCAAGAATGTTGCCTTAATCAGTTCCTGAAGATGTCCTGCTGTAACTCCCTCGTGTGGAACTGTGCATAGGGAATGGCTTCTACAGCAGAGACCAAACAACCTAGAACTCTTATAATCCCTTATTGTTGCAGACAGCCAGGATATTGCTTGAGTAACATGGAGAGATTCTAAATATTGTCCTCTAGTAGAAACACTCTCCCTTAGCAGAGTATCGACCCTCATGCCCAAGTAGTGCAGAACCTGAGAAAGTACCAGAATGATTTCTTAAGATTGAGTCATGAATCTGAACAGAGTACAGCTTCCAAAAGAAGCCTTAAAGGGATAGTAATACTTCGTTTTATCTTTATTTTATTTTGTAGGCATTAAAAAACATGAAGAAAGATATAAGTCTTATCTCTCAAACCTTTATGGTTTAAGAGATATTCACAAGCAAAGTATCCCCCCCTGTTCAGCCAGATCAGAAGGGAGGTGCCCAGGTAGACTGCAGAGAGGGACAATTTTCAATTAAGATAAGGGAAAAAGCTGAAAAACTTGTCAAGGGGGGGAAGGGCTTTCATTGTTTTCATACAAAGAAGATTGTCCCCTGCTGTTATCTGTCTGGTCTTACAACCAGATTCACATCTGAGAAGAGATGGCTTACGCTAGGAAAAAGGGGCGGGAGGGGGAAACTTTGCTTGTGAATATCTCTTAAACCGTAAAAAGATTTGAGAGATAAGACTTATATCATTCTTCATTTTTTTTTTTAATGCCTACAAAATAAAATAAAGTTAAAATGAAGTATTACTTTCCCTTTAAGCAGGACGTAGTCTAAATAAGGTGTCAAGGCTATCCCCTGAGCATGGATGTGGGCTGTGAAAGCAGTCATAACCTTTAGATCCTTGGTGAAGATGCCAGTCTGAAGGGGAGAGGGATGAACTGGTAATGACATTCATTTTGACCATCAGCACTTTACACTTCCTTCAGGAGCAAAGACATACAGATAGGAGTCCTGAAGGTACAGAGAGGCAAGGAATTCTCTCCTACACACAAGAATTCTATCTTTAAACACAGACCAAGAACGTATTGGCCGAGACTTCTACTCCAAAATAGGACTTCATATCAAGTGAAACATTCCTGAGCTGGAATGGAGACCAGCAACAGTTTCTCAAACAGGAAGGATACAGAGTCTATAAAAAGATGCGCCTGAACCGGATAATGAATAACTCTAGACAAAAAGAAACGGAGGTAGAGCGGATTTAACACCTATGTGGTACCCTTTGAAATGACCCACAAAACCCACTGGTCCACCACAGAAGACTCCCATGTGCTTTGGAGACAGAGTCTGCGATAGACTAGGACTCCACAAGTCATGTAGACGTGGACTTACTCTAAGGCTTCTGAGCAGATCTTGTTCTGCCAAGGTCTGAGGGGTTTGAACCTGAGCCGCTCAGACTTTGAAGGTAACGGAAACCATGTGCCATGCTTTGAGGCAAAAGCGTACTTCTGACTCATGTATCATTGCTTATGACCTAACCCAGGTCCAGCCTAAAACGTTTTTTTCCTACAAAAGGAAAGGATACCGAAGACACTTTGGAAGATTGCTCAGCCAGCCAAATTTTGGGTCAAAAGGTGAAATGAGTGGCTACTGAGAGGGCTGAAGCCTTTCCAGAAAATTCAGCAGCAAAGTCTGCCTCGGTAAGGAATGCACTGGCCTCTCAAATATTGGCCAACATGACCAGAAATTCCTCTTTAGGAATATACCCCCAGTGACATCGGACAGTTCATCCCATATAGCAATGGCTCTAGTAACCCATGCTGTTTCAAAAATGGTGCAAAGGGCACCCTACGTGAATGCAAATTTCACCTTTGATAAGGAATTTAAGCATTTATCAATATGATCATTAAGGGCCACTGCATCTGCCAAAGGCAATGTGATATTTTTAGCAATAGAGATGGTAGAAAAGTATCCTATCAGGGGTCTTCCAATCTATCACGAGAACCTGGTCTAGAGAACAGTGGTGAAGGAAAAATGAACGCTCTGATAAGCCTCCCAGCAGATGGGCATGGTTCTTCCTCCGTCTTCACCAAAAAACAAGGTAGACTAGTTCCTCTCCATCATTGTTGAGCTCCTCTGCAGTGAAGTCTCCAACCTATTGATATTTGCCCCCTAAAGACATTATTAACATGTCTGATAGAGGGCTTGGGATGCCAAGAATTGAGAACTCCTTGAATAGATGGAGACAGAAGCAACTTGAGACATGAGTCTTAACCCAAACTGGTTCTTGCTCTGCAGTGGAGAGCCCCTAGAAAGTAGTAGGGGCACAGCGCAAGAAGAACATAGGGTGCCAGAGTATGCCCAAAGAAGTCCAGCTTGGTATGAAGACCAGTGTGCTAGGGAAGACCCTACATTCTTAGGTTTGGCCTTTCCCTTGTGTCCACTGGGATCAGATGTGTTCAGAGAAATACCCTCTATAATTGGCTAAAGTAAAGTATGAAAACAAAGATGCCCAAAAAGGTACTTCTCTAACAGCAAAGAGTGTCCACTCTCTGAGTAGCCTGTGCAGTGGGAGTAGTAAGACGGGCCATTGTGAAATATGAAGGACTAAATGCTGGACAGCCAATAGCACCACTGTAAAGTGGGTGCCAAGTAAGATGAGGGATATACAAGTAAGGACCATAGCACTCACATGGATAACTTGCCAATCTCCTGTCTTCAAATTCCCATTATATCAATACAGCACCTCGGAGAAGCTCAGTAATGGCATATAGGCCCAGTGAGAACGTCAACCTCCACAAGGAAATGGTCCAGAACACGTGAACTGGGCAGTACAACTCCAGGGAAGCCAGTTAAAGTGATAGTAATACTTAGATAAAAGTAATTTTAATGATGTAGGTATTAAAAAAACTAAATCAATTGCACCCAGTCATCTCTCAAACCTCTATGGTTTGAGAGATAAGCTTTCAAAGTTCCCCCTTCCCTCCCCGTGCACTGACATCAGCTTTCTGTGTTAGAGATGGAGAGCCCATTCAACAGACCATCCTGCGCTCTTCAGCAGTGCCGGAATCGATGCTATTTAGGCAGAAATACTTCATTTGAAAGGTTTGCAAGCACACGTCGTATTTCTGCTTAACTAGCGTGCATTACGGCCATGCTGAAGAGCACAGGATGATTTGTTGAACGGGATCTCCTTCTCTAACACAGAAAGCCGACGTCAGTGCACAGGGAGAGAAAGGGGAACTTTGAAAGCTTATCTCTCTCAAACCATAGAGAGGTTTGAAAGATAGGATTGGTTGCAATTGATAGTTTTTTTAATACCTACAGCATTAAAATTAATTTTATCTAAGTATCACTAGCACTTTAATGGGAGCCTGTCTAAGGGGGTGTTATACAGTCCCATGACTAAAACCTAAGGCTGAAACTAGGTCACTTGTAACAGAGGGGCGGGGGAGTCTCCACCACAAAGACCAAGCCTTTTGAGTTTTCCACCCTCAGGAGAAGGGCAAATTCCCCACCACCACCCCGCATGGTTCTTGTGTTCCACAATGCACGCAAGAGAAATAATTTCCTAAAAGCAAAGCATTTCCAAGTTTTCTGATATTTACACTTGTCAAAATAATGCAACATAACAATTTTACATATAAAAGTACAAGTATACTAGCAATAATTTTCAAAGCGTTGACAGGGGAGGCAGAACATATCTATAAAAACAAGAAATGCATTTGGACTTTGGAGAGATTTATTTCAATTCTGTCAGAGTTGTAGTTCAAGAGTAATTCAATGATAAAATTATCCTCCTCCCGCCCCTTTTACTGATGTCACACTGTTCAGCCACAGCAGAAGGGAGGTGCCCAGGTAGACTGCAGAGAGGGACAATCTTCAATTAAGATAAGGGAAAAACCTGAAAAACTTGTCAAGGGGGGCAGGGCTTTCATTGTTCTCATAGGAAGAAGATTGTCCCCTGCTGTTATCTGTCTGGTCTATGGACTGCATTCCACATCTGAGAAGAGATGGCTTACACTAGGTAAAAGGGGCAGGAGGGGAAACTTTGCTTGTGAATATCTCTCAACCCATAAAGGTTTGAGAGAAGACTTATATCGTTCATGTTTTTTTTAATGCCTACAAAATAAAATAAAGATAAAACGAAGTATTACTATCCCTTTAAGGAGTGCCCATTCTATCCATGACACACACATTAATATATATAATATACACACACGTTTGTTCTTGTGGCAAAAATTTAACTTGATGGAATATAGATTTTTTTTTTGTTTTTTTTAAGCCTTCCAGACTCCTAAATGAGTATGTCTATTTGCGAGAGCTTCCTGTTTTACCTGCTAATACACGGTATAACCCTGTAAGTTCCCTCAAAAGAATTGCATCTAATGTTATCAAATGTAAGCATTTTATCTGCCACTACCCACAACCACCTCACACAAGTTAATTACACAGGCAAAGCCATGCAGGAACACAGTATTTTTTTTAATTCATGTAAAATGTTTGTGTCTCTGCTCCGGGGCAGCAGCCAGGGCAGCTGGGTGGCACGTTAGCCAGTGTACACAGATTATATACACACACACACATCACTATTAACTGATTAGAAAGCCAACGAACTGTAGTAGTTCAACAGCAGCTACAGTTGAGCCTACAATCAAATTAAAAACATCTCTCCCAGCCACACGCAAAAATGCTAGATCAGGGGTTAAGCCTGCAGCACTACAGCAGTTGGGTGGGTGGAATTTTATTTGTACATCCACATTTCTCATCATCAGTGCTCTGGGATGATGAGCAGATCAGATTCAAGATAAAATGTTAAAATCAGGTCAATTTGTCAGGGGTTCATTCAGTTTGAGTTGCCTGTACTTAATTAGGATTTACTTGCAAACATTGACTTGTTAGTGTCCAGAGTACTGAACTGAAAATCACTGATCTAGCTACATTTTTAGTGTACAATTGGGAAGGAACAGGTCTCAAAACCTGCCTCTTTCCTCCAGAGTAAGATAATTGGCACCACCACAACTCTCTGACTGGGGATTCTGTAAGTTTTATAGACTGGTTCATGCCTGAAAAAGGTGCTACTTCAAGGTTTGATCAAAGACTATCTATGGGTACTGATAAGGACAAACTTCAAGCCTTCTCCAGCTCTTCAGAATTCAGCTTAAATCCACTCTCTAAGTTCGCTCAGGTTCCATGTAGTTTGAGAAACCAGGACATTTGACCTGATCACCCAGAGAGCCAGCCGAGCCTTTCAAAAGCAGCACTGGACCAGACATGTGATTAAGTACATATTAACCCCCAATCTACAGAAGCATTTTCATTAGGGACACACTGTTTTTAAAACTGGGGCAGGTTTGGTGTTTACTTTATCTGTAAAGTTAACTCTATGAGAAAAGATTTGAGACATGCTGTTAGTATCCTGTGAAAGCCTGGGATGCATTCTTAATAATAATTCATTTTTCTCAACAATAAAAATTGTATGAATTGGACTGACCTTAAGAACTGTGTTAAGACACACTTAAAATGGACAGTTTTTTACCCTTCACTTTTGAAAACTCATACTAGATTTCTTTACTAGTCACAGACTAGTTAACATTTCCAGTCCTGAAAACACTGGTTACAGTTTGTAGTCTTTATACAAGGATGACTGGTTTCTTTATGTCCCTGTGGCTGGTATTTCAAAGAAGCTTGTAATATTATAACTGAACAATGAGCTGTCATAGTAGCCATTTGGGTTTCTCTGCTGAGCAGGGCTTTTAAACACACCATTTATTCACACAAGTGTTAAAATTCCATTGTCGTTCACAACTTTTACGGATCAAAACACTTTTCAAAAAACACAAACATTTGAAACTTTAGCTTTGTGATGTAAAAGTCTTGCTAAAAGCATATTATTATATATACACATACATACACTTGCTTGTAGGAAGAACTCGCGCTTAGATAAGGATGAATGCCTGGGTGCCATCATTCATGCCAGAAAAATGTAGACAGTTTTGTAGATTAAAAGAAGCACTCTCAGGGTTTAATGATTATGTGAAGAAGGGAGAACATTTTATTTTCAGACCAAAGTTTTGGTTGTCAAACAGTAACCTTCATCAAGATGTTTGACAAGTGAAAATACCCACCTTTATAGACCCACAATAAACTCAAAAGGCAACAAAACCGGCTTCTGTGAAGGTGTATGATGTCATCAACAGTAAGGTGATAATGATTGACAGTAGCATACCAAGATCCTTGTGTGTGTTGTTGAACTACAGCCAATACCCATTTAGTGTAAATGAATACTAAATGAGGCTGTTACAGAGTGTTTATGAGAAAAACAATCTAGAGAACTCACAGAATTTGGGTTGTGATGCTAAGGGGCGAACATTAAAGAAATATATTTGTGTCAGTATTAGAGTAAATTAATCAGAATGAATAAGCAGAGATATCCCTCATAAGAAAATTTACCCAAGTAAAAAAACAAGAAAACTAGTAGGGACTCAATACCCGAGTCTGCCCACCCCCTTATAAAGCATACTACGAATGTGTTGTCCACGCTCACCCGATCTTTCATAAAGTAATGTGGTCGATTGCAGGAACTAGAAGGAAACTAAGCCTCTAAGAATAGTAAGGAGGATCATGCCAGGCTTTAAGCAGGTATAGAAGCAGTTTCTTTGCCCGGGACACCAGAGCATTGAAGCGCGTCCCGTGGGCAGTCAGATTCGCTCCACTTACAATAGTGATACCTCAATTCAATTCAAAAGAGGACTATCAGGGCTTTACAGGAATAGATAATGTCGGTTCTAATGACAAAATTGAAGAGAAACATCAGTGTTGCCAAGTATAATCACCCCCCAAAAATTAAGCATAGCATATTAGAAAACACAAAAGCTTATATTGAAACTATGATATGATCAATATAACCATGATCCAAGGCATTAGTGTCCAGCCTAATAACGTGGAGGGAGAATGAATCAAAAGGTTACTAATGTCAAAGGAAATCGAATGATGCTTTTGACTAGTGGAGATGGACTGAATTGCACAAAATAAAGGACAGATACAATGTAGCAGGGGGATCTCAAGCATATATTGGCATATAGACAATATACAAATCGCATATAATGCTTATCATCATCAAGGTAGTTTACTATTGCTTTGTTACATAGATATTCCAACTAGAAGTAGAGAATAGACATGCAACAAGGCATTTGTTAGAAATCCTAAAACTGTGCAAAAAGTGAAATGTTCACAACACAGGTAGCAAACCCAATAAAAATAAAGTTCTCAGTCTGTAGCCACCATGTGAAATGTTGTCCTTGAATTGGCTTCACAACAGATCCGACTAGAAGTCATGAATAGACATATAATAAAAGACATGTTTCAGAACACCTAAAACGGTGCAAAAAAGTGAAATGTTCACAGAGGTAGCAAACCCACTAAAAAAATAAATTCTTGGTCTGTAGCCACCATGTGATATGACGCTGTCCTTAAATTAGCTGCACAATAGATCTCACATCAGGTCTTATACATTGATTTACATCAGAACAGTCATGTACATTCATTCAGCTCTTATATGGGCTAGAGTCTTAAATGTGGAAAGCATATGAACAAATCATACAAAAACAAGAACAGTAGTAGAACAGTGTGCGAACCATTGACAGCAATCATTTTTCTTGGGGTTCTCATGAAGTAGAATCAGTTTAGCTGGAAATCCAAAGGTCTTTGCTAGCAGACTGTTGGCAGGAGGTCCTATTATGCAGTTCAATGTAGACTTGGTAAAGCACAACTCGCCAAAGATGGTAGGTATGCTGGACCAATAGTCCTATAATGCATGTAGCTAAAAAGAAACCAAACCAGGCACACTTTGTAGACTCATGAAGTTTCTTTGTATACATTGTTATTTCGGCTCTGCAGACGAGCCGTCCTGGGGCCAGAAATAAAGTCTGTCAGCTAGAGCACTGAAGTGGCTAAAAGGGGAGGGAGGGGGAAACTTTAGAAGGATCTTACACCAAAACTATAAGTTATAGCAAAAAGACATAGATCCTTTGTTTTATTTTGTAACAAGTATAATATTAAAACATGCTACTAAAGTATTATTATCCCTTTAAGAACCACAAAGCTTTTTTGTGCAATTAATTCTGGGATGGCAGAGTGCCGTGCAGTCATCCCAGAACAGTCACCAGTCCTTAACATTTCAGGACCAAAGTGACTGTTCTGGTGCATCGTCACTGAAGGATTAATGGGTGCTCAACCTGTGACTCTGTAGCTTTACAGCTATCACACTACTAAGGATAATGGAAATTGGAGTCACAGGTTGAGCACCCATGTATAGCTAGGGGCTAAAGCAACTGTGCAAGAATATAGACTAGAGTGCTCACATGACCCATAGGACAAACATGCTCTAGGAGTTTAGTGGTTCTCTGCTGTGATGATGAGACCTGGTTTATAAATTATGGCCTGGCTCCAATAGTCATTCCAAATTTAAATGACCATCTTTGAGCTGCTATTTTTAATTTTTGCTTACCATGCTTGTTTTTCTCCCTTTTGTATCTTTACTTTTCATCATCTTTTATTTTCTTTGCAATTTTTATCCATCTTTGAGCTTTTTACACTTGTTGCCACTTTAATTTTCCATGGAGATGTTCCAACATTTGACAGAACTTCTAAAAAGGTGAGGTTTCAAATGTTTGTGTTTGAAAACTCAAACAGTTGTGAAAGACAACTGAAACATTATGTGACAAAAACTGATGTTTTAAAGAACCAGAGCTGTGTGCTCTGCCCAGCAGAGGAATCCTAACATCTACTACCATCACCTAGATGGAAGCACATTACAAGTACTATTTCATTTAAAAAGCATCGTCGTGCCTTCAAATTGTATGTTGCTCTGAACAATGAGTCAACATGGAAGAAAGGGGATTTTAGCCTTACATGTTAAATCCTTTTCTCATAGTCCATACAAGTTACTGGTAACTTTGGGTAGGCAATCCACCCCATTAAGTGTAGGCAGGAACAATTCTAGAATTGTATGCAGGGGGTGGACCCTACCTTCCCTCCTTAGCTGCAGCTAGCCAACCAGCTCCAGAAAGATTTGAGACACTAACTATTGACTAGATAGTGGAAGGGAATGAAAACTCCTGTGAGCATGACCCCGAAGGACCCCCAAGCATGGTCCCTTGACAGGGTGGTAGGCCAGTAACCTGTATGGACTAAGAGAAAAGGATTTAACAGGTAAAACTAAAATCCTCTTTTCTCTGTCGTCCAATACAGGTTATTGGTAACTTTGGGATGTCCACCCATTGAGTTTCATAGAGAAGGGAAGGCAAGGACCAGGCGCAAGGCCCCCAAAGTCACCAGAGCAGACCAGATCAGATAGCCCAACAAAAACAACTGAAGTGTCAACGGACACTGAACAGGGGTAACACCACCCCAGGAACTGTTACACAGCACACTGGACTAGAGCCAACAAGGCTCAAAAGTGACGGAAGCACCAAGAATCGAAGAAGATCCTAGACAGGCAAGACTGCCTCCAGGATTTTCCTCCCAAAGCTGGCATCAGCCGATGCCAGCACATCAACATGTTAGTGCTTTGAAAAGGTGTGCACAGACAACCAAGTGGCAGCCTTTCACAACTGATCAGCAGAGGCTTGATTCCTGTAAGCCCGAGAAGCCCCAATAGATCTTGTAGAATGAGCAGTGACCTAAAAGGGGACAGGCTTCCTCCTCAGCCCCTAAGCCTTACGAATAGCAGACTTGATCCAAGAAGCAATAGACACTTTGGATGCAGGTCTTCCTGCCCTGGGACCCACAGGAATAACAAACAGCGCATCAGACTGCCTGACAGACTCAGTGCAATGTACATAAAACTTGAGACAACGCATCAAATCTAACAAGTGGAGATCCCTCTCCTGGTCAGAGGTGGGGTCAGGGCAGAAAGAAGGCACCACAATCTCCTGAACTAGAACGCCTAAGATCCCTAGTAGCAACCTTGAACTCTTGCACCCAAAGTGTCTCTAATACATGGCTGGAGGTCCCTGGGAGACTACTCTCAGGGACATCAGAACATGCTGGGCATAAGTGACCTGAGAATTCTCTAGGTAACCCTGAATGACAGGAAGAGCAATGCGCAATAGGGGATACAGAGACACCAGAATCCTTAGTCTTAGGTCTGGCCCCAAGCTCCAATAGTACAGACATTCTCACAGTGTCAATAACCTTAATGTATAAGAAATCACCCAATTACAGTGTGTATTATTAAAGTTTCACCCCACAAATGGCTAAAATAGATCTGGCAGGCGAAGGGTTAATCAGCAGAGGAGAGTCCAAGCCCTGCGTAGGATACTCGATGCGGAAAGGTCACAAAATGGCTGCAGCGGCAGGAGCCAATCAGAAACGAGCGTGTGAAGCAAGCGCTCAAGGGAAATGCAGTTTTCCCGGAAAAGTACCTCAAAACAGGGCCCGAAGCTCCCTGAGCCCCCCAACACACTAGAAACATGAACCAGGTGATAAAAGCAAGGGCAGACAAGTAAAACGAGCCATCTCTGAAGTTGCTAAGTTAAACGGTTGCAGAGATTTGTCCCAAACTGTACAGTCCCATTGGAGTGAATGGAGCAATGACGCCTATGCGATAAAGTGGAACTCAAATTTTACAAAATCGAAACAGTAAAATAAAAATGCATGAAACATCACTAACACGTTAGCCAAAACCACTAAACCAATAGGGAAAGTGTCAGAACCCCCCCCCCCCCAAAAGATGAAAAAACAGCAGCTAAAGGGTTAAAGTATCACATAAAACTGCTCCAAACACCCAACAGACATACAGATAGACCCAATGAGTGCAGGAGTGTGCAATAGGGACTCCAAAGGTAAACCCCTGTGCAGCGGGGCACTGTGGGACATGTGGACCTGCAGCACTCAAATGGTTGCTCACCTTTCCTGCAGATCTGTCTTCAGACTACCATATATTAAAGGAGCAGTAAACTTTTTTTTTGGAAAAATATATATTGTAGGGATTTTCCTATTGCGTAAAATAAGGGTACTCCCACTGCAGAGAGATTTATATTTCCAGAGTTATTACAGTTTAAACCCATGTTTTTTTTACATTAGCAGTGCCCTCTAGCGGTCAAATTCTAATTAGATGTCCTGTTAGATTCTAATGGAGAAGAAAGTCAGACATACAGTTCTCCATAGAATGTGATAGAAACTGCCTGTCACTTCCTGTCAGTTAGAACTTCCAGGAAGTAAACACAGTAAACTCACTTCATGATTATTTAAACTGCTATAAATTTTTAATACAACCTATGACAGCAATTGGAGTGACCTTGTTTTATTAAGCAGGAAATGTTCTGTAAAATATGTGTTTTCACAAAAAAAAAAAAGTTTACTGCTCCTTTAAGAAGAAGCCTCGGTGGGAAACTCCTGAGGAAAGAACTTGTAGCCAAGATTTGCCCCCCAAGGCTTAAGGTCCACAAAAAGCACCTGGTTACTGAGCTAGCCACATCTAAGGACATTGTCAATTATGGTAACCAGTCTAATGGTGGTATTCCATTTCTAACAGAATAGTTTTAGAAACTTTTTTACCATAGCAGAACTGTTCTCTTGCCTTGTGTCTTCACCAAGGAAGAAATCTTACTGGAGCTGGTTGGCTAGCTGCAGCCAAGGAGGGAAGGTAGGCTCCACCCCCTGCATACGATTCTAGAATTGTTCCTGCCTACAATTAAAGGGGCGGATCGCCTACCCAAAGTTACCAATAACCTGTATTGGACGACAGAGAAATACACACATAACCACAAGTTTACATCTGACCTTTCCAGTATAAAATTTTAGAACAGCATCACTTTTCTCAAAATTACGTTTTAGTGGGCTCACAACCCCATGTTTAACAGAATAGCAAATTGCATTGTCTAGAGTTGTTAAAATATATTTTTTTTAATTAAAACAAACACAGTTTGTGGTCACATGAACAGAGACAGGTCAATCTCTCTGTATGCCTGGTTTGTTGCAGCTGGATAAGCGCCTCTCTACACTTATGCATAGAATATTTTAATCAAATTAAAAATCCTATTTTAAAGATAATAGGCACGATTGGGTGCCCTCTTTTGTATGTTTCTTTTGCACAGAAAAACTTTTGCTTGTCCAGCTTTTTAAAGGATTATAGGGGTTTGCAATGTATTGCCAAACAATGAGACGCTAACACCCAGATCACTCATTGCAAAGCAATGCACTGTGCACCACTGGCACTCAAAGGGGTTAAGGGAACATCCTGAGCAGTGTGAATACTTACCAGCTTGACAGCCTCTTGAGCAGCTTCTTTTGTACAAAAAGTCACAAAAGCATATCCTCTGTTCAAGCCAGTTAAAGGATCCATCATTAAACGGAGATCCCAAATCGACCCAGCCTTCTCAAACAAAGGAACAAGTTCATCTTCAAAGAGATCTCTTGGGATCTTTCCCACAAATATCTATAATTAGAAAGTATACATGACTAACAGTTATATATCGATGGAAAAATCAAATGAGTCTTGAATCCATGTTCCAGTACCTCTGTGCCAACAGATGGCTGCTGCCCGGTGTGGACCGAGTCTGGAGGTGGTCCACCATATTTCCTTTGTCCAGTTGTCACATCTAGCGTGTAACCTGTTCTTTCCAGCAGAGCCTGAAAAACAGGGGAATATTAAAAAGGAATTAAGCATATAATTGTTATTCTGTGGCAATTAGAGAGATAGTAATGCTTACTATATACTCTGCTTTATTTGGAGGTATGTTACTACTCCTTAGAAGGGGTCTGGCCTATCTGACTGATACTCTTGGCAATCTGCTAAATGACACTTTTCCCAATTTCTGAGTTTTGTAAATGGGTCATGAACATAGCTGTACTGTAGCTGGTCCCGAGGACTTTGTAAAATTCAGATATAGGGAAGTGTCTCAATCAGCAGATCTCAATTAAGGATTGCAATCACTAACCCCAATAAACAATCTTCCTGGATAGTTATCTTCCAAAGCAAAGAGTCTGATGTTATAAATGGGAAAAGGAATATATTATATATATAAGATTATAAATATAAATATTTATTTATAGACATACCCCTCTAAGGATTATTATGTGTGTACCATGATGTGTATATCATAAGCTATACATTAAATAACACACACACACACACACACACCTTACATGGCTTCTCCAGCTACCATAATCTGGATTGTTAACTCTACATCCGTGTTCAGCATTAGAAAGTTAGAGCTCTATATATGAACATGTTTTGAATTATAAGTGGGAAGATAATTAAGTGAAATTATGTCTGACATACTTGAAATGAGGCAAAAACAACAAATACAAAGTTATGCAGATGTTGAGCATTTTGAAAATATACCTTTATCTTGGACTCATCAGGTCCTTTGCTTGAATCGGCTACTTTGGTCCCTTGTTTTTCTCTCTGTCTGTAGGTCTTCATAACTCCACATAAAAAGGCACTTTTATTCTAAAAGAAAAAGGCAACAGTGATCACATTATGTACTGTATATGAAAACTGCATCATGCATCTTTAAGAGTAAAGGCGGGCACAACAGAATACACTGTGCTGAGTTTCAAGAAAACATCTATTTCTTTCAACTACATGACAGGCAGACAAAGCAAGAGTTACAAATATAAAAATTCTGATAATGATAAACCTCCCCAACACGTTTTTTGAAACGAAGAAAATATAAAGTGTTAAAGATTTACCTGTACATGCGAAAGATCACTGTCTTTAAACTGTTGTAACACTGCTAGTGCACCTTCTTCATTGAACTCTTTTAAAGCCTCAATAGCTCTTTCATCTAAATCACTATGTGCAACTAATCCTGTGGGGAAAACAAATTTAAAAAAATATTTTTAAAAATGGTTCAAGAACTTTCTTTCCAGCTAAACTCAATAGTAATAGTTTAACTAGGCAGCACATGGCTCACGTACATATATGTAAATTAAAGGGAAAAGGAGTTCCTAAAATGCCACTAACGCTTCTGAGGTCTAGGCTTTCTGTAGCTCAAGAATCTATGGAAATTAAAATACACAGTACATATTTGAAAGGGATAGTAATGTTACCTTTTCATAGTACGAATTAGTCATTTTTATACCTATCTGTAGCTTTAAGTTTGCAGTCTACTTTTATTGTAGAATGTTTTTCCCCTACTGCCACTTTTACTTGCGTCAACAGCCTCAGCAAGTCGGTCCGGACAGATGGCGATGCAGAACAATCTTCTTTCAGCATAAGAAAAAACCTGCCCTCCCTTTGTCTAGTACAGTGTTTCTCAATCTTTTTTTGCTCGGGGCACCCCTAACACATAATCTACAACATTCAGGGCACCCCTAACATATTTAATGTACTTTATCCAGGTCATAATGAAGGTACCATACATAAATATACAGTTATTATTAGGTATTACAATCATAATAAAAAAAGGAAACATAATGTGCATAACAATTTCTATAAATCTTTATTTAAAAGTCCATTTTTGTTAGTTTTCATAGAAAACATGGGGCACCCTAAGTTGATGTCCGTGGCACACCAAAGTGCCACGGCACCCTGGTTGAGAATCACTGGTCTAGTATAAGAAGAACCCTCCACCCTTAAGGAAAGAAGATTGTCCCTCGCTGTGATCTGTCTGGTCAAGTGACTGTATTCCACATCTGAGAGGAGTTTACTTCATGTAAATAAAGAGGGCAGGAGGGGGAAGAAACTTTATTATAAAATAAAAGGTAAAAACGACAAACTTATAAAGCTACAAATCAGTATAGAAGACTCGACCTTACTTTAAATATGAAACATTACTATCCCTTTAATGCTATTAAAAACTACTACAGATCTATAGTAGATCTCAAGATCACAGAACAAGGTGTCAAGATATATCCAAATAATTTAGGTGAGCAGAGAAAAACCTCAAACGGAGAAAGAAAATTAGCAAAAAGGAGGAGTGAAAGCCATGTTCAAGGTAGGAAGAAAGCTTATTCTTTGTGGTAAAAAGAATTGTTGGGGTGGACTTATCAATGCATGAAAAATAGCTTCAGATAAACCATGAGCCCGGGCTTGTAATAATACAAAAAGTGAACACTATTATTGGCCTTCTCCTAAACCTGGCGAGCGCGCGCACACACACACACACTATATCTCCTCCCTCACTGGCTCCAAACAAAGACTGTTGACATCTGTCCACCCCTGGATGGAGCTGTACTGAACCATCCAAATTATACAGCTTTAAAGTGGAACTACCACACCATGACAACTTCAGAACATTTGAAAAAAAGAAAAAATTAACACCTTTCTAAATCCGTATGTTTTAGTAGTTTATATAAAATAAAATCTTGATATATTTAGCTTAATTCATAAGTTTATGCAAGACAGGGAGTGCCAACTGGGCCAGGCATATATCAGAGTAACATTCCACATTGCTCTCCGTCTCTTCTATTACTTCCTCCAAGATAAAGCAGAACTATCACCTATATTGAAACTCAACCGCAATGTGTTTCCCATACTCTGTCCAATCGAGTGCGGCATTGGTGAAGGAGAGCAATGCCACCTTGACTATGTTGGAATGACAAGCTTACCCTGAGCCACGTGTTTCCATATGGATAGGACTATATTTTTTTATTTATATATCAAGACTGTATACTTTGTTAGGATTTAGTATCTCTATTGTGATGCTGATGTACAAAGATTTCTCTAACCATTATGGAGACACTTTATATATTTTCTCATGGTCTGCCTGTCTGCGTGTGGTTTTTAAATGCCTTTATAGACCATGCTTACTTATTTTGTATTGCTAATAAAATATTTGATATACTATGCCTATTTAATGTGTCTCTTTGAATGGGTCTCTATTACTGATGGTACAGTGTGGTTTCTTTGCCCCACAGTCCCTCATGGTCTTTGGTTCTGTATTGTTTTTAGACCTTTGAGTGCACCTTGACTATTCAGTTTTTCATTTTGGGCATAGTGATTTTTCACGAGTTCTATTATCTTGACTACATACAGCATGATTGGCAGTGCTCCCCAGTCCTAATCCCTGTCTGTGCCTGCCCCTCTCTCTCCAGAGTCCGTGCTTAGCATGAAGAACACTGCATTCTGTATTGGGTGGTGGGCGGACATAACAAGCATTTCAATTTGATGTCTGCATTACGGCTTGTAACAAAGATAACCTCCTGTCGACATCACCATCTTAACCCCTCAAAGGGGCATGTGACGTGCCAGGACAGTCATACGTTGTTTGCCTCAAGGACCAGTGACGGCCAAGGCATGTCACATACTTTTTACTTACAGTGCTCCTGTGGGAGCACTGTATATAAAAAAGGGGTCTGAAATTGACTGCTCCAAGACTGCAGTGGTCTCTATGACCCCAGCACGGCGCACCGGTACGTTTAGCAGGTCATGTGTTCCTATGCTTCATCAAGGATCAAAATCGGTCCTTAAGGGAAGGACTGCTGGTAGTTAAGGGATTAAAAAAATAAAAAGCAGGAATCTCACAGGTGAATGTTCCACATTAACTCCCTCCTCATTTTAGTAACTAGAACAAGGGAGCCCATAAAACAATTCTATAGTAAAATGTTATAGATGCCAGAGCAATGATATATATAGTGACAAAAGGTTAGATACATCTGATTTAAGACACACATTATTACTTCCAAACCTGAAACACCCAACAGTCAATGCCTTTAGGATCCCTCTACTTGTGGAAAGGGGACATGACCGAGCCCCTGATAACCATTTGAATGCACACCCCTCTGGCACTCAAAGGGTTACTCACTTACTCAAGCAAAACATGGCTTGGATGTGCCACAAAAGCTTCTGGAATAGAGTTCCCATACCATAAAACTACACAGTTGAGCTCCAGTTCGCAACGATCTACAACACTCAGTGATGTCAGCACCTCACTTGGCACTCATAAGACAAACCTGCTGTCAACGGCCTTCTATAGAGAGGACACCAAACTCCCATGTGCATTGTAGGAGGCATTGACTTAACCCAGCCTGAGCAGTCATATACCATTGCTTTTGGGGGAATGGGGGGGGGGGGGGGTTAGTGGAAGAGACAATGCCTACTGACGCAGCAAGTTATTTCCCCAGCAGATTTGATAGTTGCAGTGCACCGATTGCCCCGCATAAAGATTATGTATCTTTTACCAAACAAAGTAATTCCTTTAATAGTTTATTTAGACAGCAATATATTGACATCTCAAACATTCACTACTGTAACATTTCCAAATACATGGTGTCCTGTCCCCATTCTTGAAAAATTAAAAAGCACACCCCTTCCCAATCTCGCTCTTTATTCAACCCATTTCATGTAACCTCAAAACCAAGACTGGATCATAGATTTAAAGTGATAGTAATGTTTCATAATAAAAGCAGCTCTAATTAATCATCATAGTATTTGGGCCATGGAGAGTGTTATTTAAATTCTGTCAAGAGTTGTATTTTAGGAGTAATTCAATGATAAAATATCCCCTCCCGCCCCTTTTACTAATGTAACGCTGCTCAGTCAGAGCAGAAGGGAGGTGCCCAGGTAGACTGCAGAGAGGGACAATCTTCAATTAAGATAAGGGAAAAACCTGTCAAGGGGGGCAGGGCTTTCATTGTTCTAATAAGAAGAAGAGTGTCCCCTTCTGTTATCTGTCTGGTCTATGGACTGCATTCCACATCTGAGAAGAGGTGGCTTACACCAGGTAAAAGAGGTGGGAGGGGGAAAACTTTGCTTGTGAATATCTCTTAAACCATAAAAGTTTGAGAGATAAGACTTACATCATTCTTCATGGTTTTTAATGCCTACAAAATAAAATAAAGATAAAATGAAGTATTACTATCCCTTTAATATACCTTTGATCATTCCTATAATCACTAATGGAATCAATCCAGGCAGGTACAAATACAACCTGTGAAACCCCAATACCTTCATTCACATATAGTGAAAGTGCAGCGATTTTCACCCTCAGGATGATATGACTGCAGATAGGTAACTATTACTTTTTTGAAAGCAGTTACAATATCTTGAATAGAATAATAGAGAATTATGACAGATGGCTTCAATGCAGATAGTTCCTTTGAGCAATAGCCTGACATCCATTTGGAGTCAGGAAGGACTTTTTTACCCACTTCATTAATTGGAAAGGCTTCAATAGTATTTTTTTTTGCCTTCCTCTGGATCAACAGGGGTGTTAGGCATGGGTTGGACTTGATGAATGCATGTCCTTTTTCATGCCTCATCAACTATGTTACTATGACATTTTTCAGTCACATGGCAATATCTGCATCAGTCCCTGGTGAGCTAGAATACACCAAGATTCACAGTCAGTAAGTAGCCAGATGGTCTGTAGCATCAAATAATTGGAAGGGGGTTTAGGGGACTAGAGTATAGCAAAAAAGTAGTTAGAAAAAATGTTTAGTTAGGAGTTTATTAGCCACAATCAACCACTATAAGCAATGTGGGCACTTCACAGTGACCAAACACAGTAGTTATAAATTGGAAGTGTAACAGTGCCCTCAATCATAAAAAGAAACCATCACCACTCTAGTTTTAAAGATTGTTTTGTCTATTAAAACTGAAGAGTTTACTTTATATTATACTAATACATTTTTAATGTATTTTATTCTTTATATATATATATATATAAAAAAAAAAAAATCACCTAAGTCCTTCCCTCAGTTGATGCTTCCATCTTGAATTCATATGCATACTTATTTGTCCAATAATCCACCACCCTAGTGGAAATGGATAGGTTCTGGTAGCCCAAGAATACGTGGAGTGTTGATTTTCTGGAAAATTATACTTTATCTGATCAAGTACAAAAAAAGA
Source organism: Rhinophrynus dorsalis (assembly GCA_037306005.1). Lineage (NCBI taxonomy): Eukaryota > Metazoa > Chordata > Amphibia > Anura > Rhinophrynidae > Rhinophrynus > Rhinophrynus dorsalis. Next base: position 313,205,372 of record CM074720.1, on the reverse strand, counting down.
TTATATCCCCCCCCCCAAAAAAAAAAAATATAAAAATCTCAAACTATTCACCTGTTTAAAACACCAGGACAAGTTATAAACAGCTTAAAATGTATGGATTTACTGAGACTAAAAGTTCACTTTAACTTAGGATGGTCACATGAGACACACATCTGAAACTGACAGCTCCAACTTTTAGTTAACATTTAAATAAAAAAAAAAAAAAAAACCCAAACACTAAAGTTGACAAAATAAAGAAAAAACACAAAGCATACAATTTGTCAGAACTGGATATTTATACTAGCCAACATATATAAGATTGGTAAGGGTGTATCCTGAACCTCCCCCCATGCGCAATGACTTCCACGCCAGCTTAGAACAACTATTCAGTTAGATAACATTAAAGCTACTCCTAAAAATGTAAAAACATTTATGATTTATCATATCAGTACATCTTTGTATTTTTAAGATATTACAAAATCAGACGATATTTTACAGCTTGCCGTGAGGTTGATGGCCATACTATAAAACAATGTAATGACAATGTTAACCCCTTCAATGTTAGAGTCCCACAATATATTGCCAAGCAAAGCATTTAGACATCTCAATCATCAAAAGGGGTTGGGGACACACCAAAATTATATCTGCAGTTCCCATACATTTTGGAAACCACAAAAAGTTGCTCAACTTGGGCACAATCCAATAGGGAAAAATATATCCAAACTTTTTTTTTTTTTTTTTTGCAAGAGCCAAGTCTTACCTGAAATGTAAATTTCATCTAGTTTTTCAGCAACTTTCTGTGGTAAACCAGCATCGAGCAAAGTCTGCAAATGCTCTGATGGGACAACTGCAGCATAAGTATCCATGGACTCTTCCGTACCATTCCCATTTACATGTTCAGCGGCCATATTTCCAGATATCTGTACAAATGCAATAATCAGCATCATTAAGTGAAATGACAGGCATCTGTCATTACTGAATGCACATGCATACAAATATGGTATATATTAGCCACTAAAAATATACTTTCTACTTTGCACATTTTAAAAGACTAATTCAAAGCTGCATTCTTAGATTGCACCTTTGTTTATTAAACTGGATTCTGACTTCTATGCACACAATGGAACACACAAGAGAAAAATTGATTATGTTCTTGTAATTAGATATTAGCACATATAGGATCAAAAAACAACTGAATGTAATATAAATGTTTTATACAAAGACCACAGTGTTATTTTTCAGATCTATTTGATCAGACAAAATGAAACCAAAAACTGTGTGTACGGATGTGCATAAAATCATGTCTCCACAGTAGCATCCCATCTACCATCACATACAAACCACTCAAAAACTGGACAGTAACACCATCTCTAACAACAAACTGCAGCTAATAAAGGACTGACTCTAGTCAGAAACATTACTGCTAGAAACTGGCTTTGTCCTGATAAGACCCAGTAGGTCAAAGCAGATGTCTTCAATAAATACTTTAGGCTCAGCTCTCAACCAGGGTTGTGCCTAAAAACAGCACCGGTTTTCCTCTGCTGTCCCTGTTAACGTGTAAGTAGTCTTCAGTGCACACTCTCTACATGCAGTTAAGCAGTTTTATTTAGGCATACAGGTTGGAAACATAACATGCAGATGCTACAAAATCAGTGGTTCAAACTCTTTAGTCAAGGTACCTTTAATAGAAAGCAAACAAATTTGCACATCATTTCTAACAGAATATAGGCAAATTTCAAGGATGTAATGAAAGGGACACATTTTATTGGTTCAAATAAGAAAAATAGTGAATAAAATTATATAAATATTTATCTGAATACAACACACACACGCTTTTATCAGTCTTCAGTGAAAAACGCTTGCAAGCTAGTTTTCATGGCACACTTAAGTGCCATGGCAGCCTGATAGAGAACCACCGTATTAGAATAAGGAACTATTGTGTGACAGGATACATGCAACACAGTGCACATCACCCCTGGCACCAAATAAAAGGCACATTCCTACCATGCGCTAAGACGACAGTTCTCAAAACCGAAGGCGGTACAGAGCTGGCGCTACCACTTTCCATTCGGTGCTATGTAAGTTCACGACCGGGCTCTTCCCGCCTGCCTTTCACGTACATCTAAGGAACAAAGCGCTTCTTCCTTCTCCCCACCCACAGGGCCAAAGCAAGGCCGAGCGCCCACTAAAGACACGTGCTCTACTCCATCACCAGCTGAAGAGGCCTAGCCACACACAATACCAGCAACCGCAGGATATACTCCGCCTGGCACCACCCATACAATATTCACACTACCCTCAGCCACCGTAGCATTGGCACCACAATAAAGATATGTGATACCCTGCACCCAAGTCACCCTTTCAGCGCCCACCCAACTCTCAAACAGACACGGCCTAGAAAAATGCAGCAATCAATGAATTAGTCTAGACAGACCGCCGATTAACATGCGTACAGCCTAGCAGAGAAGTATCAGAGTACAAACCTAAAAGACAGTTAACCGCAATGGAGCAGCCCCTGGCATAAGAAGCGTGGACTCAGCAAGATTGCACGACTCCGCCATGCTTCCTCCCATCTGAGGATCGTACCACATAGAACAGAAGCAAAATATCACCCACTTCTAATACAAATATATAAATACTATTTGATAATGCATAAAGTCCAGTACCAAGCAACAGCGGCCCCCTCCTCTTTCAGCCTGTTCCCCGCCCCTTGTACATGGCAGTCAACGTGCTCCTGCTGGAATCCATTTTCCACAAACGCCGGCTCCGGGGATAAGGGAAAACGTGCAGGAAACCCCAGCAGAACAAACGATGTCACCTACCTCTGCTGGCGGGTACGGGCGCAGACGACTTTCTCCAACACGGAACGGTTTCTCTTTGTAATCCCTTCTTTCTCTCCTCACTCTAGCGGACGAGCGCGCGCCTCGTGTTGCAGCAACAGCAGCTCCTTGTCCGGCGGAGTGTGGCTGTTGTAAAATGGCGGCCAAAGGATCCTAACTCACACCGCTGGCAGCCAGTCCCACCCCTCCACCGCGAACGCGCACAGCCGACGACATTGCGCATTGGGGAAGCGTCATTCATCTCCAGGGTTTCCTGAGCTGCCCCTGCATAAGCGAACAATCCTTCCTCTCATGGGAGGAACACTCTTACCCTGCGTTGCCGCCGAGGAAACCCCGAAGATATCGCTGATCCTTACTGAGCGCTTACTAATTTTCCAACACTGGTACCCTATGACTCGTACACGGGAAATTCATGAGATGCGGTCACTTAATGAACTTACCTATCCCTGCTTCGATGGGTTTCGTGCACCTATTCTACATGTACGTTTGAGGGTTGTCAGTGGAGTATAATTGATTATGTGTGTTATTGAACTTTGACATAGATTACACTATAGTTAAAGTGACATCACTGGATTTACCTAACTGTTTCACATTGATGTGTAGTTAAAGAACTGGAATGCAGACTTTTGTACTTTACTTGTGCTCTGCAGTGAATCAATGGCATATCACGTGTGTGTGTATGTATATATATATATATATATATCTATATATATATATATATATATATATCTGAAATGTGCTTTGATAGTGTCTTTTGACGGTTGTGTAGGGCCGGATAAATTAACATTTTCTTTTTTTTCCCTTAACATTTTTATGTCCCAGATGTTGAACTCTCTTGACTTTGTTGAAGTCTGCTTTCACAGTCACGGACAGAAAGATTTGGAAAAATAATCAGATAGCGTGTCAATCAAATTGCCTATCGAGCTATACACTTGCAGACTATGTAAAATTAAAAAAGGAGGTTGATGGTCACTTTAATTGATGGTCACTTTAATTTATTGTTAGGGTGGAAGGTAGTCATATCCGTCAACGTTTCAAAAAAAGTTGCTGTATTCATACATATCTTCTATATTATTTATACTAGTAAAAGAAGCCTGCCATAGTGCTATAATTCTCAGTCTCCACCACATGCACTCCAGGGCAGATAAATACACCCAGGCGCGGCATAAAGGAGGATGTATTAATATCTCCTCCAAACTGCTATCCCAGCCAGGACATAAACAGGGATGTGATTTTTTTTTTTTTTTTTTTTTTGTGACTTCTGTCAAAATGTTTGCAAAGACATTCACTGGCTCAAGTAGGGGGCATATTTACCTGCCTTCACATTTTCCTCTTCCAAAAAACAAGAACACAGCTGATTTGCTTGACACAAACTAAAGTCATGTTTTTGTCTTACTCTCAATGTTCAACATATTCCCACATCATTGTCTCAGTCACCCCCCTTGCTGAAAAGCTACACATGGATGTGTATAGTGTGCACCTACAATTATGTGCAAAAAAAAAGGGAGACAAACCAGGGAGCGCCCCTGTGCAAATCAACAGGATTCAAATGTAGACCTCCACCAACACACACTGAGTGCCAGCTCACAAAATTCAATGCTGATTCTTGGCTTATACAAAAACCAGCTCTTCAAACATCTGGGAGAAATGACTGTACCCAGTTACAGTATATTCCACGATATATAATTCTTGGCTGCTATCCCTTTACGCTTGCTCTCCCCAACAGCACAGACATATATGGCAAAAAAGAAAAGAATATGCGCCCAATAGTTTGGTAACATTTAAGAACAGTTAAAAACTGTAAAATAGAGTATTCATACTCACATTCAAAATCTGTCAGTATGGTGTTATCAACAGAACTGACTACAAGGCTTACAGAGATACCTATACCTGTCTCCATTCAGGTTGATTTTCGCCCTGATAGGAGTCCTCTCCGTAATCTGTATAAGTAGTGCAGGAACCAAGATCAGAAAAACAATAAAAGAACGGAAGCATCTCTTCAAAAATTATATATATCACCTTTATTAAAATAGGATACTATATATCTCATACACTACATAAAAGAAAAAAGGGGGCTTATTCCTTTATGCGTTTCATGGCAATAAGCTCCCCTTTATTACAAGGTTTTGGCCCTAAAATTATAAAAAATAAGAACCTTTGTTTTCTAATTTTAGGGCAACAACCTTGGGATAAAGTGGCGCTTGTTGCCATGAAATGTGTGCATGAGCTATATATATATATAAATAAATAAATAAGAGAGAGACCTGAACGGAGACAGGTGTAGTTATCTCCAAAATCCTTGTTGTCAGTTCCGTTGTTAACACCAGACTGACAGATTATGAATGTGAGTAGGAATACAGTTTTTAACTGTTCTTAAGCTTAATCACACTATCAGGCGCATTCTCTTTTCTTTTTTTCTTTTTTTTTTTTTTTTTTTTTTCTTTTTTTTTTTTTTTTTGCGCCATTTACGTACAATTCTATATATGCCGACATCATTGCGCACTCCCACTTTTCACAGGCCACTACACATCATCCACACACGTGCCATAGCTATATGCCTATGATGCAAAAGTTCAACACATTCCCACATCCCTCACTGCCTTCCTCAAAAGTGGCACATCTATGTGTATACTATGCACATACAATTCTATCTATAGCCACAGCACACACGACCCGCTTTATACACCGCAGTCGACATGATCCACTTTATACAGTCACGCCAGTGTATTTAGCGCCTTACTGTGTCAATCTGAATCAGTATTGCCTCACACATGCAGAGTAACATAGTTGATGAGGCTGAAAAAAGACATATTCAGTCCATATCAAACACCCCAGTTGATCCCGAGGAAGGCAAAAAGCCCTCTGGAGCAATTTCTAATTTAGCCCCACGTGGGTAAAAAAAATCCTTCCTGACTCCAAATGGTAGTCAGATAGCTCCCTGGATCAACATCCTATCTGCTTTGAAGCCATCTGTCATAATTTTCAGTATTGTTCTGTGCTAGATAGGCATCTACTGCTTTTTTTGAAAGCAGTTGCATTATCTGCAAGTACAACGTGTTGAGGCAAAGAATTCCATAGCTTTACCACCCTTACTGTAAAGAATACCTGCCCTTGTTTTAGTTAAAAGCACCTTTCCTCTAGTCTTAACCCCTTCAGTGCCAGAGGCTTGGGCCATTTCTTGTACCCTGCAGGCCAGACACTTTTTCAGCATTTCTGCTATCCTTTCGTTTAGGCTTGATTTTCTCTGGGGATTTTTAGTTACATATGGAAAACTACATATTGTTTTTTTTTCAGAACAAATTGAGCTTTCTCGTGATACCTTACATGAAGAGAATTTTACATAGTGCAAAAAGCTATGATGTCATCATGACAAAAAAAGTGAAAATTTACTCATTTTGCTAAAATCACATACTATGTATCAAAAACATTTACCTCGATTGAAAAAGTTTCAATTATTTGAAAAAGCCCAGAGTCCCCCGAGTAAAAAAAAAAAAAAAACAAATTTGTATAGTTTTACCTAAGTCCATGGCTAGCGCAGAGCCCTAATCACCAGCAGCGCAAAATGACCTTTTCAACTTTATAAACTAATATGCGCATTCTAGGGTTTTGTGGTAAAACTACCCTAAAACAGTGGAATAACTATATAAAACTATATATTTCTGAAAAGTAGACAACCTGCCGCATCTAATGAGGGGTAACTTACCTTCTTAGCCCAAGCCTGTTGTGCCCAAATGCTTCCAGAAGGTGGCACTAAAGGAAAAAAATTGTATTTTCTTACATTTCTGCCCCTTCAAATGTATTGAAATCTGTGAAAACCATGGAATTTCCAACTGTATTCATTAGCTAGTGCGCTTAGGAGAGAAACAACACCTCATTGGTATGAGTTCACCTACCTTAGGGGGCGCTACAAGTGCAAAACTACACCTACTACAACCTCTAAATTTTCTAACATTTTCTCAAATATTACTTGTCTGTACAAAAATGGTTATAACAACTACAGAAGTGAAGAAAAGCTACACAAACCATACCATTTTGGAAAGAAAACAACATGTCGCATCTAATGAGGGGTGAATTGCCTTCTTACCCCAAGCCTGTTGTGCCCAAATGCTTCCAGAAGGTGGCACTAAAGGAAAAAATGGCATTTTCTTACATTTCTGCCCCTTCATCTGTACGGAAATCTGTGAAAACCATGGAATTTCCAACTGTATTCATTAGCTAGTGCTCTTAGGAGAAAAATGACATTCCATTAGAATGAGTCGACCTACCTTAGGGGTGCCAGAAGCACATTACACCTACCTGTTTGCTTCCTTGAAAATGGCTGCTTGTACTAAAATGTTTATAACTGTTAGTCATGAAGGAAAGGTATAAAAGGTATACCATTTTGGAAAGTAGACATTCTCCCGCATCAAATGAGGGGTCACTTGCCTTTCTACCCCCTGGGCTGAAGTGCACAAATATTTCCAAAAGGTGGCGCTGTGGGAATAAATGCATGTTTTTTTACATTTCCACCACTTCAAAGGTACTAAAATCTTTGAAAAACATAACATTTCCTGCTGTATTCAGTATCTGCTACCAACATGAGAAAAATGGTAGCCCATTTGTGGGGGTTAACATACAATATGTGGGTTCTAGGAACACGTACGTAAACCTGACACTTTTGTTTTTGAAATTATCTGCTTGAACTAACATGGTTATAACCATAATAGATATGCAGGAAAGGTAGAGAAACAATGCCATTTTGGAATGAAAACAACCTGCCACATCTAATGAGGGGGTCACTTGCCTTCTTACCCAAAGGCTGGTGTGCACAAATGCTTCCAGGAGGTGGCGCTAATGAAAAAAAAGGCATTTTCTTACATTTCTGCCCCTTCAAATGTATGGAACTCTGTGAAAACCATGGAATTTTCAACTGCATTCATTAGCTAGTGCTCTTAGGAGTCAAAAGACACCCCATTGGTATGTGTTGACCTACCTTAGGGGGTGCTAGAAGAGCAAAATGACACCTACCACAACCTCTGATTTTTCTAATATTTTCTCAAATAATACTTGCATGTAAAAAAAAATGGTTATAGCAACTACAGAAGTGAAGGAAAGGTACCTCATTAAAAGATCCTATGGACAGGAGGCTAGAAGCTACCTTGAGAAAACAGTTCTCTGTTTTAGGACAGAGTATAAAGGCAGCGACAGCCTTAACATGTGTATCTAGAACGATAAGAATATGGCTGACAGAGCTGGAACAGAAAATTGAATCATCCGTATCCAGGTCCAAATTAATGAAAGAAGTAGCATTCATAAAAGAAGCAATGGGATATTCTTTTGAAGCCTCCTGGGAAGTAATCAGGTTAGTGCCCAGATCTTCTTCTTTGTCCATTACAGCCAGAAAAGCTTTATGGTTAAGAACATGGGGAGCTGACCTGTCTTCAAAGAACAAGCTGGTGTCCTTACCCTTTTCTGGATCTACTTTATTTTGAGAACAACTAGAAGAAATAATCAAAAAGGTTACAGGAGGAAAAAGCTCCTTTCTTCCGCAAGACAGAAAGAGAAAAACTTCTCCTTCAACAACAAATAGAAGGTCCTTTCGAGATCCAAAACGTTTCCAAACATCAAGACAGTATGATCAGAGAAAAAGTGGTTATGGTCAGACCTCAAGAGGCTCATTCAAGAAGACAGGAATCAGAAGTGAACAATTCAAGAAGGAAGCCTCATGAAGTTCAAACTATCCTGCCTCTAATTCCAGTCAGCGGTCACCTGGAAAACTTCCTACAAGCCTGGAAGAATCTAGCTGTACCAGACAAGTGGGTAATTCAAATATTAGAGGCAGGGCACCTAAGGCCCCTCCAAAAATTGTTCCTAGCTCACTGGAACAAGGACTCAGTCAACATCTCGCAAAGAATCCTGTTGACTCCACGAGTAAAGTCAGAACTACTATGGTGGACAAACCCAAGAAATCTGGGAAAAGGAACCTCTCTACAGAATATAATCTGGCAAAAGGTATCAACAGACGCAAGCCTGACAGGATGGGGAGGTTGCTGGAACAACATCTCCATTCAAGGGATATGGTCTCAGCAGGAAAAAGCCCTACACATAAATGTCCTAGAACTCAGGGCTATTTGTCTGTCCCTAAAGAGCCTAAAGAAGTTTATCAAAAACGAACCAGTCCAGATCCTGTCGGACAGCATGGTGGCAGTTCTTTACATAAAGAACCAAGGAGGGACAAAAAGCAGAGCTCTGAACCTAGAATCACAGAAGATATTGAGATGGGCAGAAAGGAACCTAATGACCCTGTCAGCCACCCACATAGCAGATGTCTTGAATCTCCAAGCGGACTACCTGAGTCGAAACAGGATGGAGCCAGGAGAATGGTCCCTCAACACAGAAGTCTACAACCAGATTGTCAGCAAATGGGGAACTCCAGTGATAGACCTCATGGCAACTTGGGAAAACAAGAAATGCAACATCTTCTTTTCCAGGACAAGACATCCAAAAGCTCAAGGGATGGATGCCATGGCTCATCCCTTGAACTTTCCTCTAGCATACATCTTTCCACCAACCCCAATGACACAGAGGGTTCTAAGAAAGATCAGACTCGAGAGAGCAAATGTCATCCTAATAGCTCCAGAGTGGCCAAGGAGAGTTTGGTTCTCAGAATTAATCAATCTAGTGATAGAGGATCCATGGCCACTTCCGATCCGGTCAGACCTCCTGTCCCAAGGTCCAGTGCTTCATCAAAACCCAGCCTTTTTTAAACTGATGGCCTGGAGGCTGAGAGGAACTCATTAAGATCAAGAGGACTCTCAGACGCTGTCATAAGTACAATAGCAGAAGGGAGGAAAAAGTCCACCTCCAGGATATACTGCAGGGTTTGGAAAGTATTTTCAGCATGGTGTATATCTGAAAAAATAAGAAGATCCTGCATAAAAACATCACATATTTTGAATTTTTTAAAGCAGGGGTTTGAAAGAGGATTAAAACCATCCACATTAAAAGTGCATGTTTCAGCATTATCAGCCTTTCTGGCAAAACAGTTTGCAGAAGACCATCTAGTAAAAAGATATCTAAAAGCTATAACAAAAGTTAGACCTAGAATAAGGAAGGTTATTCCTCCATGGGATTTGAATATGGTGCTGGATCAGCTATCTTCATCTCCTAAATTTGAACCTCTAGAAGAAATACCTTTAAAAATGCTTACTATAAAAACGGCCTTCCTAACTGCAATAACCTCTGCAAGAAGAGTTTCAGAAATCCAAGCATTATCTTCTAAGCCACCTTACACGGTGTTCCATCAAGATAAAATAGTATTAAGAACCAAGCCTACATTTAGATCAAAAGTGGTATCCGAGTTTCATCTTAACCAGGACATCATTTTACCCTCTTTTTGCCCTAATCCAAAAGGGGAAAAAGACAAAAATCTGCATAATCTGGATTTGGTGAGGTGTGTTTCTATCTACCTTAATAGAACAGAACCCTTCAGGAAGACAGATTCCCTTTTTGTCCATTTCCAAGGGAAATATGAAGGATCTTCAGCCTCAAAATCCTCCTTATCGAGATCGATAACCCAATGCATAAGAATGTCCTATCTGGAAGCAGGAAGGATCCCTCCTAAGATCCTGAAAGCCCATTCTACCCGAGCGGTAGCCACCTCCTGGGCATCAAGAGCCTCTGCTTCCCCTGAAGAAATTTGTAGAGCAGCCACCTGGTCTTCTATCTCCACTTTTATCAAGCACTATCAAATAGATGTGCATTCTTCAGCAGAGGCAAAATTCGGAAGGATGGTCCTGGAAACAGCCATCCAAACCGGTCCGGTAAGAATGTCTTATCCCTTCCTTGTTTTTCTCTATAATATGATTCATGTGTATGGGCAAACACATGATTAACTATTAAGGGACACGGTTTTTACTACCCACCCATTGTTTTATTACTGCTTGGGTATGTCCCCATTAGTCTCTATCCCCATGATAGGGACACAGAAGAAAGCGAGAAATTTTTCTTACCGATATTTCCTTTTCTTCTGTGTCCCTCCATGGCGCCCCTGCCCTCTCTTTAACATCTCTATTTATATTTTTTAGCTTTGACAAATGATGACTGTCTGGAGGAGCGGGAAGTCTCCTTTTATAATTTGAACTTGGTCCTACGCCAGCTGGGGGGCGCTGACACCCCATTAGTCTCTATCGCCATGGAGGGACACAGAAGAAAAGGAAATATCTGTAAGAAAAATATCTCCCTTTTTACCTAAACTGTACATGTCTGAGTGTTCGTACAAAAACCGTGACAGTACGAAAGGGCCATGACCTCAGACAGTACAAGTGAAGGTAGCTCGCAGAACATCCATTGGAGAATGGATTTACACGAGCAAAGTATGGACCAGTTGTGACTGGCTGTGCAGACTATCCTTGATCGCACCTCACACCTTGACAAACCAGTGCAGTCGCCGGTGGCCCCCTCCATTTTGGCACCGGTAGCTCAGTCACACATACTCCCAAAGGGTTGTCCACAACCACTCCACTTCCGTTGAGATATGATGGGGAACCTACATTGTGCCATGGGTTCATTAACCATCTGGAAATTGTTTTTGAATTAGTACCACACGCATTCCAAAGTGAAAGGCAGAGTGCTGGCCTGGGCGAACCCACTATGGGAGACAGCTAAACCCATTACCACAAACTTCTCTGAATTTGTGTGGCTTTACGTAATGTCTTTGAGGTTTCTGGACGAGCCACCTCTGCTGCCAAACAATTGATGAGAATCCAACAGGGCACCTGTACAGTTGCAGATTATGCGATTGAATTTCACACCCTGGCATCAGAGGCTGGGTGGAACAACGAGGCCCTTGTGGCAGCCTTTGTACAAGGCCTCAAAGAGAGAATCAAGGACGAGACAAGTTTATTGCATTCACTCTATTGATAGACACAGAGGTCTTCGTCCGGATTGTTACCTAGCTTGGGACTCCCACCCTTGCCTCCCTCACCTTCCATACCTCCTGGTACTATGGGTAATTCTGTTGAGCTCATGCAGGTGGGCTTCACGCACCTATCAAGGGAGGAGCGGTCCTTCCAGCGCAGACAAGGTCTATGTATCTATTGTGGTAAAGTTGGACATCTTTTATGTAACGGTCCGGTGCAGCCGGGAAACGCACGCACCTAGGTTCCCATGGGGGACAGGTCCTAGGTGGTGTACATCAGTCCCCAGATGCTGAACTGATTAAACCAATCTTGGAGGTGGTGGCCTCCTGGGCTGATTCTTCCATTATAACCCAGGCCTTGATTGACTCTGGCACAGCTGGTTATTTTATGTATGAGGAATTTGAGAAACAACACAATATTTCATTGGTACCACGTGAATCCCCATTGGCTATTGAGGCCATTGATGGCAGACCTTTAGTACCATCTCACATTACCCATGAAACAGGTCCTCTGTCCATCCAAATAGGGGCTTTCCATGTGGAGACCCTGCGTTTCCAAATTATACAGTCTCCTCACTATGCAGTCATTCTGGGATTCCCTTGGCTGCATACACATTATCCCAGCATGGACCGGAGGTCCTGTGAAATACTGGCATGGTCAGATTATTGTAAAGAGCATTGTGTGCGTCCCTCAACTAAGATAATGTGTACCTCTTCCTCCTTACCCCCTGAATACCAATCATTCAGCGATGTGTTCAGTAAGGGAGAGGCTAGCATGTTGCCACAACATCAGCCATATGACTATTAATGCTATGCTATTAATCTCACTCCTGGTACTATGCCTCCAAAGGGAAAGACTTACCTGTTGTCCATAGATGAGGACAAGGCTATGGAGGAGGACATTTCCGATGCACTATCTAGGGGTATTATCAGAAAATCTTCCTCGCCCGAGCTTAGGCCCTGTATTGATTTATAGAGGCCTTAACAAGCTTTTGACTAAAAATGCATACCCCATTCCACTCATAACTGAACTGTTCGATCATTTGAAGGGCTCTTCAGTTTTCACTAAACTAGATCTAAGGGTGGCCTATAACCTGATCAGGATAAAAGAAGACGATGAGTGGAAATCCGCTTTGAATACTACAAATTACGAATATCTGGTCATGCCCTTTGGGCTATGTAATGCTCCGGCAGTATTTCAGGAGTTCATAAACTATGTCCTAAGGGATTTGTTGCAGTCCTGTGTACTGGTATACCTAGACGATATACTCATACATTCCCCCAACATTGAGACGCATCAGAAGGATGTTGCTACGGTATTACAGAAGTTGAGAGAGAATAAACTCTTCTATAAATTGGAGATGTGTGACTTTCACAAGTCTATGGAGCCTTTCCTGGGGTACGTCATTTCTTCTGATGGCATTGCTATGGACAAAGAGAAGCTCTTAGCTGTACTGCACTGGCCACGTCCCACAGGCCTCAAAGCCTTACAACGATTCTTGGGTTTTGCAAATTATTATAGGAAATTTATTTGAGACTTTTCCGTGATTGTGAAACCTTTGACCGATATGACACATAAGGGGACTAATGCCTCCGTTTGGTCCCCAGAAGCCGTCAAGGCGTTTGAATCCTTGACATCTGCATTTTCTGTAGCTCCAGTGTTGTCACATCCCAATCTTGCATTACCATTTACTTTGGAGGTCGATGCCTCAGAGACCGGTGTGGGGGCAGTACTGTCACAAAGGCATGGTCCAGCAAAGACCCTGATGCCATGTGGGTTCTTTTCTAAGAAAATGACAAAGACTCAGAGTTTATACGATATTTGTGACAGAGAACTACTGACGTAGTGAGTGATGCCATCTGCTAGAAGGAACTAGGGCACCTATTTTGATTCTAACGGATCATAAGAATCTGACGTACCTCGCGGAGGCTAAAAGATTGTCACCACGGCAGGCCAGATGGGCATTGTTTCTGTCACGCTTTAGTTTCATTGTATTGTACCTTCCTGGGTCAAAGAATGTCTGGGCTGATACCTTGTCCAGGCAATTCGGTCCAGAGGTGGAGACCAAGAGCGTGACGGTGCCTATCATACCCCCTGACTGGATCTTGGGCACCTTACGCACAAGCATCACTTCACCCTTGGGCGAGTAAATCTTGGCTTCGCAGGCCAAAGCACCTCCTGAGACACCTGTAGGTAAGTGTTGCTGTCCCAGCCAGTGAAGGTGATTCTGGAGAAGAAGAAAACTATTCTTCCCCCACCTCTCCCCTCACTTAAATAATGGGTGTTGGAACATTAGCAAATGCATTGTGTGCTATGTATGATGAGGTTGTAAAAAGGGGAAAGGAGAGGACACACCTTGGCACATCTGTGGGAGATGCACTAAAGGGCCAATAAGAGCTTAGGATAAAGAAAAACACATCGCCAATATTCTGTCTTCGCCATACCTTAGACAGGCTTACAATTTTACACTGAACACATCAACAATGGCTTATTTCTATATGGAAATTCAGGCTAATGAGCCATTGCTTTATTTATTTGGGTGTGTTAATTTGGCTGTTAGTCATATGCACTAAACTTCAGTAGCAGCCTCTGCAGTCGGAGCTAAAAGTCTCAACATCCCTGCCTGCCATTGGCGATGTTGGAATCTTCCTGTAGTTCTCTGTGTAGCTGAAAGACAGTTTGCTGTCTGCTAAAGAGAAAAAACAGAAGCTGCCCTTCCTTAACCTTTTCAGTGTCATAGGTTTGTGCCAATATAAGTCTGTACGGTCCTTTATAACCCAGATTGGTGATGCATCTGCTTCCATCCACTCGCCTCCCAAGCTTGTGCAGTGTATGTGGTGATGTGATGGAATGTGACTTCGCCAAGTGGTGCAGCACGTTCTCCTTCCCTGCTTTTCATCCCTTTGCCCTCCTCCCATCATCCCTTGTCTCTCACCACCAGTTTAAAAATGCTCCTTTCACTGTCCCTTTCATTTCTTCACCTGCCCTCCCCTTGTCACCTCTTTATCGCTTTCTAATGTGTTTGTCTTGGGCTTTATTTATTTAGAAAATAAAAAAAAATGAGTTCTAGAGGCTAGGCTAGAAAAAGTTAGAAGGAATCGGGGGAAGACTGACAGGAAAGAGCATAGTAAGGAAAACACATGTATCCCAAATCAGATTCACACCCACTGCTTTCTAAATACATCGACCATGGCAACCACTTATTAGCATGGAGTAGCCCCTTACCCTGAGATGACATCTCCACATCCTCAATTGCACAAGTCGACTCCACAGAGACCAAATACTCCCAAAATGAAGGCTGATGAGATTGTTTCCAATGTCTGGGAATGAGGACCTTAGCCGCGTTCAACAAATGGATCGTCAATGAACGCTTATAGGAGCCTAATGAATGAGTTGTGTTGTGTAGTAAGATAGTTAAAGGTGTATGCGGATTGTCTGGGTCCCCCACTCTCCTAATGACCCGTATAACAGAATCCCAAAAAGGCCGGATCAACTGGCAAGTCCACCAGATATGTAAGAAATCACCTTTATGTGTATGGCAATGCCAACATCTGTCCGAAGTAGTGGGATATATTTTATGACGTGTAGTTGGAACCATATACCACCTTGACAATAATTTAAAGGTATTCTCCTGTACCTGAGTGGAGAGGCTGCATTTATGGGCTAATGCAGCCATTTTACCCCACTGTGAATCGGTTAATTCAACATTACAATCCCATTCCCAGAGGCAAATATAGTATGGTTTAGAATCTATGGCCAGGTCGGTCAAACAGCGGTATATGGTTGAAACCAATTTAGCGGCCTCCATTGGTAGCCGGCTCAAGGTAGAGAGAGTTTTGACGTAGTGAGATAGTTGTGCATACATGTATGAGTGTCTAACACGTCGGGCCAAGGGGTCCGTTAGTTCTATCAGGGTCCCAAGTCTACCATCTGTAATTATATGCCCCAGTCTCGGATAGGGCACTCTAACTGGGAAGAAGTCTCCTATCCCTGCCCAGAGGAAAGCCATCATTGTTAGAAAAGGACTGAAGAAGCAAAGGGGCGTTGATAAGACCATCCTATTATCACGGTGCCCATGATTGCTGCCTTTCTTTCTCAGTTACCAGAAGGGGGCTCTCCACTGGCTGCCTGCCTTCAGCCCGCCCTGTATTGCCTATTTAGACTGATTTTGGGCACCCTTTGGTTGCCCTTTAGTGTTGTCTCCATGCTGCCTGCACCTGCATTGGGTTCCTGAGCTTCCTGGGCCGTTACTCTCTTCCTGCTAGTCTGTGATCACCTGAGTTCCTGTCTGCCAGCTTCCCTGGTTCCAGCATCCGTTCCTGATCTGGTTGGGGTTGCTGTCCCTGCTGCTGTTTCCTGCTGTTGTTCCTGATCCGGTTCACTGCCTGTAGATCTGTTTCCTGGATGTGTTCCCGGATGTGTTCCTGCTCCTGGATCGCCTGCAGTGTGTCTCTCTCCTCCAGTCGCCCCGGCGACATTTTCATTCACTTGTGTGTTACTCTCCAGTACGCAGGTACTGGTTCGCTCCACCTACAAACGGTTGCTTGTTGCACCGATAGAGGTTCTCGCTCTCCAGTACGCGGGTACTGGTTCACTCTGTGTATAACCGGCTGCTAGTTGCACCGGTAGAGGTTCAGTCACTCCAGTACGCGGGTACTTGTTCGCTCCACGCATGACCGGTTGCTATTCAGTTCTAGACAGCACAGGTAGAGATTGTCTCCCCAGTACGCGGGTACTGGTTCGCTCCATATATAACCGGTTGCTGTTCAGTCCTAGACAGCCCAGTAGAGTTTCCGTTACTCCAGTACACGGGTACTGGTTCGCTCCTCGTTCAACCGGCTGCCTGCTGCACTGGTAGAGTTGTTGTCACCCCAGTACGTGGGTGCTGGTTCGCTCCATATATTAACTGGTTGCTTTCTGCGTTTCTCTCAGCACCGGTAGAGATTGTGTACTCCAGTACGCGGGTACTGGTTCGCTCCATGCATGACCGGTTGCTGTTCAGTTCTAGACAACACCGGTAGAGATTCTGTCACTCCAGTACGTGGGTACTGGTTCGCTCCATGTATAACCAGCTGCTAGTTGGACCGGTAGAGGTTCAGTCACTCCAGTAAGCGGGTACTGGTTCGCTCCATGCATGACCGGTTGCTATTCAGTTCTAGACAGCACCGGAAGAGATTCTGTCTCCCCAGTACGCGGGTACTGGTTCGCTCCATATATAACAGGTTGCTGTTCAGTCCTAGACAGCCCGGTAGAGTTTCCGTTACTCCAGTACACGGGTACTGGTTCTCTCCTCGTTCAACCGGCTGCCTGCTGCACCGGTAGAGTTGTTGTCACCCCAGTACGCGGGTACTGGTTCGCTCCATATATTAACCGGTTGCTTTCTGCGTTTCTCTCAGTACCGGTAGAGATTGTGTACTCCAGTACGCAGGTACTGGTTCGCTCCTGTATTATAGGGGGCCTATATCATCCTGTCTATTCAGAGGGCCTCAGTCCGACCATCTCATGTGACTGGTCTATTATACCTTAAGTCAGTCACTGAGGCCACCATTGCTGCTATCCAGTACTTGTTGCCTAGGCTGCCTTGCCCGGTATATTGGTAAGGCCGGTAGAACCTATCTCACATTGTACCAACTTAAGGTTGCCTTACCCGGTACTGGCAAGGTCGGTAGAGCCTCGCTACTTGCTGTCTTGGTCCCAAGGCTGCCTTGCCCGTTATATAGGCAAGGCCGATAGAGTCTTACCTACTCGTGTACCAGTCTCGAGGCTGCCTTGTCCGGTATATTGGCAGGGCCGGTAGAGCCTTTACTATTCATTGTACCAGTCTCCAGGCTGCCTTGCCCTGTATATTGGTATGGCCGGTAGAACCTTTTCCATCTTATGCCACCTAAGGTTTCCTTATCTGGTATTGGCAAGGCTGGTAGAGCCTGTCTTACATTTTGTATACCACTACTCATGCTACTATGTATTGTCGCTATATGTTCTATGTGTATGCTACCCACAAGGGTTCCCATTAAACTTTTCAATAAAGTTGTGTTTTTAGCTTAACTCTGTGTCTGAGAGTCATAACAAACAGTGACACCTATACAGTAACCGTCTTCCATACTGCCAATGTAGGTGCAACCATTGGATGTAAATCCTGAGTGTTGCCCGTCTGTTTGAGGTCCAACAAAGCCGCAATGGGAATCGTCAGACCCATTGTTCGAGAGAAGCTTAGGGGAGGGCCAAGACCAAGCAACCATTCTAGCGAGGTGTACCGATCTGTAATATGTTTCCATGTCTGGATGACCTAACACCTTATGCCTCTTAAGGTACTGGTTGCCAATGTGAGAGCAACCGTTCTTCCAAATGAATCTTTAGATCAAAGACCTCAATTCAGTACAGAATGCCTTAGGAACTGTAATAGGGAGCATCTGGATGTCATACAAAATATGGGGAAGACTGTTCATCTTAATGGTCAAGACCCATCCAAACCAAGAAATATGTTGATTAGACCATCTGGACAGGTCTGACTTGCGGGTCCGCAAGATGCCCTGAAAGTTCAGATCAAACAAGGAGCGAAAGTCTTTGGACAAATATATAGCTAGATACTTGGTATTACAAGTGCTCAGTCTGAAAGGAAAGGAGTTCTGCAAAACCGAAACAGTCTGTAGAGGCAGAGAAATGTTTAACGCTTCAGACTTAGCCAAGTTGATTTTGAAGTTTGATAAGGCACCATAAGCCTGAAGTTCCCTCATTACATTGGAGAGAAATCAATGGTTTATTTAAAAACAAGAGTAAATCGTCCGCGTAAGCAGCGAGTTTATGATGAAATGGAGCCACCTCCAGCCCCGGGTTAGAACAGATAGCATTCGTTATTGGCTCCAGCGTAAGTACAAAGAGCAGGGGTGAGAGTGGGCACCCCTACCTAGTGCCATTCGACAGAGTGAGGGGCTCAGATAATGTGCCATTGACCCGTATCCTTGCTGTAGGTGTCTGATACAGTGAGGCAATCCAATTACGCATAGAGGGGCCCCACATGTTCCAGAACAGATCTCAGGAAAGGCCAGCTCACCCTGTTGAAGGCTTTTTCAGCATCCAAAGATAAAGTCAGGGGTATCCCAAAGACGTGCGTAGTGCATCAAATTTAATATTTTGGTGGTGTTGTCCCTAGCCTCATGGCCAGGGACAAAACCCGCCTGATCCTGATGTACAAGGTGCGGAATAACCAGCTTAAGACACATACTCAGGATCTGGGTGAATAGTTTTACATCCACATTAACCCTTTGAGTGCTATGCATTCCTTACACATCTGGCACTCAAAGGGTTAAGTAAGGAAATGGGCCTGTAACTGGAGCACCATTCCGGGTCCTTACCGGGTTTAGGCAGGACTGCTATATGAGCCTCTTGGGCCTGAGGTGGCAAAACCCCCTGCTGTGATAAAGAATTAAAGGCATCTATGAAAAAGGGGGACAAATTCTCTGCAAAAAACCTTATAGTCCATCAGGATTGGGGCTTTTAACAGACAGTGAACTTTTCAAGGCCACTGCCAACTCTTTCCATGTTATTGGGGAATCTATGGACAAGATGAAGTCAGGGTGAAGTTTAACTTTCAAGTGGGAGTCAAGATATGCCCTAATTTTAGCTGAGAACACCGGATCAGTACTATGAGCTGTATCTGGGGAAATGTTATACAAATTCTGAAAGTAGTCCCTGAAACCCTCTGCAATTTGCACAGTAAGATGACAAACAGATCCCTGTGTAGTTCTAATTTTGGGAATAAACATAGAGGAGACTTTGTTTCTGAGGGTTTTAGCTAAAGATCTACCAACTTTATCCCTATGAATATGATAAAACCCCTTTGTTTGCATATATGACCTCTGTGCCTGATTATTACATCTGGCAATTTAGCACACAGTGTCAAGAGGGTCTGATAGGTAGCAGGAGTCAGTCTAAGTTTATGGGTAGTGTGATACATACTCACAGCCTTAGGGTTTCTTAGCACAGTCTTCTAGGGCTATAAATAACTGAATCTGGAAGTCACTTTAACAATGTTTATTGTGTAGTCCAAAACTGTGTATTTTCTTACAGCAACTCAAAATAAACAAGCAAAAAATAAATCCTAGCTCTCCCCAGAGCACTAACTTAAACAGAATCAATCCCTGACTATCGCTGGGTGGCTAAGCCCACTTATCATCCAAAACAAAAATCACAACATAGCATGAAAATACATCACTTTTAATTCCAATTGAATATCTTTAGTATAGCTCTTTTCCTTTCTGCAACCAGCAGAGAAATCAAATAAACAGGAGGGAGACCAGAGCCTTTCTTACTCTACCCTTTTAAAACCATCTTTTCCCATTTAACGGTTAGGTGTGGCTCCTAACTATCCCTCACCTGCAGAGCTATCTGCTGGAAATGTAGTTTTCTTTCTAAACCCTAAAGTGGGTATAAACTGTATAGGATTCTGGATCCCAGATATCTTCCTTCCACTTCTCCTCTGACATTGCCACAGTAGTTTCTATTCTAGATATTTCACCCAACAAATTAACCATGGCTGCAGACTGCAGTTTTGTTGGTGCAAACCGAAGCTAATCAGTCGGCCTTGAATCACAGCCTTATGTGCCTTCCGGACTTTCGACAAAGTGACATCTGGTGAAATGTTCTCCGCAAAATAATTTTTTAGGATGTTAGGGACTCAGTGTTTTTCAAAAGGAATTCATTAAGTCTCCAGTTAAGTCGCTTCTTAGTCAGGGTCGGGATAAGTATGCGAGCAGTGGCATGGGGCATGGTCACTCCATGTAGTATTTCCAATAGAGGAATGAGTCAACAAATGTAGATCTATACGTGAATATCAGTTATGAGGGGTGGAGTAGTATGTGTAGTCCCTAACTGTTGGATGTTGTATACGCCAAGTGTCTGCTAGTTGCATAGAGTGCAAGGCCAGTTTTACCTGCTTAATTTTAGTGTAGCAGAGTGAGGTGTCCCCGTGCAATAACTATTTCCTCAGCAAAATCCTGTAGGGGGTCAAGCATAGTGCACAAAAATTAATGTTGATCAACATTAGGGGCATAAAGATTCACAACAGTAATTTTTTTCTGCCCCAATGTTCCCTTTGATAAAAACAGCCTGTCCCTCACTATCCGACCACTGATCAAGCAGCAAGAAGGGCAAGTGTTTAGAAACATAAATTGCCTTTATTTTTGTGAAGTGGGGAATGAGAATAAAATACGTGAGACTATGTGGGGTTGCATTAAACAGGGACTTTCCGCCTATGAAAATGGGTCTCCTGGACCATAGCAATATCAGCATGCATGGCCCTCAGTTCCCAGGAGAGTCTATAGCTTTTCATAGGGGAATTTAACCCTTTAGCATTAATAGAGATGCAAATTATTCCTGCACAAGTAGCCATAGTCAAATCATGAAGCAAGGGAACAATGACAGTGGTAGAAACTAACAAGGAGCCCCAAAGGGGCCATCAGTAGGGCAAGGAATTAAGTACTGCTCAGGTATTGGGAGGGGGAAAAAAGATGGGAGAAGAGTAAGAAAGACATTTAACAAACAATGAAATAACAAAAAGTTTTGAAGGCAGGCAAGCAAAGAGTTCTACCCCATACACGGCACAGCCGCAGATGGGGGACACTCCAATATACGTTGACCAAGTTCTGCTGTGGGGAGTGTGGCAACAAGGTTAGAACAGGAGCCAACAGATGGATAAAACCAACCACAGCCTGCGGGCCATAGGACTGAAATATTCAAAGGCCCAGCCGTAGCCAAACCTAGCATGAAGAACAACACACTTGTAACAAACGACAACATGATAGTAAACCTATACATTAGAGAGGAAATCATCCACCCCATATTGGTCCGGACCCAACAAACGTTCAATACAAGAACCCCATGGTAAGAGGTGGCAACTGGACCAGCACAGGAGTATACACCATTGGACCCAGTCCCATGTGTACTAGCGGGCAAATCTAGTGGTAACAAGTAAGTGAAAGCAATGGCACAACAAGCCCCATACCCCACTGAGGGCCCAGGACCCATAGACAAGGGGGACCTAGATAAAGGGTCCTGGCACCAATTACAAACATCCCTAATCCTACCCAGCCTCCCAAACCATAGAATATAGTGCCAAAGTCTAAAAAGAAGGAGGGTAGTCAGAGAGCTGGCCGTACACCATGTCCCCATATATCAAACATGACCCAAAAGTCCATTAAGTCCCTTCCTCCCATATCAGCCAAGTGCAAATGAGATATAAACCAAAAAATAGTTAGCCTCAGGGGATAAACTTTATAGTAGTTACATCCACATGTCAGAGACTTTGTCCTGGTGGAGCACAGAGGGTTAATTTTAATAGCAGAATTTCCTGAAAACCTGTGCTTAAAATGTGTGCAAATGATCTTATGTTTAAACAATGGGCCTCTTTGGGAGTAAATAATTGAGAGACAGTAATGGTGATGAATAGAGAATTCCAGACAACTACGGTGCCAAGCAGTAGTATTATCTTATGGGAGAATCTTCAAGTTTTAAACAGAGAAAGCCTCCTCTCTGAAAAGTGACATCTTTATATGACGTAAGGTCAAAGATTACAAGCCTAAATTGTGATAGAAAACAGAGAAGTTATCATTTTAAGGTAGAGTAAGAGTGCCCTCTATAGTTTTGATAGCATCATGACTGGCTACTAACATTCCTTGTATAATTAGGGATAATATAAGTATCCAATCAGGGCGTATTGGTTATGTCACGGTATAATGAGATGGATCTCTGTCTAATCATTGGGAATGGGTGGAGATTACTGATAATAGAAAAATTTGCCTAATATAATGGGAAGGAGAAGGTAATTTCGCTCTCTTAGTTCCTGGTTGAAATCCTAATAACATCTGGGGGTCCTGATTCAATTCATGCTAACCTGTTTTGCTGAGCTGCCAAAGATAATCTAGAACCCACACTGATTGACCTGGTAACTATATTTTTCTTTATTTTAATTCTGCAGAATTTCAAAATAAATATATTTCTTCTGTGCCCCCTCCCACGGCAATTGACCTCTATGGGTTTTATCTCCTCCTCTCCAGCTGGTGTAGGACCAATCAAAAAACTATTTAAGGTAATGCTACTCCTCCTCCGACAGTCTTTTTGGTCCTACACTAGCTGGAGTAGGAGCTAGTGGCTCCGTTTTTTTGCATTACTCGATTGGAGTCACAGCTTTACTTTTATTTTTTTTTTTCGTTCGCGTACCTTATCTTTTCCTTTTGGCCGCATTGAATTGCTGTCCCCACCAGGAGGAATGCCCTCCCGAAGACCAGGCTCCGCTTGTCAAGCCGGCCTGGTAGTTGGTAGTCCTGCAGTCGAATGCGCCCGGAAGTCCGCATCCGTCATCATGATGACACGCTCCCACTTCCGGGGATCCTCTGGATGATTGTCGGCCGGCTACACGTTTGCTGCGGATCCCTTTAGCAGCAAGAATCTGGGGCACGAATTGTGCGGCGCATTGGGATATGGGCAGCATATCAGCATTTGGGCGCTTGGTTCAACAGCCTTGCATCTTCTGGATGGGGTAAGTTATTATTATATTTATAACTTTTTCAAGCGCCAAATTGCCTTACTTCCGGTTGAGCCTCTGCGTTCCAGGCTGGAACGCACGCTCAGGAGGACTACTATAAATTCCATTATGCACCAGGGCCAGGTAAGCCTATTGTGTGTTTTATCTGCATTTAGAAGATACAGATCTGCTTATATATTTGCACACCTTTTATTATATTTTATTAAAAGTTAAGTTTTAGACATTGTTTGTTTTCTACACAATGGCTACTACTCCCAAGCCCAGTAAGGAAAAATCTGGGACTGAATCTAAAGAAAAGGAAGCCACCATCAAACTTAAAAGATGTGAAGGATGTGAAACAAAGGTTGCTCCTGATATAAAATTTTGTTCTGAATGTGCAAAGAAATCTGTTCAGTCAGAAGTGCCAAATCAGTTCCAAGAATTTCTTACCTGGATGAAAAGTTCGATGCAGGAAACTTTTGCTTCAATGCAAGCTCAACCTAGGAAGAAATTAAGAATGGATGACCCTGATGAAGGTACTTCATCTAGACCAGATCAATTAGAAGAAGAAAGCATGTTTGAAGCTTTATCTCATGACTCTTCTGAGGAGGAAGGCGAAATTCAGGATGAGGAAGAAGGTGCTTTTAATCTGGAGAAGATTGAGTCTTTTTTGAAGTACATGAGGAAATCCCTGGGTCTAGTGGAAGAACCAAAACAACAGGGCATCCTAGATACGGCATTCATGGGAACAAAAAGAGAGATGCCTACTTTTCCAGTACATCATTCTGTAGCAGAATTAATTAAAGCAGAATGGACAAAGGGTGACAAAAGGATATCTTCCTCAAGACGGCTTCAAAAAATGTATCCATTTAAGGAAGATGATACTTCAAGCTGGACCTCCCCACCAAAGATAGATGCCGCCATAGCTCAAATTGCCAAGAGAACTACCATTCCAATGGAGGATGGATCATCTCTCAAAGACGCAATGGATAGGAGAATGGAAGGTTCTCTGAAGAAGCAATTCTCCATAATCGGTCAGAACATGAAGATAGCTACTTCTTTGGCATGCGTTGCTACAACAACCAGAATATGGTTAACTGAGCTTGAGGATCACATAGAATCATCGGTTTCAAGATCAAAGCTCCTAAAGGAATTATCTTCTATCAAGGAAGCTATTGGTTTTTCATGTGATGCATCCTTAGATGCTATCAGATTGGCAGCAAGATCATCGGCACTTTCTATAACCGCAAGAAGATCTCTTTGGCTGAGGACATGGGGAGCTGACGCTTCCTCTAAAAGTAAATTGGTTTCATTACCATTCACAGGTTCTCTATTATTTGGCGAACAGCTTGACAACATAATTAAGAAAATGACTGGCGGAAAAAGCTCTTTTCTGCCCCAGGATAGAAAAAGAAGATCACCCCCAGTCAATACATCTTTCAGGAATCGCAAGCAAAATTTCCGGTATGACAGGAAATATCAGCCATCCAGAGGATTTGAAGCCAGGAAGCAATCAGCTTCTCAGTCAACCAGAGGCTCTTTCAGGAAGGAAGGGTTTCGAAAGAATCAATTCAAGAAGAAGTTCTCCTGAAGAGCAGCGGAACCTGCTTCCAGTCCCAGTGGGAGGTCGCCTGGGACTACAAGTGTCCGCCTGGAAAAAGTTGACCAACCTGGATGGTTGGACTCTTCGAATCTTGGAAGCAGGGTGCCCGCTGGAATTTCAGAACAGACCTCAGAGGAATATGTTCAAAAGATCAAGAACTCCATTGAATATAGAAAAAGCTTTGAAATTAGAAGAAGCAATAAAAGAATTATTCTCAAAGGAAGCCATAGAGAGGGTTCCATCAGGAGAAAGGAGAAGAGGTTAGTACTCGCCAATTTTTATGGTACCAAAGAACACAGGAGGGTATCGCCCAATTCTAGATCTAAAGATCCTAAATACATCAATAAGGCATCGACAATTCAAGATGGAGACTGTAATGTCTATAATCCAAGCCATTCAGCCAAGCAATTACCTGGTGACAATAGACTTGCAGGACGCATATTACCACATAGGAATAGCTCCGGAGTTCAGGAAATATCTCAGATTTTGTTACAGGGATCAGCACTGGCAATTCAAAGTGCTGCCATTTGGTCTCACGTCGGCTCCCAGAGTTTTTTCAAAAGTTCTGGCACTTGCCCTGGAACCTTTGAGGAAGAAGGGTATCAAGATAGTGCCATACCTAGACGATCTTCTATTAATAGCCCAATCATGGTTTCAAGCGGAGAAGCACAGAGGAATAGTGATCAATCATCTTCAGGAATTGGGATGGTTAATCAACAAACACAAGAGCCAGTTGAATCCAACCCAGCATCTGCAGTTCATAGGATTATCTCTGAACACTGCCAAGGGGATGGTTTCATTATCCCCCAACAGAATAAAGTTAATCTCATCAAAGGTGAAGAAATTCAGGAGATCAAGAACTCACACAGCACAGGACTGCATGACCATCCTGGGATACATGGTCTCAGCACTTCAGGTAGTTCCCTGGACAAAGTTACATATGAGGCCCCTCCAGAGGTGTTTCCTGTCTCATTGGGACAAGAATCCATTCAACACAACTCAGATTATTCCAATTCTCTCATCAGTAAAAAAAGACCTCGAGTGGTGGACAATGCAGAAGAATCTAAAAAAGGGATCATCGATAAGAAATCTAGAATGGAAGAAGATCACAACAGACGCAAGTCTGACAGGATGGGGAGGGTGGCTTCAAAACAGATAAGTCCAGGGAGCATGGTCCCAGAGAGAAAAGAAGCTACACATAAATTTGCTGGAGTTAAAAGCAATATTTCTCTGCCTCAAAAGCTTCAAGAAGATAATCAGAAAAAAACCAGTCCAAGTAATATCGGACAGTATGACAGCTGTAATATACATAAGGAACCAAGGAGGAACAAAAAGCACAGCATTGAATGCAGAAGCAAGAAAGATTCTATTATGGGCGGAGAAAAACCTATCAGCACTATCAGCAATTCACATCCCAGGTGTTCAGAATTCCCAGGCGGATTATCTAAGCCGCACCCCTCTAAATCAGGGAGAATGGGCATTAAACCAGGAAATATTCAACCAGATCAAGTTAAGATGGGGTCATCCTCTAATAGATCTGATGGCGTCACCAGAAAATGCAAAATGCCAGTTATTTTTTTCCAGAACAAGACATCCACAGGCATTGGCAGTAGATGCCATGACTCAGGATTGGAACTTCAACCTGGCATACATTTTTCCTCCAATTCCATTGATTCCGAGGGTTCTCAAGAAGATCAGGCAGGAAAAGGCAAATGTCATCTTCATAGCTCCGAACTGGCCAAGAAGAGTATGGTACTCGGAGTTAATCAGCATGTCCACAGAGGAACCATGGATTCTACCTCACAGACCAGATCTATTGTTCCAGGGCCCAGTTTGGCATCCCAACCCGGGATTTTTGAAGCTAGCAGCTTGGAAGCTGAGAGGAATTCCTTAAAACTTAGGGGTCTATCAGAATCTGTTATTTCCACCATGGTTTCTGCCAAAAAGTCCTCTACCTCTTCCGTTTACAACAGAATATGGAAAATATTCTCAGCATGGTGTACATCGAATGCAGTTGATAGATTTTCTATTTCCACTTCACATGTTTTGAATTTCCTCCAACATGGTTTTGAGCAAGGATTAAGACCTTCATCTCTTAGAGTACAGGTATCAGCCATCTCGGCTTGCCTAGTTAAACAATTTTCAGAAGACGAACTGATTAAGAAATATCTAAAGGCTATCGAAAAGATTAGGCCTAGAATAAAAAACATCATTCCACCCTGGGACCTTAATTTGGTGCTCAATCAGTTGACTACCTCTCAGAAGTTTGAGCCAATTGACAAGAGTTCCACAAAATTTTTAACTCTAAAGACAGCATTCTTGGTTGCCATCACATCTGCCAGGAGAGTAAGCGAATTGCAGGCTCTTTCTTCAAAAGAACCATATATAATATTTCATAAGGACAAGATAGTCCTTAGGACAAGGACTGAATTCAGATCCAAGGTAGTGTCCTCTTTCCATCTTAACCAGGAAATAATACTACCATCATTTTTTCCTAATCCTAGGAATGATGAGGAACAACGTTTTCACAAACTGGATTTATTAAGATGTATAACTGAATATTTAAAAAGAACAGCCTTGTTCAGGAAATCAGACTCTCTATTTGTTCATTTCCTAGGGAAATTCAAGGGTATTCCTGCTTCCAAGCCCTCTATTGCACGATGGATTACTGAATGCATTAGAGAAACATATCTGGAGGCAGGCAAAGTACCTCCTAAGATCATTAGGGCTCACTCCACCAGAGCAGTCTCAACATCCTGGGCGGCAAAGAATTCAGCTACCACCGAAGAACTATGTAAAGCAGCAACATGGTCATCCATAACCACATTTATAAAACATTACCACTTAGATGTCCAGTCATCCACGGCTTCTAAATTTGGGAAAAAAGTCTTGAAAACAGCTACCCTTCCTACTTGGTAAGATTTTTCCAATTTTTTACTCCATTGAATATTGTTAATACATGTTGCTCTGGAGTTCGCACAGATAGGGCAGCTGTGCTTGTCATCTACATTTTACTTTTGAGTTCTTGGGATATCCAGGCGGTTCATGTATGTCTGTCTATTTGTATAGGCATATATTTATATATTTTTTAACCCGCCCTATTTTACCTTGCTTTGGTATATCCCATAGAGGTCAATTGCCGTGGGAGGGGACACAGAAGAAAGGGAGAAATTTACTTACCGATATTTCCTTTTCTTCTGTGTCCCCCCACGGCACTCCCTGCCCTTATCTAACCTATTTGTGTTTTTTTATATAGCTCTGACAAAAGTTGACTGTCGGAGGAGGAGTAGCATTACCTTAAATAGTTTTTTGATTGGTCCTACACCAGCTGGAGAGGAGGAGATAAAACCCATAGAGGTCAAGTGCCGTGGGGGGACACAGAAGAAAAGGAAATATCGGTAAGTAAATTTCTCCCTTTCCTTGATATTTGAGGAAAGCTGTTTTTTTATTTGCTAAATAGAAGCCTGGCCAGTTTTATGTAGCAAATATTATGATTAGCTATATTTAGTATAGTAATTCTGAAATTACTCAGAATTAATTAATTTATTGTTATAAATTGCCAGAGAGATCATAAAATAGTGTAACAGTGAGATATATTTATCCTTGTATATATTAGTTAATATAATTTCTGTTATTTCTAGAATATTGTGTTTCTGGAAAGATTATAACAGCTAATATTTAATCAGGAGAATTCTTGGAATTCATTTATTAACTCTTTAACTGCTGTTTATTTATTTGTGGTGTTCAATCTTGAGTTCTTTGTGCATGTGCTAGGCCTATCTTTTGTAAATTGGAAGTTTTCACTTTCACTAGACAAAAGAAACAGCCTTCTGGGTGTGGCACCTTATTTTAAATCAGTGTATTAACCCTTGGAGTACCTATAGATTTTATGTATATTGCTATACTTTCTAGACATATATTAGTGGATTGATTCTAAGTATATTCTTGGTATAATCTATGATTGACTGTAGTAATTGCAATTTATATGTTTATTCAGATGGTATGCAATATTTGAAATCAGTGCATAATTAAATTCTAGTGTTTTAAATCTGGGATTCTATTCCAGTTAGTCTATAAATTTGATTATTAGTATATATATATATATATATATATATATATATATATATATATATATATATATATATGGTACAAGGATAATTGTCAGAAGACCTGGCTCATGTTGAGCTAATTCATCTAACAATACACCTTAACCCGTAATTAGCATAGTTTATACAGTTTCTGAGGCAGAGGGTATTCATATACACTGCTGCCAACTGTATTTTATTAATTGTAAGGATCAATTAACCTTTACTATGCTGCTGAGTGCAATAATTGTTATTTAATACCTCTGAATATACCTATGTGTGGTTAACCTTTTCATTGCTGGTAATCCTCTTGGTAATAATTGTGGTTTGGTTTACTATGTATCTATTGTAATTGCTGATCACGCATTTATCTCATTGTTGCTGATACTTTTTATATATATAGTATATTGTGTATTAATAAATTATATATATTTTTGCACAAATATGCGGGATTGATTATTTCTATCAGTTCTTTACTATGAAGTAGCGTGTCAATACCTAATAAAGTAGAAAGTTCTCAAAATTAATTTATATTGTCATTTACCTATTTAAGTGAAGATATCCAACCTGATTGGTTCTCTTGTTTTAACCCTTTGGATACCTTCATAATAAATAGTCTGACACACACCAGTAATGGTGGAGAAAAATAGAGCTGGGAGAACTGCCCAGCCGTCCATATGGGAGGGGCGGGAATCTGACACAAGGGCCTCAATTACAGAAACCCGAACTCCATCCATAGCTCTAGAGGATTTCATTATGTATTATTATAATCCCCACCCACACCCATTCCTAAACCCCCAAGAATAAAGTGCAGGCACACCAGGGGAGTCAAAGAGACCCAGGACACATTATACCGTAACTTAAATAACAATCTTCCAAGTGTCCCAACACAGAAAGCCAGGATTCCCTGACCCTCTAGAGAGTCAGAAAGATCAAGAGGAGGACAGGAGACCCAAAAAGATAGGGGCTTCCCGCCTCGTTAAGCATATTTCGTCATTCGACATGTAGGATTTCTCTCTTTTCCAAGTATGTCCTGGAGAGATTCTACAGTAAAAAGTTACATATTTACACCAATAGAGAAACTATATATACATATGCATACAACAATTTTATATACAGCTACATATTATTTTTAGTTACAAACAATCATTTTTACAGGGATTTTAGACTAGAAGAAGTTTTTTTTTCCAGGTAGGGTATTGCAGGCTTTCGGAGCTCTGGAGGAGAAGGCAGATTAACCAGCTTCTTTCTTATGTTGCACTCTGTGACTATTGTTGGGTACTGAAGCCTGGATGCAGGGAGAAACTCACCAATGGATGGGAGAGGTGACAAGAGTTGGATGATAGTAACAACATCCCTAAGAACAAGGATCATTACACAAGGGAGACTAATGGAGCTCCTTGGAACTAAGCGAAGAGGTAAGGAACAGGAGGCAACCTGTAATCTTACAGAAAGGAGTGTAATAGGCTCCAACCAGGGATCCCAGGGGTAAGTGTCATAGAGTGTGAAGCCAAGGTCCAGGGGTATAGAGATCAGCATAGTCAAGGGTCAAGCCCGGGTCCAGGGATATAGAAGTCAGTGTAGTAGTAATAAACAGACCAGAAGTCAGGATAACAAGTAATGCACAAGTCAGAGAAGGTAATACTGGGTAGGGAAGGTGAATACAACTAAGCCCTGATCAGAGGCACGTCTGGGTTATATATAGAGGAGCTGTTATATCCGGACCTGCCTACTGAGGCATAAGAGCTTGGCTGCACCTACCCCTCACGTATATGGAGACAGACCAGTGGTGCATCGCAATTCCCTCCACACCCCTCCCAGCGCCCAATGCTGATGCTGACGTTGGGCTGTGGATGGCCTAACAGACGCAGCAAGTGACAAGGGGAAGGACCAAGAGGGGGATTCCGCCTGAAAGCGACCGTGCTGCTGGAATGTACCGCAGGCACCACCAACAGCTGGCAAGCCTGGTGATTCAGGTTTCTGACATTTTGTAGAGTGAAAAACTCAGTGAGTCTGCATTGGAGCAGAGTTTATAGTTAGAACGGAGAGCTGAGGTGAGCATACTGCTCATGTAGTCTGGAAGCTTTCCAGAGAAGTAGTTATAAAATAGGCAAGAGAGATGAAAGATGAAGGGCACGTCTAGATTCGAGGGATAGCCAATTCAGTTCTTTAAAGGGATAGTAATGACTAATTATAGCCTCAGCTAAACTCGTTCCTTATAGTGTGTGTACTCTCCAGTGTTTACATTGTTCTAGTTTCTATGCTCGTTTTCTCTTAAAGCTGCCTCCTCTCAGACCTGAAATCTGTTCATAAGACCGGAAAGATCACAATGAGGGACAATCTTCCTTCTAACAATATAAGGAAAACCATGCCCCCCCCCCCCCCGACAAAGCAGGGCAAGTTTTTCCCTATTCTGAAAGGTTTATTCCTTGTTGCCATCTATCCAGACTGGCTTTCAGCTCTGAAGACAGAAGACTGATGTGAAGAAAAAGAGTGGGAGTGGGACACCTTATACTTTCATAAAAACTAGAGCGATGTCAACATTACCAGTGTTGGAGAACAATAGTACACACTATAAGGAACAATTGTAGTTGAGGTTATAATGAACCATTACTATCCCTTTAAAAAATTCTTATGGTT
The DNA here is from genome assembly GCA_037306005.1 of Rhinophrynus dorsalis. Taxonomy (NCBI): domain Eukaryota; kingdom Metazoa; phylum Chordata; class Amphibia; order Anura; family Rhinophrynidae; genus Rhinophrynus; species Rhinophrynus dorsalis. The sequence continues at coordinate 313,173,807 of CM074720.1, read as the reverse complement.
TTGTAGAGGATAAAAAAAAACTCTATGGCACAAATCCTCTCTCTCAAACCACTATGTCTTGAGAGATCTATGCATTCCTCCCCTCCCTCCCCTTCTCCTGACATCAGCGCTGTGCTGATGGCAGGTGATCCAGGTCCGGGGACCAGCCGGCGGCTCTGCAGAAGAGCCGAAATCCTGTTATTGGAAAATAATTACTTCATTGGAAAGGTCTACAAAGTGTGTCTGGTTTGCAAGCACACTTTGTAGACCGTTCCTATGAAGTACCTCTTTTTAAATAACGCAATTTCGGCTCTGCTGAAGAGCCTCCTCAAGTCGGCTGACTTGAATCTCCTGCTGTCAGCTTTACAGCTGACATCAGGAGAAGGGGAGGGAGGGGGAGCTTTTAATGCATGTATCTCTCCAACCATAGCGGTTTGAGAGATAAGATTTGTGCCATAGAGTTTATTTTTTTATCCTCTACAAAACTAAAGCATTTTTTATGGGATGTTACTGTCCCTATAAACAGGATTTGTTTCTAAACAGAGCACCTATTTTAGGATAAAGATTAGATATTCATTTATCAATATGAAGATCAAAAGTGAGGTTGGGGTGAAGCCACATACCAGGGAACAAATTACAATTAAACTTTGTTAGATGGGTATTGCACATGCAACATAGACACCAAAAGAGAAATCAAGAGCTACTGTCACTGTGCCCCCTGTCCATTCACAAGGGCATTATTCTCTGATTATTCTCAAATATTAATCAGTTGTCAAAGCAGTGGTCCAAATAGTGGTAGATGAAAGCAGCCATACAAATCCATCCTCTCATCCTCAGTGTTGCGGTTAATAGTACATGTGCTGTAGATTTACCTGTCATTAGTGGTTTTGTCCACTTCTACAACCTCATATTCAGATGGAGTTAAATGTTGATTCATTTTTTAGAAGTTTAAGTATACCAATAGGGATGGTCAAAACATTTCAACTCAAAAGAGAAACAGGAAAAAAATTATACCTTTTGCCAAGCCAGAAATATTTTGCGAAAAGTCTAGGTTTTTTCCCCTAGCTTATAATCAATGGAAAGATTGAATTTGTCCCCACCACATGGCAAGTTTCTCTTCTTTCCCCACAGGCATATAAAAAGATGTCAAGTTCTCACAGCATGATATTCTGTATTTGTAAGAGGAAGAGAAAGCAGCACATTTTTGTGGTAGAGAAGACAGGCTAATTAAGTGGAGTGAAGCTTAGTTAAGGGAGTCTTGTAGGCAGGAAATCTGTTCTCTGTATTAGGGGATTACGGGGGACATTAAAGGAGAAAGTAGCTTGATTCCAAATACCACACAATTTGTTGTGATTGGGAAGACAAAGGCAGCCATGTTCCAAGTTTCTAACTGATTTGGCTGTTATATCTGTCCTAGGGAAGTATGTAAGTGTGAGAAGGGAGCAAAGGTTTACCCCAAAATTTTGTGTGACCAAGTAAACACAGGCATCTGTGATCAAAGTTCCTTCCTGATCTGGCTGTTATCTCTGCTTTAGGGGAGTCTAGGGGTGTGAGAAGGGAGCAAAGGAAAATTACCCCAAATTCTGAATGACTGACTGGGAAGACCGGCAACAGTAATCCAAGTTTCTTCCTGATCTGTCTATTATCTCTCACTTAAGGGAATCTATGGAAAAAAACAGTTGAACAGGAAGTGTGTTTTATTTTGCATTTTGTTGACAGTGATAGGGATGGGGGGTAATTAAAAAAATGATAGGAGACAGTGACCCTGATGTGTGCTGTGACTGAGGCAGACAATGCTAGATGAAATAGAGTATTTTGTAGAGATCCAAGGCAAGATATTACACACAGTTCCATTGTGTACTTTACAGTAAAAACACACACATAGTAGTTGAGTAATGTCCAGCAAACACACAAAGGGTGGGTGGGGTGAAAGGATTAGGAGTAGGTCAGGTACATGTGAGTAAAATGGTAGTCCAACAACTGACTACCAAAAGTTCCACCAGCACCAGTATTAATGAACCATTTAAAAGCACTGAAGAGGACAATGAGACACATTGCAGTGTTGATGGCATAGTGCAGGAAGGTGTAGCAGCTCAACCAACTGCTGCATCTGACAGTGAGACAAACAAGCACAAAACTCCTGTCCTGAAAGTAGTAGAGAATGTTGTGAAAATCCCTCAAAGGGGTAAAGTAAAAAGAAGTTGTGCTGTCAGAGACAACAGATGAAAAGGGTTTGGGAGTAATTATTTCTAATGACTTAAAGGTAGGTATGCAATGTATTAAACTGGTAGGGAATGCAAGCAGGGTGCTGGGTTGTATAGCTAGGGGCATTAGTAGCAGAAAAAGGGAAGTGGTCATGCCAGAGAGAGGGGGTATGATAGAAACATTCAAATACATGAAGGGGTTCAACAGAGTGGAGGATGGAAGTACATTTCAGAGGAGTAAAAATGTTAGGACAAGAGGCCATAGTCTAAAGCTAGAGGGACACAGGTTTAGACGTAATATAAGAAAGCTTTACTTCACTGAGAGGGTAGTGGATGAGTGGAATAGCATACCAGCAGAAGTGGTAAAAGTTAATACAGTGAGAGAATTTAAGCATGCATGGGATAGGCATAAGAATGTCCTTAATAAAAGACCCAAAAAGGTTTGAGGTTTTTACAGTAGGAAAATGGGCAGACTAGATGGGCTGTATGATTCTTATCTGCCGTCAAATTCTATGTAAGTTGTTTGAGATCTCTAAAAGCCTAGAGGAATAGAAAAGTAGTTGGCAAGAAGTGGCGGGAGGTGCAGAGGATGGCCTAATGATTGATGATGTAGATCTAGAACATATCCGTCCAGCATCCTCCTCTTCTTCAGATACAGATGAAGTTGAGAGTGATGATTGCATTTCAGCTAACATTCTGGCCATGCCAAGACTTAGTATTCCACCACTGAAAAGGAACACTGTGCCTATCTATAAAGTGTTTCAGAAAACAATTGAAAATATTGACCCTGGACAAGTAAAGATGCCAATAATACACAGTTATCCTGTCACTCTGCATCTTCATCACCTCCAAGTCCAAATCCCACTCAGCCAAACAAACTCTAATTGTGCTGAGTAAGCAGCAACAACATATTAGCAGCATCCACAGCCTTAACATTGGCAAGGGCCTCTGCTGCTCTTGGAAGTGCAACACCTGTGACACCTAGTAGTTATACAATGTGATCTAGCCCCAGTAGCAGTAGTAGCAGCCTCTCAGGAACCCTACAGTCTATGGAGTCCACAGTATGGGGATACTTCACTGAGGATCCAGAAGCTAAGTATGTTGCTATCTGTTGTCTGTGTAAGAAACATGTAAACAGAGGGAAAGCAGCCTCACACCTGGACACATCCTATGTGAGTTCCTACCTGAAGCACAACCACAGGTCTGACTGGGAGACACACAATCAACCGATCAGTGGTGCCACAACAACCAGCAGCAGCAGAAGTCCTCTGAAAAGTTCCTGGGGCTCTGGGGTACATAATAGAAGTGCTCTTGAGGTGGCAGAGAGTGTGCCAAGATGTTCTGCTTCTGCTGCAGAGGAGTATGAGTCTGAGGGGTTTTTGTGAAGATGGAAAGAGTCATAGAGTGCCTACACATATTGCCACCACCTCCACAAGTCATGTCCTTAAAGGGGAACTTTCACCCCTTAATAACTAAATCTCCCCTTACTGCTGACCTGGCGACTAGCTGCTTAGTAGCGCTAGTCGCCAGAAATCTTACCCCGTTCTCAAGATTTCGCCGTTTGAAAGGATCAGGAAGCACGGACGTCTCTTCACAGTGACGTCCGTGCGCCTGCGCTGTCAGTCCCTTGTCAGTCCCTTGTGCACCGTACGGTGCACAAGGGACTGACAGCGCAGGCGCACGGACGTCACTGTGAAGAGACGTCCGTGCTTCCTGATCCTTTCAAACGCCGAAATCTTGAGAACGGGGTAAGATTTCTGGCGACTAGCGCTACTAAGCAGCTAGTCGCCAGGTCAGCAGTAAGGGGAGATTTAGTTATTAAGGGGTGAAAGTTCCCCTTTAAAACAATAAAGTTACACAGGTTTTCTACTATGTACTGCCATCCCACACTTACTATGCTCTTAGAAAGAAGTCAAAACCTGCACAAAAATAATGCAAAATTATGCCTATGGAATAGTAAACTTGACAAAATAATTGCGGTTGACATGCTGCCCTTTGCTTTTGTTGAAAACTGAGGCTTTTTAATAACTGTTTTCATGTGTTTCACCCTACTGGAATATCCTAAGCCACAGTTATTTTTCAAGGACGGTTATGCCAATGTTACTTAAGTAGGAAGTTAGTGTTTTGAGCAAAGGGAAAAGGCACTCCTCCTGCTGACAATTTTTTCAAAGCATGTGTTGCTACAGGAATCACAACTTTTACTTTCATCTATTTATGTCTCCACAGCCCTCAGAAGAAGTAATATTGTGGCAGAAAATCTTATAGAAAGCATAGGTGAAATATGGCAAAGTTCTCCCAGGAAAATTATTGACAATGGCAAAAAGGAGAAATTTTTTTTAGGTGTCAAAGGTGCTGCACTTGAATGAATATGTTTATTTATTTTGCACCACAAGTGTACGCGGCGCTTTACAATTTAAGGGTTTAAACAATACAGGGTTACAGGTGCTTTGCAGTGTGAAACATTTGGTGCGAGGTCCCTGCCGGAAAGCTTACAATCTAAAGTGGTAATGGGAGACATACAGAGTACATAAGGGTCAAGTGCTGAATAGAGTGCTAGTTCTGATGGTATCACGGTGCCCGTGATTGCTGGCTTTTCTTGTCAGTTATCAATGGGTACTTTCCATTGGTTGCCTGTGATTAGTCCACCCAGTATTTCCTATATAGACTGGGCTCCTGCACCCTTTCACTGCCCTTTCGTGGTGTTTCTATGCCAGTGTTATGCCTGCCTATGGATTCCTGTGTACCGCTTTGGCCTGCCTGACTCTCATGTTCCTGCGCCTGTGTACCGACCTGGCTAGCCTGTCTACTCTCCATAGTTGTTCCTGTGTACCGCTCCGGCCTGGCTGACGTTCCTGCTTCTGTATCTGACCCGGTTTGGCTGACGTTTCTGCTCTGGTATCCTGACCCGGCCTGGCTGACGTTCCTGTTCCTGAATCCCGACTTGGCTGCATTCCGCTTGACTCTGGTCGCCTCGGCGACATTCTGACTTCCGGTGCCTTCCTTGGTTGGCACCGCTGATTTCAGTCTTCTGGCCTCCGAGATTGCACTGACTGTCGGTGTACTGGTTTGCTTCACTCTACACCGGTTGTTAGTGCTGCCTCCGTTATAGCACCGGTAGGGTCCCTGTGTTTGTCCAGTACATGGTACTGGTTTGTTCCACTCTAACACCGGTTGCTAGTGCTGCCTCCGTTATAGCACCGGTAGGGCCTCCGTGATTGTCCAGTACGTGGTACTGGTTTGCTCCACTCTATTACCGGTTGCTAGTGCTGCCTCCGTTATAGCACTGGTAGGGCCTCCGTGTTTGTCCAGTACATGGTACTGGTTTGCTCCACTCTACACCGGTTGCTAGTGCTGCCTCTGTTATAGCACCAGTAGGGCCTCCGTGTTTGTCCAGTATGTGGTACTGGTTAGCTCCACTCTAACACCGTTTGCTAGTTCTGCCTCCGTTATAGCACCGGTAGGGCCTCCGTGTTTGTCCAGTACGTGGTACTGGTTTGCTCCACTTTATCACCGGTTGCTAGTGCTGCCTAGCACCGGTAGGGCCTCCACTACACCTTGTCACTTCTGCCATAGGCTGCCTTACCCAGTATATTGGTAAGGCCAGTAGAGCCTCCTCAGTCCCATTGTGCCATCCTCTAGGCTGCCTTATCCGGTATATTGGTAATGCCGGTAGAGCCTCCTCAGTTCTATTGTGCCTGGTTCTGGGCTGTCTTGCCCGGTATATTGGCAAGGCCGGTAGAGCTCCTTTAGTCCTTTGTGCCATCTTCTAGACTGCCTTGCCCGGTATATTGGCAAGGCCGGTAGAGCCTCCTCAGTCCCGTTGTGCCATCCTCTAGGCTGCCTTACCCGGTATTTTGGTAAGGCCGGTAGAGCCTATACATTGTATCATTTGTATGCTATACTACTTGAACCTGTTGTGTGTCTGAAACATATGTGTGATGTTCAGGATCTGTGAGGGTTCTTATTATCTTTTCAATAAAGCTGTGTTTTTATCTTAACTCTGTGTCTGTGAGTCAAAACAAACCGTGACAGATGGTGATAGAGGACATCAGTAAAGTAAATAATTTATAAGAACGTTCATTGTACAACATCAGTGCATTCTAGCATGTTGAGATTTTATCCATGAGGTGCGTTTTTAAGTGACATTTAAAGGTTATCCGAGAGGTGCAGTGGCGCAGGTTGGATGGTAGAGCATTCCATAGATACGGTGCAATGAGAGAAAAAGGTTTGATACGTGACAGGGCTGTAGACACAAAAGGAGCTGAGAGAAGACAATCATTGGCCAAAGGTAAGTGGTGGGATGGGGTATAATGGGAGATCAGAGTGAAAATGTAAGAAGGAGTAGAGGAGAGTAGTGTCTTGAAAGAGAGAAGTAAGATTTTGTAAGATATCCGGAGATTGATAGGCAGCCATTGGAGAGTTTTGAGGAGGAGCGGGGCAGGGACAAACCTAGGTGACAGAAGAGTAATTTGTGCTGCAGCATTCTGTATAGATTGAAGTGGATGGAGATGGGAAGCAGGAATGCCAGACAGAAGAATGTTGCAATAGTCCATGCGGGAGAGGATGATTGCATGTATAAGAACTTTGGCTGTGGAGGAGGAGAGGAAGGGACGGATTTTAGTAATGTTACGCAAAAGAAACCGACAGGATTTAGCAATGGCATTAACATGAGGGGAGCATGAGAAAGACTTGTCAATTATCACCCCTAGACACCTCGCTTCTGATACTTGATTTATGGTAGTGCCATTTACAGTCACCTGGAAGGGCGCTACAGGGCCAGGCCTAGGTGGGATGAGGAGTAACTCAGTTTTAGACATATTGAGTTTGAGGTGCCTATGAGCCATCCAGTCTGAGATAGCCGAGAGGCAATCTGTAACTTTAGCCTGGATATCAGAAGTCAGTCGAGGTGCAGATAAGTAAATCTGGGTGTCATCTGCATAGAGGAACCCCGACAGAGAGTTGGAAATGAGAGGATGAAGAAGTGGCAGAGGAGATACTGAAGGATCTGTTAGATAGATAAGAGGAGAGCCAGTCCAGTGCTGTGTTACGGACTCCTAAGGAGTGAAGAATGCGGAGGAGGAGAGCATGATCAACAGTGTGAAAAGCTGCTGAGAGATCAAGCAGCAGAGGCACTCAGTCATCATAGCTAAGGTTATGGATGTTGACAATCTGTGTTGCTACTGGTTACTTAATATTAGTGTTTTTGGGGTTGGACTTGGAAGTGGCAACAATGCTGATGACTGACAAGATGATTGTGTATTTTTTGGCACCTTTACTTGGCCAGAGTCAGACTTTCCAATAGATTTTTCAAACCATGCTCTTTTTAGTGGTGGAAGATTGAGCCTTTGCCTTTCAAATAATTTTCTTAACATGTCACTCTCAACTTCATCTGTATCTGAAGAGGAGGGTGCTGGAGGAATATATTATAGATCAACATCATCATCAGTAATTAGGTCATTTTCAGCATCAACTACCGCTTCTCCCTACTGCTTTTATATTATTTTTGAAGTATTATGTTTGTTACTATTTATAGGACAGGTGTTGTAATTGTTCATGTCACTGTCACATGCAGCAGTTGAACTGCTGAACCTTCTTGCTTTATTCCATTTACGCTAGAATGTGCCTCTTTGTCATCTTCAATGTTCTTAGATGGTTTATTAATTTTACTGGTGGTGGTAAAACATTTTTATGGGACTTTGAAGAACAGACTCCTCAGGAGTAGGATCATCATTTACTGCACAGACTGCGCAACCATGCCTGCAGTCAATTTTTGGTCCACCACATTACTAACACACTGCTCCAACTCCTTTCACCCTACCCCTTTCCCTAATACATTTGATGGACATTATTAAAATAGTGTGTTTATTTTAACGGTGAAGTACTCAACAGAACTGTGGTATCTTGCCATTTACAAAATTCTCTATCTCTTCTAGTATCTGCTAACAGGTTTAGAAAATTTTTTCTAACTGTCCATAAAAAAAAAACACTCCCTGGGCATCTGGTGCAACTGCTTCTTCCCATCGTTGACTTTAGTTAGTATTAAGTGGATTTAAGCTGCTGCTTTCATACCCAGTGTCACTGCAGTCTTTATTTTTTTCAGTATACATTATGATAGACCTTACTAAATATGCTAAATAAACACACATATACATACGTATATAATTAGGCGATTCTGTAATGTTTCTGTTAATGTGCACACAATAAATAATATTTAGTGTTCATAGAAATGTTTTTCTTCTTCAATATTTGTTGAAATTCTATGGGATATGTATCACTCCACAATATATGCATGAAAAAAGAAGAAAAAAGAGGAAAGTCCAATCATTAACTGATACTAGGAACTGAAGCAATAGAGTAGCATCCACTTACTGTTGAATTAATCCTATTCGGCTCCACGGGACATCAACTATTTCTCACTGCTTTCCGTTCTCTGTTTCACCATAAATCCCAACATATTCTTATTCACTGCCGCCCCACTTTCCTTCTTACACCCGCATAGCAGCACATTCGTCGCGCTCCACACGCCTTTGGATCCACATCTAGATTTCTAGATACGGTTGCGGCGACTCCTCCTTTTCCAAGATTTAAAGGGACATACAGAATATGACGTTAGGTATAGTACAATCACAAAGGAATTAAAATTCAAATCTACTCACACTGTAGATTGACTTTATCCAGCGTAGCTCAGTAGATTAGAAATCTTCAAAATTATACCACGTGTTTCTCTTCTAGTGTCACAAAGGTACACTTATGGAGTATAGTATATATAGTATGTACCAAACAAATAATCATATACAAATACAAACAGATCAAAAAAATAGATCAAAAATGAAATCTTCACAAAATAAAAACTCAATACAAACGTATAAGTGTTGTCATGACCCGATTCCCTATTTACCAACTATTCATTACATCTGTAGTGACCCACACCACATTGTATACATAGAGCGGCAACTAGATAAATAAATACTTAAAATATTTGGGGCAGACAGTCACTCTTATAGTCCAATGGCCCCATATATTTCTGTCTGTACAGTTTCTATTAATACGTGTATACTCTCCCCGAGGAATATTTCTTATCCACGAACGATGATGGCAACTTGTCGGATTAATATAATTATTACTATCAGTTGGTTTCTTATATGTGCACGTTTTAAGAATACCATCCTCCACATATATTTTCAAATCCAAAAAATTAATAGTCTCCTTACTAGTAACTGATGTGAAAATCAGACCCTTATTATTTCCATTAATATAATCCAAAAATTATCTTAAAGATTCATCCGTACACTTCCAGATACACAGACAATCATGTATGTATCGTTTCCACAATACAATACCTTTGTTCTTTTCAATTGGATAGTTAATAAACTCCTTCTCTGAATCTCCCATAAAAATATTGGCGAAACTGGGGGCAAATTTGCTCCCCATCACTGTGCCAAGCAATTAAAGATAGAAATCCCCTTCCAGCCAAAAATAATTTTTGGTCAGAATGAATGTTATACAATGTAACAGAAATTCTATTTGCTCTCCTCTCAACACATTTTGTTTAACCAAAAATTTACATGCTGCTTCCACTCCCATTTGGTGATCAATCACTGTATATAATGAAGTTACATCACTGGTAATCAAATACAAGCCTTCTTCCCATTTTACATTTTTCAAAATCTCAATCGTATTTCCCATGTCTTTTATATATGATGGTAGAGTAGTAACTATATCTTGTAAAAAGATGTCAACATATTGGGAGAGATTGGCTGTTAAAGATTGAATCCCTGACCAGGGGGATTTTCTCTGTCTTTATGGATCTTGGGAAGTACATAGATCACCGGTATTCTCGGATTCTGAATGTTCAAAAACTGGAATTCCTGTTCATTTAGAATACCTACATCTCTAGCATCCTGTAGTAATTCCAATAACTCCTCTTTGAACTTTTTTGTAGGGTCTCCTCTTAATTTCTTATACACTTTATCATCACTAGCTTGTTTTAAAAGTTCTCCTATATATTTCTTACTAAATATGCTGGCTCCTCTTCTTTTGGGTGTTGAAAGAGTCCATGTCAGTTGAACTTGTCTGTCTATTGATTGTCAGTCTGCTAACATTTCTGTCAGTCACTCTGTGATATAGGCTCAGTCAGCCCAGGAACTAACTTGGATCACAGCTGCCCATCTCTTTTCAGTCACACGTGAGTTTGATGTTTTTGAGGAAAATCTCTTTTCTCCTTTCACCCCCCCCCCCCAATCTCCCGTTACACAGAGAACAGCCACCAGAAAGGAACTTGGATCACAGTTGCCTGTATCTTCTCAGTCACACAAATTTTGGGGTATTTGGTAAAAATCTACTTTCTTCCTTTAGACACCCCAGACTCCCCTAACAAAGAGAACAGTCAGCTTAGAAAGGAACTTGGATCATCTGCCTTTCTCAGTTTTTGGGGTATTTTTAGATAAATCTCCTTTCTCCCTTCACACTCCCCCCAAGTCCACAAGACACCCTAACATACACTCCAACTTCATTTTATTTGCATATCCTAATTAGCTCAAAAAATGTACTGCTTTCGCAACCTCTTAGAAACACAGAATGATATGCTGTGGGAACATGAAACGTCCGCAGTGGTCATTATGCTTAGGCACATCATGTATATTACTTAATTATCTTGAGTACACATTATAGTGTCTTCTTTGTTGTCAGTTACATTCACAGCATTTATTACCCACCCATTAAGCCTATGTAGGTGTCAATGTTTTAGGTTTGCCAATACTTACTGCCTGCTGTGTGACGCATCAGAGACCTCTGTCTCCTTGTATTTGAACAGCTTGATAATGGTTGTCAGCATTAGTTTCCACTGTAATGCTCTTGGGTATTAGTATTAATATTTCAGTTAGGGTTTCTTTGATGCCGCATTTATCACATGTTAATATGTGCCTTATTGGGATTATTTATTCTTTATTCTCTGTTTTGTAGTTATTAGTTCTTCTTTTATGTATATTTTTTTGCACACAAGGGTGATGTCACCTCCTGTGGGAGTGTGACATCATTAGAGCTTTTGGCTCCCTCCCTGGTGTGGGAAAGGTATTTAACTGTTTCATTTGATTGTACTCTGTCTTGAGAAAGGTCCACGTAAGACCAAATTGAACAATAATAAATTGACTGCTTTCTTCATTAAAGTCCCATGGGTGACAGCTGTTCTCTTCATACAGGACTTCTACCATCTGCATAACTTGAGTTACTAATAGCAAAAATGCCATGACTTTGCCTTTGTGCTGTAACCATTTCAGTGCCAGCAGGGTATCTAATGCATTGCAATGTGATACCTGTGGCACTTTAAAGGTGAAAAGTAAATTGCCAATGCATTTGTTACACCTTTGGCACTGAAAACTTTAACTCAGTGTCCAAAAAACAAAAATATCCAATGAACATAAATCCCTAATGCACTGTATACACCTGTGGCATTGAAAGATTTAACCCTTTCAGAATCACACAACTCACTGGTGCCTGGGGAACCCAATGAGGATACTGAGCTGGCTCACAGTCCCTACTTAATCACCCTTAGGAAACCCTTAGCTGGTGTATGCTGGGAAAGTATGTCAGCAGGTTTCTAGGCAACCACCAAACGCGATTCTCTATCTCAAAATGGCCAGGAACACCACAAAAAAACACCTCTCTCTATCTAAACAGAGGGTGGGAGGAAGAACAGAGTGAATGCCACTAAGGAATCTGTGTGTGAATGGAAAAATGGAGTTACAGAACCCATCTAACACATCACACACAGTTGTGAAATACTCTGATTGCCTTGGTGCCTCTGGACAGACTGGCAACCCAGGTGGCATGCAATATATTGATTGAAAGGTCTGCTTCTTGGCAGCATGACCCCCACAGATATATTGTAATAAGCACACTTTTAACCCTTTAATCTCACACATATTTTTAACCCTTTACTCTCATACACGTTATTACACTTCTGCTCACTAAATGAATGGGCAGTGCCATGCCTCCCAGGCCAATATTAAATTAACATTTAAAAAAAAATATATACTATACTAGCAGTGTGGGATGGCATTGCCCATCTCTTTCTTTGTTTTTTAAGCAATACTTAACCCTTTAACTGTCAGAGGGGTACGCAACTGAGTAATTGAGTAGCACTCTGGCACTCAGAGGGTTAATGTGAGGCTGCCTGACACATGACTGTATATAACTGGGTCTCAATGCAAGTGAAACAGGCCATCCTTAGGCTACAAAGAAAAAAAATCCATCAGAGAGATAGCAGGAACATTAGGAGTGGCCAAATCAACAGTTTGTTACATTATAAAAATAAAAGAACGTACTGGTGAGCTCTGCAAGACAAAAATTCCTGGACGTCCACAGAAGACAACAGTGGTGGATGATCACAGGATCCTTTCTATGGTAAAGAAAAACCCCTTCACAACATTCAGCCAAGTGAAGAACACTCTGAGGAGGTAGGCATATTATTATCCAAGTCTATCATAAAGAGAAGACTTCATTAGAGCAAATACAGAATGTTCATCACAAGGTGCAAACCATTCATAAGCCTCAAGATTAGAAAGGCCAGATTAGACTTTGCCAAAAAAACAGATGAAACTAAGATTAATCTGTACCAGAATTATGGGAAGAAAAAAGTATGGAGAAGGCTTGGAACGGCTCATGATCTGAAGCATACCACATTATCTGTTAAACATGGTGGAGGCAGTGTGATGGCATTGGCATGCATGGCTTCCAATGGCACTGGGTCAGTAGCATTTATTGATGATGTGACAAAAGACAGAAGCAGCCAGATGAATTCTGAAGTGTATAGGTATATATTGTCTGCTCAGATTCAGCCAAATTCAGCAAAGTTGATTGGATATTGTTTCACTTTAGTGAATGAACAGAAAAAAAACCTAAATAAAATCAATATTTAGTGTGACCACCTTTGGCCTTCAAAACAGCATCAATTCTTCTAGGTATCCTTGCACATAGTTTATTAAGGAACTCGGAAGGTAGGCTGTCCCAAACATCTTGGATAACTAACCACAATTCTTCTGTGGATTTAGGCAGCCTTAGTTGCTTCTCTCTTTTTGTGTAATCTCAGACAGACTCAATGATGTTGAGATCAGGGCTCTGTGGGGGCCATACCATCACTTCCATGACTTCTTGTTCTTCTTTAAGCTGAAGAGCTACAACAGGAAAGCAATACTTTTGGTCTAAAGATGAATATCAACAAAACACAAGTCATGTTTAAGAAATTTCCCATACCAAGGAAATCACAATAGATGGACAAGAACTAGAAGAAGTGGAAAAGTATGTTTACCTTGGACAGGAAATGTCAACAGATCGAAACACTATTATGAAAACTGAGTGACAAATAATCTGGTATGGTAAGCACTGGTTTTAAGACAGATTTATCACTCTGCCTCAAGTGAAAGGCTTTTGCCCAATGCGTTCTCCAATTCCTTATGTATGGAGAAACAAAGAAGAAGGCGCTTCTTGTGCAAAATCCTCTTAACTATTTAAATTCACCACACCTAAACCTTTAAACAGCTACTCACTAGATGTAGATGCTGAAAATGCACCAGCCACAGAGCCAAGGAAACTAGAGCTGCTTCCATAACAGCATTGGTGATAACTCTCCTCCAGTCTTCTGTCTGCTCACCCCAATGGACTCCACCCACGGATTCAAGTACATGCAGAGAAAAGAAAAAGAACGGGGTATCAATAATTTCAACCAGGGCTTAAAACATGAAGTCCTTTGCTACTAGCCAGACCTGAAAAGTTACTTGCCACTGCAAGACATAACATACCCACCAGGGCTGAATTTCTACTCACCAGGGCTAAATTTTCACATGCCATTGGCTAGTGGCGAGTGGAAATTTTGAGCCCTGGTTTCAACAATAGTCCAATCATGAGATGGATTGGCATTTTTAACTTCTCCTAGGTAATCTTGTTTCCCTCTTTGTTTTTTTACCACAAGTCTGATGAAGCAAAGCGTAGCAGTGCTCAGTGGTATATTTTAATTGTTTTTAATTCATTATAAAAAGATCAAGCTTGCCATTTTGGGAGATTTTTGTTCCTGGATTGAAAAGTGACTGCATCTATATCAGCCCGAAACCGACCAGAGACGTATGCTGGTTTAGCTGTGTATATGCGTATGTTTATTACACAGCCATTCTCAAATGTGAATGTAAATGCAATTTTAGCTATATTCTATATATAGTGTGATTTAGCACTAGTCACTGCCCCTGTTCTTTTTCTTTTCTGTGCAAGTCCTTATGTTTGGCTGTGCAACCTGGACACCAAATGCAAAGCCATACAAAAATGGTTACACAGAGAAGTAATGAGGGTTGAATTGTGGACATAACAAAAATAGACAGAAAAACATGTGCAAGGATATGTCAGCAAACAAAGGTCTATGACATTGAAAGTGTAAAGTGCCTGAAATGGAAATGGGCAAGGCACATAGCAAATGCTGCACAGTATTGGAGCTCCATCTTCTTTTGTCTAACGTTTGTGATGAATTCGATGTCCATTCCATGGAACTTTCATCTGGCATATGGGCTTCCACCATTTCCCCTGATTAACGGGGTGCTGAGGAAAATCAAGATGGAGAGTTCTCAAGTCATTCTGTCACCGAGAACGTTCGCTATTGATACACACAGAGGCGCCTTCTTGGTTCTCTCCCGGTCTTCTGTTTCTGCACTTTGTAATTCAACTAGTTGAAGAGCCCGTTACACGGGCCACAGTGCCACTGCCAGCCGGTCGCGGGGCAGTCATGCGCAGTAGAGCCTGCCCACACTGCGGCTGATACAGAGCTAGACGCTCCGAAGGAGCGTCCAGCTCAGTATCAGCTGCTGCGTGGGCAGTCTCTACTGCGCATGACTGCAGCATGCACAGCAGTCTCTACTGCGCATTACTGAGTCGTTACACACGTTTTAATGAATTATTATATAGGATTACTCTTGATCTACAACTCTGACAGTATTGAAATAACACTCTCCATGACCCAAATACTATGAAGCTTAATTGGAGCTGCTTTTTTTGTGAAAAATTAGTATAACTTTAATTACAACATCCATTGCACACAGCATTTTAGGAAATCTGTCTCTCTTTTTGTCATTTCTAAGTTCCGCAAAGTGAGCCAGGCTGTGTCCAAACTAACCATTGCTTCATGGATCATATCCACTATCTGAAAGCCGTATGTGATCAGAAAGAAACCTGTTCCTTTCATAGACACGGTGCACTCAACCAGATATGTGTGTGCCTCTCGGGCCTACAAGAATCAGACCTCTGTTGAGCAACTGTGTAAGACAACAGCCTGGTTGTCTCTGCATACCTTTACCAAGCACTGCAGAGTCAATGTCTTGGCCTCATGTGAGGCCATCTTTGACCAGAAGATCTTTCAAGCGGCTGTGCCTGTTTAAAGGGATAGTAATACTTCATTTTAACTTTATTTTATTTTGTAGGCATTAAAAAAACATGAAGAATGATATAAGTCTTATCTCTGAAACCTTTATGGTTTAAGAGATATTCACAAACAAAGTATCCCCACCCTGTTCAACCATATCAGAAGGGAGATGCCCAGGTAGACTGCAGAGAGGGACAATCTTCAATTAAGATAATGGAAAAAGCTGATAAACTTGTCAAGGGGGGAAGGGCTTTCATTGTTTTCATACAAAGAAAATTGTCCCCTTCTGTTATCTGTACTGTCATACAACCAGACTCACATCTGAGAAGAGATGGCTTACACTAGGAAAAAGGGGCGGGGAGGGGAACTTTGCTTGTGAATATCTCATAAACCATAAAGGTTTGAGAGATAAGACTTATATCATTCTTCATGTTTTTTTAATGCCTACAAAATAAAATAAAGTTAAAACGAAGTGTTACTATCCCTTTAAGGACATTTTCTTACTCTCTTTATGTTCAGGTGTTTCGTATGCAAATTTGGTGTCACACTTTATGTTGTACCAGTTAGTTCTGTGTAATTCTGGTCTAAAGTACCATTGATTGGGTAATAATAACATCTATTATTTCAGCTGCTGAATTTGGTTTATTCCGAGAGCGTGTGCTGAAAGCGCTTTGAGTCCCACTGGGAGAAAGGCGCTATATAAATACTAGTTTTTACGGTAAGGTTTGTCAAATTGCGGAATTCATTGCCCAGGGAGGTAGTTATGGCAGATACAATGGATACATTTAAGAGAAGATTAGATACATTTCTTTCAAAAGGGAACATACAGAGTTATACTGTTTATCAGTAGGCTGATCAGGAAGGACTGATAAAGACTAATTTAATTGGTAGCAGGAAAGCTATAAAATTCTCAGTTACTGAGGTATGAGGCGAAGGTTGAACTTGATGGACTTGTGTCTTTTTTCAACCTAATTTACTATGTTACTATGTTACTATGTATTATTATTACTATTATTATTATTATAAAGTGGAGGGTTTTTTTTCCTCTTTTTCCCACCCAGGAATCTTGGTGGATGTTTTGTTATATCCCCTTGGTTTCTGTTTTCCACAATGGATGTAAGAGAAAAGAGGATTTTAGTGCACTTACCATGGAATCATATTTTCATAGTCCATGTGGAATACAGGACTCTCACCCGGAGAAAAAACATGTGGTTTAAGTCTCCGGGCAGAGTGATCCTCTTAGGGTCTTTGTTCAGAGGATTTCCTTCTTTTCTCTCTCTTTTGTTTCTTTATACTACTTTGCTATACTTTGAAACTGAGGGGTGGGGACAAAGCTTCAGGGAAGAGGGGGGAGGCCCTGCTTTTTTTTTTTAAGTGCCCTGCCTTCTGGAGGAGGGAACGTTACATGGTTCCTGTGCTCCACATGGACTAAGAGAAAAAAAAATTAAATAGTTTACTAAAATCCTCTTTTCTATCAGTGAAAAAGGGTAGACTTGTGCACGGGCAAAATTTTCGTTAAAATTCGATTTCGGACAATTTTTTTTTTTCTAATTTGGATGATCCTAATTTCGGACCGGGCCTATTCATTCGAACGAAATTCTGATCCATTCCAAATTATTCAGCCGAATTTAACATGGGTTAAATTATAGCAGTGCGCCTCCGTGCACGCTGCTATCATTCTTTGCAGACAGGGTGTGCATTTAGAAAAAGATCCATCCCAAAAACGGACATTGTCGTACATTGCCAGTCTGTGCATATCACCTCTACTCCAGCATGGGATGCCAGTCACAATGCAAACGTCGAACATCGAGAACCCATGCCTGTCATTCAATTTAGCATGTTCGAACATCGAAACCCCATGCCTGTCCTTCAATATAGCATATGTTCGAACATCGAAAACCCATGCCTGTCACATCCTACTCAACATAAGTGGTCGACTCGAACATGGACAAACTACATGTCACATTCTATGTTAGTACATGGATAAAGATTAAGGTTTCATTTTCTGGTACCAGCCTCCGACCCTACTGTCCCTCTTTAGTACCCAAATTCCTCTCTCTCGTTTTCCTATCCTGATTTCCCCTCATATCAGATAAGTCTATGTGTATATACTTTGCAGTGTTTCATACTACATCAAGAATAAACATCAATAATTGTAATGTGATAGATGTAATGTGTTAAAAAGAAAAATTGAGACGTTCTGTTGTGAACGAACTGCAACACAGGAGAGAAATAAAAAAAAAAAATGCTTGACATCTATACAGCATTGTCTTAGTATAGCAATATCACCGTTTTCCGTGAGTGTGCACTACAGGGCTCTACGGTAATTGCTGGGCATTTCCCAACATCATAATCAGGGGATGATGGGAGTTGTATTCTAACTACTGTTAGGAAACACAAAAGTGATGCACATTCATCTCCCACCTAGAAATTATTTACACACGAGGCAACTCCCCCAAGTAATACCTAGCCCCTTTCCAAGTGAAAGGACTTCCGGAAAGGCTTCAGATCTCTTAGTGACTCACCTGTTATTGCCAGTCAGCGGGACCCGGAGAGTAGGAGGGGGTGATGCTATGGCTGCAGATTAAGTCTGGCATGGTGCTCTTAGTTGGCCACTTGTCACAATGTTGAAGCTCAGCCCGGCCAGCACCTTCCGGGTGGAGACACCTCACAGCAATCCTGTTCAGGACACATCATGCACTGTCGTGCACTCATACTAGGGATCCCAAATGTTTAGACTCATTTCGTACAGGGGGCACCCTCCTGTATTTGTAAAACCTCTCTAGCAAATCTGGGATGGTAGACCTATTTACTCAAGTCTTGACTTTAGGTGGGCGATAAACAATACAAAATAGGCATAATGTTTGACTATCACATAATTCACATCACTGAGGCAGCCAACAGGCATCGCCACTGAGTGAGCACAGGGCTGCCCGGCTGCTGACAGTCACACTGATGGCACACCCTGCAACACAGAACTGGCGGAAGCGCATAAAATAAACATGCTATGGGACAGCAAATTGCCACCCCTGTCAAAGTGCCACCTGGGACCATGGACTCACTGGGACCCATGTAAGGGCCGGCCCTGTATTCGAACAAATACCTAATATTTTTTTATATTTTGCACAGGAACAAATATTACTCGCTCTTGCAGTGGCAATAACTGGAACTAATGCTGGCTGCCTACCTATGCCTAGCCTAATGCTACCTGCCTGCCTACACAACAACTGGACACCCTCTAATCTCTTCTTCTTTCTCTGAGCTCCAACAACGCAATGAGGAAATGCAGGCTGTCTGTTTGTGTGACTGTATCATTAGTCCAACCCCCATCATGAAACGAAGAAGGCTATTCGAATACAGACAAAAGAGGGAAGTAGTGCATGAAACGGAGAATGGAATTGGACTAGAGACATGGAGGGAAAATTATGGAGGGAAAGTAGTTGAGCGCGCACAGGAAGTACAAAAAAGTCCTGGTCAAAAGTAGTCAAAACTTTTGGAAATGTGTCGACTGCCGAAACTTCCGAAAGTTTCTACGAATTTCGGTCCTGGGCTGTTCGGAGTCGGATAATTTTTTCCGAATGACCCTTGAGTTTGGGATTGGCCGAATGTCTCCTAATGACCACATTTTCGACGAAATCCGAATGTCTCCGAATGAATTCGCACAAGTCTAAAAAAGGGAAAGACGTTGCCCTATGGTGTTGTTTGATGTGTCAAGATAACAAGTACACTCAAATTTTGGGATGGTTAGAAGATCTGACAAGCTAATAAACTGAGAATTTACCCTGTCTCAATTCAGGTATCCACACTGTCAGAAACAAGAAACAGCTGCTCTCCTTGCAATAATCTGCCAATACAAATTTATTATACAAATTATTTGATTATAACAATATAATGCCCTCTTATGTTTTTAGCAGCAACAAGCTGCTTTATCAAAGATATGTGGGCATATTAAAAAGACAAAGGAGACAGACATATTGATTCAAAGTATTTATGTGAGCATCTAATTACTCATTGGTTAGAATTAATGAGCCTTCATAACCAGTGTTCTCCAACTACTTTCATGATATGGCATTTTTTTTAAAGGGATAGTAATGTTTCACAAAAACAGCAGCTCCAATTAATCTTCATAATATTTGAGCCATGGAGAGTATTATTTCAATACTGTCAAAGTTGTAGTTCAAGAATAATTGAACGATAAAGTATCCCCCTCCCGCCCCTTTTACCTAGTGTAAGCCACCTCCCCTTGGATGTGGAATCTGGTCCTTTGACCAGACAGATCGCAGCGTGGGACAATCTTCTTACTATGAGCATAAGGAAAACCCTGCCCTCCTTGACAGGTTTGTCCTTATGCTCACTGAAGAGTGTCCCTCTCTGTGATCCATCCGGACAATCGTGCTGCTCTGAGGAGAGCAGTGTTACATCAGTAAAAGGAGTAGGCGGGGTATACTTTATCATTCAGTTACTCTTGAACTACAACACATACTGTATTGAAATAACACTCCCCATGGCCCAAATACTATGAAGATTAATTGGAGCTGCTGTTTGTGTGAAACATTACTATCCCTTTAAATGACTAATTTGCATATTGATATACAGGTAAATGACCCATTGTAATATTCATGCGGGTGTGTTCATATGTTAATGTGGACCATCACCACAGGCACTAAGCTTATAGCTGCCCTTGCTGAGTGCCTCAATGATCTTAGCAAATTTCTGGATACAATTGTATAATTCACATACTACCGAGCCAATTTAGTGCTTCAAATGTTTACCTAACCTCCCCAAATTATTTACAGCTGCAAGTCACAAATTTAATCAATCGTCCAGTCTTGTGAAACGCATAGTAATTAATGGAGAAAGTCAATATTCATCTTGCTAAAATGTGTCTCTAATGCAGTAGGTAAATAAGTAGTTTGTTAAACTGTTAGCACTCTCACCAGGGATGCAGGCTAAGGGGATTGATACAGGAGAAGTACTTTTAATGAGTCACACACACATATGCAAAGTAAAACCAGTGGTGCTTAGCACTGCTGCCTTGCTTAGTGTCTGGAGATCTCAGTAGCTGTGACTCTGCACTGCTTATAGCCACTGGTTTACTTGGCAAAGTCAAATCTGCACACATCCACGCACTTCGCTGCAGTGTCTGCCTCACTGGCACTCAAGGGGTTGAGTGAGAGCTATTGCTGAAGGCTCTCTGTATCCTCTTTCCTCTACTCTGCTCTCCCCAACACATCAACATCCTTATGACTTCAAATGATCACAGTCACCCCCTTCCCCTTGCATCCCTAATTCTTAATGCATATGCTGATGTGTGTCTCTGTCACCAAGGAGACAGACCCACATCACCATAACATTGACCCTTGGTGCATTTCCCCCATGGAGGTGGGAAACAATAACAAGGAGGTAGCTGGAATGAAACAAAGAGACATAAATAGTACATAATTTAACATGGCTAGTGGAAGATGTTATCTGGCACGCCATATAATCAAGACAATTAGCACTCTGTCCAATCAGGACAATCTACAAGCCATCCAATTAGATGTTTGATCTAATGGGCAATAATTGTAGAACAGTATTATAGTTGATGAATGTCAGGCCACAATGATTGGGTAGTAGGCAAAGTGTGTTTGGTCTATGGACCACATGTTTTAAATTAGATGGCATACCATACTTTTACCCCAATCCTTCATTGTCATGAAGAGTAGTTTACTAATCATTTATATTAGTCAATTGAATTAGAGCCCCTGACACATACAATGTTCCGTATATCCATATATAACATTTCTGTTGAATGTCTGAAGAAGATTTACATTTCATTGGGCAAATTCCGTTGAAGTCTTAGTATTTTCCTTAAAGGATAGCTAATAGCTCCTAATAATAAACCCCACATACATTACTATGGACAGAAAATCCTAATGGACCCTAAGAATTTTGCTATTGTGCCTTTATTAAGCCAGTCCTGGCAGTGTGCAAGAGCATGTGTACCAAGAAGAGTGTGAGGTACTGTGGTCCTGTTAGCAACTATCATGTCTTTCTCCATGGACATGACATTCAGGACAACTTGAAGAAAAGCATAAAAGCAAAATTCATAGTGGCCTTAGTTAAGTAATTGGTGGATTATTATTTAAATTATTTAATTAACCAATTTCTGTGTGATAGCTTCCTACTTGCATTTGTGAGTAATGAAACCATAAGCAAAACAAAATTGTGATGTCAATAAATAATTCCATTGATTTTAAAGACTTTTAACAGAATATATATGCTACATAGGTTAAGTAGAATTAACCCTCTTCATAATTAAATGTAGTTTAGGGAACAAACTGACCACAAGACAGTGCATCTGTTTGTGTTATATAGAAAACATCCCTCAGCTAGATTTCTGGTGACTGTTCTAAGATGACTTGACTGTAATATATTTACTCATTAAAAGGGTTATTCCAAATAGGGTTACTCTTTTGATTGCCAGATGTATGTGTAACACATTGGTAAACAATGCATTGAGGACCCATCTGTCACTCAGAAGGTTAATGCAGAAATATAGCAGTAAATGAAGATCTGTTAAAAACACACACACACATATATGACTTCACTTGTAATGACTGCAGAATATACTATAATTTCCTATTTCATTCAGCATTCCTTTTTGGGCTGCATTGATTAATACTCATATATAAAACTACAGTGAGGTTGTTGTCATGGAAATTAGAGGACCACAGACCTGCTTTAGGGTTCCTGGCTGAGACATTGTCTGCCTCCACATGATACAAGCATCAGCTGACAATTATAGAAATACACTTCTTTCACCCCCTCTAAATGAATAGCTATTATGAATAGTTAAAGCAAAAGAAAGCTACAGCATCTTAATGCATTGAAGAATCCCCACTGCCAGCAATAATAAGGGATAGTGTTAGCTAATTACTAGATATTTAATAAAATACAGTTCCCTTAATGTGTTGAATTGTTATAGAATTCCCTTTTTAAACTAGCAATCTAAATGTAATTAAAAAAAATGTAAACATATTTCAAATTAGAAAATGTAGTTAATTTCTGAAAATATACTCACCAAAACAGATATATCAAAAAGATCTCGGATAATTTTGGAGCAAACTAACTGTACCATAGGGGACAATTGAAAACCCCCATTGAATTAAATAGGACTTATTCAACATCTTGAGTGCTAGAACGTTCCTCAACGCACCAGCTGTAGAATCTGTTCAAACCTCAAGGTCACAGGTTATAGTCCTGGCAAGGTCAACTAAGCTTTCACCCTTCATAGGTAGGTACAAGAGTACCTAGGACATACATGAAAATTAGAGAAATCTCAAAGTATCCTTCCTGGTAAAATGCTTTCATTAAAAAAAATCCCATTTAAATAAATGCGAGTTTTAGAAACATTTTTTTGTCCTCTGTGATGCAGATGCAGAATTATTCCACTTCTTCTTGGTACATCAGTATCAGAGTATTCTAGTAATAAACTTAATTCTATTAATTTTAAACTTTGTTAAGTTTGTTTGAATCCTACTTAAATTGATAGTAACAGCATCTGTATATGTTAAAGCAGCTAGAACAGGCATAATAGGTAATGTTGGGATAGAGAACGGTGACTGTGGGTGAAGAATGTTCTACTGGTAATGACGACATGCGTTAAGTGAGCAAAGATGTGTTTTTCTTTTCTTTTTCATTTGCAAGACTTAGACTTAAAGGGATAATAATACTTAAAATGTAAAAAAAAATATGTTGTAGGGTTTATCCCCCTGAGTAAAACAAAGGAACTCCCACTGCTGAAAGGTGTTTTATTCAAAAGATATTACAGCTCAAAGATTCATTTTTAGATGCAATATCACAGTGGCGCTGTTGCTATACCATCCTATGGAGATTTATGGTCTACAGACCATAGCTGTCCATAGGATGGTGTAACAACAGTGCCACTGTACAATTTCAGGCCACTGTGATATTGCACCTAAAGAATGCACCTTTGAGCTCTAATAACTTTTGAATAAAACACCTTTCAGCAGTGAGAGTACCCTTTTTTTACTCGGGGGAATAAACACTACAATATATATTTTTTTACACATTAAGTATTACTATCCCTTTAATTGAGTGAGTCTATTTGTAGCATTCCGTGAGGCTCCTAAAAAAGCTATTCCTAATTACTTTACATGGCACTGATGTAGCTCTGTTACTGAAATGTTTGATTTTGAATTATGATATAAGGGGCAGAGGTATAAAGGTAAAATTAAGCCAGCTAAAGCATGGGGGACAAATGAAAAGTCCACATTGTTGTAAAGGAACATTAACATTTAATAATAAACTCTCACTTTACTTCTTATTGCTAGAAAATCATAATGTCCAGTATAAATTCTGCCCTTGAGTGTTTGCTCAAAAGCACACTTCTTCAGTCAGTCCTGAATGTCATATCCCTGGATGAGGACATGGCCATTGCTATCAGCACCACAGGACCTCAAACTATGCTCATTGTACACGAGCCTGAATGAGATTAACATGTGCGAACTGTCAGCAACTGTCATATCCACCTCCATGAATATGACATCAAGGACTGATTGAAGATGTTAACTCTTAAACCAAGGAGCATGAGCAAAATGAACAGCAGCTTTAAGGATTTTCTGGCCATGGTGAGGCAGGTGGTGGGTTGTTATTATTAGGAGGTGTTAGCTGTCATTTAAATGAGTTGGAACCCTCTGTAGCATTCAAAGGGTTAAAATCCCCATTAAAATCAATGGGAATATTTTTGTTCCCCATAGTTACAGTTGGTTTGTCTCATAAATGCTCCATCTTTGACTTTGGACATATGTCCTGTTATGTTCATTAGATTCTACTGCAAAATATATGAATACAAGCATCAGCTGCACACTTACAATTGAAATCAATAGAATCCCATTGTGTTGAAGCTGATAATTGATGATAATGCTCTGTGCTTCCACTGGGATTTCTTGTAATGCACCACACATTTGTAAGTTATTGTGAAGAGGTGCATTAACAAAGGCTATATCCAGTGATTGGTTGCTAATAAAAGGAACATAAGGACAGAGTTAGAGCCATTGGTTGGATTTCATTAGGCTGAAGTCCTAAGAGATACTCGAGCAAATCAGTTGCACTATAGGGTAGGCTGACCAGACCTCACCTTTAACCGGGGAAGCATAGGAAAAATGCATACTGAAGGACTACATTGTTTTCAGTGAAGTACTGAAAAATGGCTATTTCCTATGTGTCCCCTGTCAAAGCGGAACTACCACCGCATAACAAGTTTATCTTAAATAACTCCCCATCTGGCGACTAGCTGCTTAGTAACGCTAGTTACCAGAATTATTACCTTATTAAATAGATTTCTCCTTTCTTCCCCCGCTGACAGGCAGGACGGAGCGCAGACATCTTGTCATAGTGACATCCGTTTGCCTGCTCTGTCAGTCCCTTCCGGAGCTGGACGGCTCCTAGCAATGCCTCCTAGAGCCAGCTGGGACTGACAGACGTCACTATGGCAAGATGTCCGCTCTCCGTCCTACCTGTCAACTGGGGACGAAAGGAGAAATCTATTTAATAAGGTAATAATTCTGGAGACTAGCACTACTAAGCAGCTAGTCGCCAGATGGGGAGTTATTTAAGATAAACTTGTTATTCGCTGGAAGTTCCGCTTTAAAGGGATAGTAATACTTCGTTTTATCTTTATTTTATTTTGTAGGCAATAAAAAAAGATGAAGAACGATATAAATATTATCTCTCAAACCTTTATAGTTTGAGAGATATTCACAAGCAAAGTTTCCCCCTCCAGCCTCTTTTACCTAGTGTAAGTCATCTCTTCTCAGATGTGGAATCCAGTCCATAGACCAGACAGATAACAGCAAGGGACAATATTCTTCCTATTAGAACAATGAAAACCCTGCCCCCCTTGACAAGCTTTTCAGCTTTTTCCCTTGTCTTAATTGAAGATTGTCCCTCTCTGCAGTCTACCTGGGCACCTCCCTTCTGCTCTGGCTGAGCAGTGTTACATCAGTAAAAGGGGCGGGAGGGGGACACTTTGTCATTGAATTACTCTTGAACTACAACTCTGACAGAATTGAAATAACACTCTCCAAAGTCCAAATACTATGATGATTAATTAGAGCTGATTTTATTATGAAACATTACTATCCCTTTAAAGGTAAGATCTGGTCAGCCTACTATAGGGGTCAAACAGAAATTCTATTGATCTAAATGGAATTTTTACCTCTTGAATGCTAGTGAGGTCTTCATTGCATTGGGAATTAGGGGAATATTTATATTTCATGTACAGAGTAGTTAGCTTGCTCTAGAATTATTCCAGTTACTGTGCTCTTTTATCTAAAGTGTTTATCTAATATTACTAGTGTACTCTGTCTTTTGATTGGCTACTGTAGGGGTGATGTTATCACCTGCAATCACCTCATTGACTGCTGGTGATGATGTCACAAGCCTCTTTTTGGTGCCCATCAGGTAAGCCCCCAGCCTTTAAAAACATGCTTGTGTTGTAATTTCATTGTTTTGATAAAGGTCTTGTTGACCAAAAGATTGACCATATACTCTTGAACATTTTTTTGCTAAACAAAACGCATTTAAAAAGTCCCACGGGTGCTGCCCCTCTTTTGGTTATCTGCATTCTGAACTTTGGGATTGTGCACCTGGGCATTCATCTATTTCAGAGAGAGTGCTGCCGTCTCCCTTTGCTGCATAGTTTTATATATATATATATATATATATATATATATATATATATATATATATAGCAAAATGGTCTGGAAGCACTCACAGTTCTAGAGTAAATTGCCTGGGTGCAGTCAATAAAGCCAAGTAATACAAGAACAAACGTTCAAAGCAGCACACGCAGGACTTCATAAAAAATAGTTAGTAATTTATTATCAACATTTTGGCCACACAATCTGGCCTTTCTTGAGAAAGGCCATATTGTGTGGCCGAAACATTGACAATAAATTACAAACTATTTGTATGAAGTCCTGCATGTGCTGCTTTGAACTTTTGTTCATATATATATATATATATATATATATATATATATATATATATATATTTCACATATAGCTGAGTAGTGTATGAAGCACATCTGCCAAGGTAAGTACTCCGGTTAAAGACATTAACAAATTTGCAAGTAAGGATTTAGTGGGTCATATCCTATGCAACAGTGTAAAATTGCTATAGACATCACCCTACGTTTCAACTTGATAGAGCATAAGTTGCCTTGACAAACTGCTACAAGGCATGAACAGCTGTCGGCTTCCAGTTCGTATAAGGCCACCTATTTACCCTGTCTGTTATGCTGAGTACACATTCAAAGATATTTAATGGGTGAGTGCTGGCTTTCTTTCTTTAGTTATTTTGTGAAATTATATTGATGTGATTTATCTAAGTCTTGAGCACCAGACTGACTCTGTGTAAGTGAATTATAATCCCGTGTGAGGGATAGGAGAACAATTAGCACTTACCTGAGCTGAGAGGTCCATAATCCCATGATGTTTTGTACCACCATCTCTAAATTCTACTGTTGGAATAAGTAAACTTGTGTAACCAGCTACTTCTTTCTATATATGTAAATGTTTTTTGAAGCAGTTACAGTTTGCAAACACAGCATTCCAAGGCAAAGAATTCCATAACTTTACTGCCCTTACTGTAAAAAAAAATACTTGCCTTTGTTTTAGTTGAAAGCGCCTTTCCTTTATTCTTAATGGATGACCTCTTGTTCTTAATCATATTGTTGGTCTTCACATTATTTTAAATACTATTTTAGTAACCCTTCAAATATCTTACCCACTATGGAAGTCAAGCTCACAGGTCTATAATTTCCTGGTATGGATCTTGCTCGCTTTTTGAACAATAGTACTACATCAGCTTTTCTCCAATCACAGGGCACTATGCCTGATGAAAGTGAATAAATAAATATTAAGTATAATTGCCTATCTATTTTTGAACTAAGTTCCTTAAGTACCCTTGAGTGTATACCATCAGGTTCAGGTGATGTATTCACCATAACCTTTTCCCATCTATTGTGGACTTTGTCCTCAGTAAACCATGTACATGATGGAGAAAATGCTGTGCTTTTGTCTGTTTTCCCAGAGCTTTCCATTGTTGCTTCCTCTGTATATACAGAAGAAAATAATGTGTTTAAGGTGTCAGCCATAGCCTTATCATCACTAATCATTTCACCTGTCTCGTCCTTAAGAGTACCAATACCAATCTTAATCTTTTTATTTATTTACTTCTAGAATTGTTAAAGGGGATCTCTCATCACTATATAAGTTACCCTTAAAGTGTTAGTAATGTCTGAAAAAAACTTTTTTTGCATTTAGAGGAGCTTAAAAAGCTGATCTAAATGCAAAAAACCGTATCTCTCAAACCGCTATGGTTTAAGAGATAAACAGCTGGTCGACACGCTGGCGCTTGAGAAGTGCCAAGATCTCCTTACTTACACGGAATTCTTTCATTGGAATGGTCTAAAACATGTGCTTGAACACTAGGCACACATTTTAGACCATTCCAATGAAGGGATTCCGTGTAAGTAACGAGATCTCGGCACTTCTCAAGCGCCAGCGTGTCGACCGACACAGATCTCCTGCTGACAGTAGGAGAAATCAAACTTTAAACGCCCGTATCTCTTAAACCATAGCGGTTTGAGAGATACATTTTTTTGCATTTAGATCAGCTTTTTAAGCTCTTCTAAATGCAAAAAAGTTTTTTTTTTTAAATTACTAACACTTTAATAGGTAGGTTATATAGCAAATAGGTTTGCTATAGTAGTATTTTCTCTTTTAAAATCTCTGTTTCCCTATTAAGGCTAACTTGTATAGGGGTGGTATATCCCCTTTAAAGGGATAATAATACTTCGTTTTAACTTTATTTTATTTTGTAGGCATTAAAAAAACATGAAGAATGATATGTCTTATCTCTCAAACCTTTATGGTTTATGAGATATTCACAAGCAAAGTTCTCTTCTCAGATGTGAGTCTGGTTGTATGACAGTACAGATAACAGAAGGGGACAGTTTTCTTTGTATGAAAACAATGAAAGCCCTTCCCCCCTTGACAAGTTTTTCAGCTTTTTCCATTATCTTAATTGAAGATTGTCCCTCTCTGCAGTCTACCTGGGCATCTCCCTTTTGATCTGGTTGAACAGGGGGGGGATACTTTGTTTGTGAATATCTCTTAAACCATAAAGGTTTCAGAGATAAGACTTATATCATTCTTCATGTTTTTTTAATGCCTACAAAATAAAATAAAGTTAAAATGAAGTATTACTATCCCTTTAAGGATTTTCATACTATCTTTTGCAACCCTTCTCTCATTTTCAATTATAGCTAGCCTAATTGCTCGTTTGCAGATTTTATTACCTTCTTTATATTTTTTAAATGATGTATCTGACCCTTCTGACACCAATAAAAACAGCCAACGGCATTTCTTCAAGCATGGTAAGTAATTAAATTACCTGTGCTATGAAGAAATACCTGCTAATATTGTGGGAGTTTTCGTCCATTGACACACAACAAAATGCCAAAATACGCTATTCAATTCTGTACGTTAACAGTAAGATATGTTAAGGACCCACTTTAATGTGTGAAAATCTGCACCCAGTTACCCTGGATATCAGAGTCCCTTAATGCATTTCAAAAGTGCTGAAAAGTCATCAGTGGATGTATTGATATTGGGCCATAAGCCCCATAGCAAAACATCCAAAGCAATTCCAAAATGTGCTAAAAGTTAAAAAACAGCCCCTGACAAGAAACACTTACCAATAACTCCAATGTCTAGTGGAGTCTTCAGCACCCTGGTGAGCATCTGTCTGTCTTCTTCTTTAATCTTCCTTCTTCTTTTCTCTGTAATCTTCTGTCTTCTTATCTTCTTTCAGATCTGTCCTGTAATATAAAAAACCAATGAAAGATATGTTTTGTAAAACAAATGCCCCCAAGATATGCCTGAGTTAACCACTATGAATGCCGGAGGGGTACCCTTCCTGTGCTCAAAGGGTTACAGGCAGTCTGGTATTTCTCTTAAAACTAATATGCTGCCATTTGTGTTTTGCCATTCTTCCCCCACCAGAAGCTGATTGCTGGGAGGTTATGGCACTATGCATTCCTGCTGCTGCCAGTGGAGGCGGTGGCAGCGGAGATACATTTAACCATTGGAAGGCCTTTTCTTTATTCAACATAGGAATTACTTTTTTTTTTAATTGAATGGCAGCGTATTAGTTTTAAGATATTTGCCAGACTGCATTTAACACTTTGAGTGCCTGAGGGTACCCTCAGGAACTCAAAGGGTTAACTCAGGCATATCTTGGGGACATTTTGCTACAATCATATCTTTCACTGACTTTTTTTATTTTACAGATTTGAAAGAAGATAAGAAAAAAGATGGAAGATTACAGAAAAAAGAAGGAGGACTGAAGAAGAAGATGCCAGGTAATTGTTACACAGATCTGGGTTTTAGGTTAGTGTTAGGGGTAGTATTGTTGCACTTTACTGTTAGGGATAGTGTAGGGTTAGTGTTTGGGAGGGTGACTCTGTGTTTGTGCTAACAGTTGGTGCTTGACAGTGTGTCAGGCACCGATCATTGGTTATTTTCCTTTGATGTTCCCATTATCCACACTGTTTTGGGAACTTAGCACACAAAACTGACGTTTGGCCACAAGTCTGTTTCTGTGGTCTAACGTCCTTTCAGTTGGTAGGACAATTGAATTTCACCACTAGCACTTTTTGCTCATGAGCAATTAGCCAGTATTGCCTTTCTGTCTGTTTTACTGGCCTCAATTGAACCGAGTCCTTAAATACTTTAAAAACCTGCTCCTTATTTCTCATTTCCCCTCAAACCTCTTTATTAAGCTACATTGCTCTTAATTTGGTTTTCTTGTTCTTATTCCCCAATGGTATATATTGGCACATATATTTATCTAAGAGCATTATAATAAACAAATTCCATGTTTCTTGTGCATTTTTATCTTTGAAAATAACTGTCACGGTACCTTGCAGTGGCTGCTCGAGCCGACCACAGTGTCCTCCTGCGGCTTCAGCCGCGGTGTTATTCGGTGGCCTCAGCTGTGGAGTCATCCGGCGGCTCCAGCCACATCCTCTCTAGTGGCTCCAGCCGCAGTAGGTCTGGCAGCTTCAGCCGCATCTAGTTGGCGGTAGAAGCCGCGTGTGTTGGCAGCTCGCTCAGGGCTGCTTCTGTGTCAGGTTCTATCGGGCGCATGTCCAAGGCTTGGACGTGCGCTCCATTTAAAGGTGCAGTGTACCTTTTGAGACTCCTCCTCTTCCTGCCCCTTTTTCTCTTAAACTGCCTGGACACTAGGGTCAGTCGCCCTTGCGCCGTGTCCAGTGCAGCTGGTTTGGTTCTCTGGTCCATTTGTAGTTTGTCTGACTACCCATCCTGGTACCAACCTTTGGTTTTGTCTGACTACCCGCTCTGTGCATGACCCTGGCTAGGCTGACATTCCCTCTGGTGTGGACCTGCGGCTCTGGTAGACTAACTCCTCCGTGTATGACCCTTGGCCTGGCTGACTACCCGTTCTGGTGCTGACCTGTGGCTCTGTCCGCCTTCCTGCTCTGTGTATGACCCTGGCTAGTCCGATAACCAATCTGGTGCAGACCTGTGGCTCTGGTTTATGGTTGCTTAATCTCATTCTGGCATCTGATTACCCGCTTGGGGTTATCCACTGCGCATCCAGCATACCAACGCTTCAGTGGACAACTTACTGGTGCCCGTGGTGGCTCTGGCAGACTTCTCCTGATTCCAGTTCCTATCCTGTGCTTCACAGGTGTGGACCTGTAGCACAATTTCCGTTACGTTATGCATACAGGTGCGGACCTGTAGCCATTCCCTTCTTGAGTGCCTAGTCTCACAGGTGCGGACCTGTAGCACTGTTTCCTCCTCTGGTGCGCTTAGTATACAGGTGTGGACCTGTAGTACATTCACAGGTGCGGACCTGTGGTGGTCTCTCTACTGGCCTTCTGAACTCCATCTGTATCATTACAGCTGCACTTTCCCTCCTGACGTGTCCATATTGTATGGTGTAGCTGCTGTATTGTTATTTGCATTGTGTATTAATAAAGATTGTGTTACCTTTAGTACTGGTCCAGTTTTGTTATTGAACCCGTGACAGTACGCAAGGGCCATGTCTACGGGCAGTTCTGGTAACCCTTCTGCCCAAGACCTCCT
Source organism: Rhinophrynus dorsalis (assembly GCA_037306005.1). Taxonomy (NCBI): domain Eukaryota; kingdom Metazoa; phylum Chordata; class Amphibia; order Anura; family Rhinophrynidae; genus Rhinophrynus; species Rhinophrynus dorsalis. The sequence continues at coordinate 313,142,041 of CM074720.1, read as the reverse complement.
GGCCAGGATGGAGGTACAAGAGCAGCACATTGATCAGATCACAATGGCCTTGCAAACCTTGTTGAACCGCACTGCTCACCTTGACCGTCCTGTCGGACAACCGGTGACCTCTCCTGTTGTGAACCCGGCACCGGGTTGTAGGCATGGTCAGGGGTTTTTCTGGGCATGCTTCCTTGCCTCAGCGTTATGACGGAGACTCAGCACTGTGTCGTGGGTTCATAAATCAATTGGGTATTTATATGGAAATGGCGTTTCCCAATGATCGCAGTAGAGTCGGGTTTTTGATTTCTCTACTTTCTGGCAAGGCTTTGGCGTGTACCAATCCATTGTGGGAAACAGATAAACCCATTATTTATGACTTTCTGGCATTTGTGGACTCCTTCCGCAAAGTCTTTGACATGCCTGGGCGTAAGGTCTCTGCCTCCAAACACCTCATGACGATACACCAAGGGTCCTGAACGGTAGCAGAGTACGCAATCGAATTCCGTACTCTGGCAGTGGAAGTGGGGTTTAACAATGAGGCACTAGTTGCAGCATTCTCCCAAGGGCTTTGCGAGGTGGTCAAAGATGAAATTGCTGCTCGTGACCTACCGAAAGACTTGGATGAGTTGATCTCCTTTACTATACTGATCGACTCCAGGATCAGGGAGAGACCATCCTTTCAGGAGCACCTGCGTAGGCCTCTATCTCGTTTGGCTCCTAGCTTTACGCACCCACCCATTCCTCCCTCTCCTCCCACACCTCCTGGACATGATGCTGACGGGAGTGAACCCATTCAGTTGGGGGCAACTCGCCTTTCGGGGGAGGAGAGAGCCTTCCGGCGGAGGGAGGGTCTCTGTTTATATTGTGGTAAACCCCGTCATTTGCTGAGGTCTTGTCCTGTACGTCCGGGAAACGCTCGCACCTAAGATCCTGTCGGGGACAGACCTTGGGTGGCATTTCCCAGTCCCCGGAGTTGATCAAGGGTAGACCCATCCTCGAGATTATCCTGTTCTGGAGAAACTCTTCGACAGTTGCCATTGCATTACTCGATTCAGGGGCGGCAGGATATTTTATGGACGCTGACTTCGTGGAGAGTCTAGCCATTCCTTTGCAACCTCATTCTTCACCCTTAGCTATTGAGGCCGTTGATGGGAGGCCCTTACAACCCTTGCATAATACTCAAGAGAAGCTTCCATTAACCCTGCGTGTTGGAGCCCTACATACAGAGACCTTACAATTCCAAATAATACACTCGCCTCATTACGCTATAGTCCTGGGGTTTCCTTGGCTTTAGACACACAACCCCAGGATTGATTGGCACAGTTGCGACATAGTATCATGGGCCCCAAGTTGCGCTGATTCCTGTTTCGCATGTCCTACGAGACTGATGTGTACTTCTTCCCCTATGTTGCCTGAGGAGTACAGGGCTTTCCGCGACGTATTTGACAAGGTCCAAGCTGGCGCATTGCCTCCCCACAAGCCCTATGACTGTGCAATCAACCTGATTCCTGGTACTACTCCTCCTAGGGGTTGGGTTTATCCTCTGTCTATGCTAGAGACGAAAGTTATGGAGGAGTATGTGGCCGATGCCCTGTCCGGAGGTATAATCCGGAAGTCTACCTCCCCCACTGGGGCAGGTTTCTTTTTTGTTAAAAAGAAGGACGGGGAACTTCGCCCCTGTATTGACTATCGTGGGCTGAATAAGTTGGTATCTAAGAATGCCTACCCAATACCGTTGATTACCAAACTTTTTGACAGACTAAAAGGTTCCAAGGTATTTACCAAACTTGACCTGAGGGCTGCATATAATCGTGTCCGTTTCAAGGAAGGGGATGAGTGGAAGACAGCATTTAATACCCAGAGCGGCCACTAAGGATATTTAGTGATGCCCTTCGGACTGTGCAATGCGCCTGCTGTCTTCCCAGGAATTCATTAACAATGTCTTAAGGGATCTGCTACAAAGTTCCATGGTCGTATATCTGGACGACATTTTAGTCCATTCTCCCACTTTGGAGACTCACATTGCCGATATATCTAAAGTCTTACAACTACTGAGAGAAAATGGTCTTTACTGTAAACTCGAGAAATGTGAATTCCATAAAACGCAGGTTAACTTCCTGGGCTATATGATTTCTGCTTCTGAGTTTGCGATGGACCCTCAAAAACTTTCCTCCATTTTACAATGGCCACGCCCGGTGGGCCTGAAGCCTCTCCAGCGTTTCCTAGGCTTCGCAAACTACTACCGAAAATTAATTAAAAACTTCTCCTCGGTAGGAGACTTACTTATCTGAGGCCAAAAGATTGTCTGCTTGCCAAGCCAGATGGGCACTATTCCTGTCCAGATTCAACTTTGTTGTATCTTATCTCCCTGGTTCCAAGAACATCAGGGCAGATACCCTATCTCACCAACATTGTCCTGACTCTAGAGAAGAATCTCCTCCCTCCCCGATCATTCCAGCTGATCGCATACTTGCACATATCCATACTAATATTACTTCACCATTGGGAGAGGAGATTCTATCGACTCAGGCATCCGCACCAGCGGAGAAACCTAGTGGGAGGTGTTTTGTGCCAGCTCAGCTCTGTTCCAGACTCTTGGAGACCTATCATACCTCCAGAGCTGCTGGCCATAATGGGCGAGATCAGTTGATATGGTCTATCTCTCGTTTGTTCTGGTGGCCGAGTTTAAGGAAGGATTGTGCGGGCGTCGTGGCTGCTTGCCAGATCTGTGCTCAAAATAAGTCTTCACGTAGCTTGCCTGTGGGTCTCCTCCAACCCATCCCTAATGGAGAGCATCCGTGGTGCCATTAGTCCATAGACTTTATGGTGGAACTTCCGGCGTCTTCGGGTTATACGGTTATTCTGATGGTAGTGGACAGATTTTCCAAAATGACACACTTTATACCTCTTAAGAAGTTGCCCTCTGCAAAGGAGTTGGCTGAGATATTTGCCAGGGAGGTATTCCGCCTACATGGGTTACCGAAAGTGATTGTCTCGGATAGAGGAAGTCAGTTTGTGTCCAGATTCTTGAGATGTTTCTGTGCGCAACTGGGGATACAGCTGGCTTTCTCTTCAGTGTACCACCCACAATCCAATGGTGCAGCCGAAAGGTCGAACCCTTGAACAATTTCTCCGATGCTACATAAATAACCACCTCAACAACTGGGCTGCCTTGTTACCCTGGGCGGAGTTTGCCAGAAATTGTGCCATCAATTCCTCATCTCAGTCGTCTCCATTTCTGATAAATTATGGGTTCCAGCCCTCTGCTCTACCTGAGACTTTTGAGGCACAAGCAATTCAGGCTCTGGAGGAGCATTTGCAGGCTCTCCGTTCCTCATGGATGCAGGTGCAAAATACCTACGTGGTTCTATGCTAAGGCACAAGCGGCAGGCTGACCGAAGGGGACTACCTGCACCTACTTTTCTAGTTGGAGACAAGGTATGACTGTCATCCCAGAATCTCAATCTCCAGGTGCCATGTAGGAAACTGTCTCCTCGCTTCATTGGTCCTTTCTGGGTCATTCGGAGAATTAATCCTGTGGCATACGTTCTTGAACTCCCAGCTAATATGCGCATTCACAACATGTTTCATGTGTCATTGCTTAAACCACTAATGTGTAACCGGTATACCTCCGCCTCTGCTCCTCCAGCCCCCATTCGGGTGGGAGACCATGAGGAATATGAAGTACAGAGCATCCTGGATTCCAGGAGGGTTAGGGGGAGACTGCAGTACTTAGTACACTGGAGAGGTTATGGTCAGGAGGAACACTCCTGGGTCTCATCTGCAGATGTGCATGCCCCCACCCTGATTCGTAGATTTCACTCTCGTTTCCCTGACCGCCCACGCCCCGAACCGCTTGGAGGGGGTCTTTGAGGGGGGGTACTGTCACGGTACCTTGCGGTGGATGCTCGAGCCAACCGTGGCGTCCTCCTGCGGCTTCAGCTGTGGTGTTATCTGGTGGCCTCACCCCCCCAATATAAACCACTCACCAGAAGTCTTTAGAAACGGATGTGTAACAAGCTCGACCTGGCTTAGACAAACATATGCCAAAATGCTTTTATCACATTGTGATTTCCCTATGAGTTTCGTTACACATCTGTTTCCAAAGACTTCTGGTGTATATTTGGGGGTGCGCTTTCATCTACTATTGCTACAGATGCGCCCATTATTTGCGGGGATCAGTGGTACTGTGTGAAGAAGATGTTTGCAGCACACGGAGGCGCTTCAGCTGCCTCAGTGTGCTTAAAGCGCCCATTATTTGCTAGGATCAGTGGTACTTTAATGCACCCATTGACAGCAGGGATAAGTGGTACTTTAATGCGCCCACTGACAGTGCGCCTTGACAGTCTCGTGCTGTCATGCACTGCAAGATTGTCACGTTGCGCTTTTTACCCAGACGACCTGCTGAAACAGTTGAATGTCGCATGCTCTTCTGCGTGTGACCATTCAAAAAGGTACTCATCTGTAACTGTTACAAACATTTAAGTGCAGGTATGTCATAAAAAAACAAGAAACTGACAAATTTTGCCCCATATAGTTTTGTGATCCTGGCACCCCCTAATTTATGTCAGCTTATACCATTGGGGTACCATTTTACTCAGGAGGCCTCTAGCTACCTAACCAAATATGGACTTCCATAGTTTTCAGGGATTTCAGTATATTTGAAAGGGTAAATTTTATTTCTCTATTTATTTTTTGTATAGTGCCGTCTTCTGGTGATTTCTTAAAATACCAATTGTTAAGTAGAAATGTAAGTTACCAGTCCCTCAAATTGTATTTTTTTATACTTTTAAAAAACATATTGCATTTTGGGTTGCATTGTTTATTTCTCATTATTTCTTACCTGAATTGCTGAATTGTGCAAAATGGAAAAACAAAGAATTTTATTATTATTTTTTTTATTTAATATTTCTTTATTGGATTTTGGATAGAAATTATACAAAGAAACTACAAAAGCACATACAGTACAAGTAACAATACCTAGATACAATAGAATGTAGAACAAGAAAAGCAAACCCTTATAAACATGTATAAGTATACACAGTAGGGTACAATGTCGAGTGCAAACCCCCTCCCTCCATTATCAAACAGGGTAGGTTGGCAAATCTCAGCACCAATATGCCCTCTGCAAAGGAATCAAGATCCTTCAAAATAAGTGCTGATCACGATTAGGGGCATATATATTAGCAATAGTAATTTTGTCTTGACCCAAAGTCCCCTTCAGGAAAAGAGCTCTACCATCATGGTCAGCTCAGGTGTCAGTCACAATCATGGGTAAAGTTTTAGAGATAAAAATTGCAACACCTTTGCTTTTTTTGAAGGGCGAGTGAGAGAAGAAAGTCTGGAGAAAAACGGATGAGTGTATGCGGGGGCCTATCCCTGCGGAAGTGAGTTTCTTGAACTAGTCCGATAGAAGCTCAATTCATTAAAAATCGAGATCGCTTACCAGGTGAATTTAGACCCTTAGCATTAATGGAGAGGATATTGAGAACATAATCCGGAGCAATGAACGTATCCATAAGGCAGGTAGAGGGAGAATGTTAGCAGACGGAGAGACAACCTCAGGACTCTCACCCAAGTCCAGGGGCCCGAGCTGTGCGCCCACACCTAAGGACCAATCAAACTGTGCCCAAGTGGGACCCCAAGAGAAAGAAAAAGGAAGGAAAAGAAGAAAGGGGAGGAGAAACATAAGGGTGAACATAAGGGTAAGACAAGCATAACACATAAACAGGAATAACATTCCTAAATAACAAGTTGGGAAACTTCCAGTAGCCAAGACGTCAACCCGGGAGCGAAACAAAACCGGGATGACCCGACCCCCATGATACAATGACAAAGGCTCTCCACAGGGTCGCAACAGCGAAGACGTGGCAACAATAACCACACAAAAATAGCGAGTCGATGAACCCACCTCTCCGCTCCACTAACCATGATAACACATAGCAAATAATAATAAAATATTAAACACTCATATGCAATAAGTATAAGTCTACCAGTATAGCAGATAAAACAAGTAGACAAACCAAGAGAGAATAAATCGGGACCTCCGGGACCCCTGTTTCTCAGTCCAGCCCAGTAGGGACCCCAAGACACAACAACAACCCTCCCGCCCACCGAACAGCGGCCCCAGTGAATCAAAGGAAGGGGTCAAACCCCAGCTAGATACATTGCCAGCCTCTGAGCCGCCAGCCAGGGAGGGAAGGGGGCCAGTCCATCCTAAAAGAAAAATGACCGTACAGATAATATAATTGATCTCCTTGGATGTCCAAGAAGAGGACCCATCCACGGCAGGGCTGAAAAGGTGCCAGCCAACACGCATGCAGCCATGATACCATTCCCCTCCACCCAACCCCATCCCGTGCTACTCACAAACAGCAGATGGTAGGAAAAAACTAGAACTGCCTAGGTAGACAGGAGGGAGCAGAGCACAAGGAAGGCAATAAACCCCCCCGACTCAGACAAGAAAGACAGGGGTGTAGAATAGCATCCCTCATATTATATAAGACATCCCCCACGGATGTCTAACTGTGGGTTTTTTTTTTTTTTTTTTTCACCCTTCTCCACATCCGTGGGGGGTACCAGAGTCTAAAGCCCATAAGAAGACTATGGCAGGAGACAGATATAAACGCCTAATGCATGGAGAGTGGCCACGTGCCCAGAGGCCTCAACCATAAATATGGTACTGGAGAGAGGGACCTGCAAAGCCCACCCTGCAGCACACAGGACTAGACAAAGATTCAATGTTGAGGCCCCATGGACACGCAAGCAGCCCCCCAGGATCAGGACCCCTATAATGAAGAAGGGAGGGGAGAGTGACACGGGTTCAAGGGGGACATATGGTAAGATAAAGGGACACAAGGCAATCAACATATCTCATGCAATAAGGGAGTAAATAATGAGTAACGAGGGGTGTTCCCTGTAGCAATACATTACAATACAAATGACATATACATCACCCTCCAGTCGGCTTTCACCATAGGGATGTGAGCAATGAACAATATAGAGTCCAAGTCCATTGTTAGAAGGTTTGAGGAGCGGACAGCTGTGGCAGATGGGAATTGCAGCTTACAAGAGCGAAGGAGAGGTCCTCCATGATGTAGAAAGTCCTCCAGCTCCTATAGGGCCTAAAGGTGAGTCCCCATCGGGGGTGAACCAAAGGTCCCAATCAACGAGGAGTCTCATGAGGGTCAAGCATTAGGCCTCCGAGAAAATAAGAAGAGGTCGTAAGAACCTAACAGGGTAGGTCAAGGCACGGCCCTCTCTAGGCCTTTGGTGCTGTATCCACGTCCCAGGAGGGACTCTCCTCATCAGAATGCTGTCGCTGTCTCCATCGCCTCTGCAGTCTGCGTTGCCAAGGGGAATTCTGGAGAGCCAACAATTGCAGGGGCTTTTCATTAGAAAGGAATGACCTCCACTCTGGCAAGTCCGGGATCGCTAGGTTCAGAGCTTTGCAGAGGGTAGGTACATCTCTGGGTTCCTTAACCACATATGCGACCCCATCTTTCCTCACCAACAGCGATAGTGGATAACCCCAGCGGTATGGAATAGCTGCAGTGTGTAAGACATCCGTTAATGGTTTGAGGAACTTGCGCATTTGCAATGTTGCCCATGCGACATCAGGTAAGATCTGAATGGGTACGCCATTCTGGGCGAGAGATTTTTTCCTTCTGGCAGCCGCCAAGATGTTTTCCTTCAAGCCAAAGGAGTGAACACAACATATGACATCACGTGGAGAGTCACTGGTAAGATCTTTAGGGTGCAGCGCCTTGTGCTCATGGTCCAGAACCAATGCAGAGGACGGATCTCAGTCCAGCACAGCATTAAAAACCTCTGTCGCTAGCTGGTGAATGTCCTCGGGCCCCTCTATTTCTGGCAAACCCCGGATCTGTAGATTATTCTGGCGTCCACGGTTATCCAATTCAATTACATGAAGTGCCAACTGAGACGTCAGCTTGCCTTGCGAGGTAACCTTAGCGTCCAAGGCCTGGATAGTGTCACGCAGGGAAGTCTGATCCTGTTCAAGGGTCTGAATTCGAAAGCCCTGGTAAACGCAGGTTCTCTCGGAACTCAGAAAGTTCATCCCTCACAGCGGAGTGAACCTGGTCCGCCACCGACGCAAACTCCTTCTTCATCTGCAAGGTGAAGGTAGTAAATTCGGTTTTGGTGACTCCCAGCCGGTTGGGTGTGGGCAGCACGTCAGATAAAGGTATGTCTATATCGTCGAGCTCACCATCAGATGAGCAAGGTATAGGGTCCATGGCCCGGCAAGCTGATGCCAAGTCTGAGGTCTTGACCCGACTGGTGTTCACGGGGATCAGGTAGTTATGCATCGGTTGCGAAGATTCGGGTCTGGTGTCCCTTGGGTGCAACAGGAGTCCGGGATGCTTTCTTAGATGATTTCACCATGGTTTGGTTAAAAATGGAGAGGTTTAATAGCTGAAAAGTGCTCTTGGAGCAGGAGCAAGTGGAAAACACATCTTCTCGCATCGAGCGCTGGCCCCGCCCTCCAGAGAATTTTATTTTTAATTGCTTATTTTGATAGGAGGATCTGTGCAGCTAAGGCAAGTTAGTAATAAACGTAGAAGCAAAAACATTTGCTAGTGGAACAAAAAACAATACACTCCAGAACAGTTATTTATCAATCACATTATTGGATTATTGTTTTGCATTCTCTGTAAAATTGTTAGGTCAAAAAAACAAACAAAAACAACAACAAAAAAAACTATGACGTGGGTTATTCAAAATAGCACCAATTAATTGCAACAAGTATGAAAATATTCTTAGCCACTTATTCTTGTGCTACTGACATTTTAATTTTCACAAGTTCTTCCTTGGTTATTCCACCTAATTTCTACTTAAAGTGGGTCTTCCACGTTAAGCTTCCAGAATTCCTATATGTTGTAATAGGCATTTTTTTTTAATAAAAAAAGTTTTAGGGGTCTATTTAATAAGACAGTGCTATGACAGCACAGCAGTTGCAATTTTTTATCAGGATATGAGTGCAAGTGCCTGTAACACCCCATATATTTAAGTTGTGCTGGGATTTAAATGTGTTCTCCCTGCATAACTGACTTACCAGTGACTAAGAAACATATACTTCCTTTAATATTGTCTGTACCACAGCACTGACCAGAACAAAATTGTCTTGCAGTTAAAATATATTTTATCTAGTATAATACCTTGTCTGCCAGATCAACCTAATTCCAGTGGTAGTCACAGAACCACTCTACACTGTTTTCAAGCATAGCCTTGATTCACCAGTAGCCACTGGACCATACTGTCTACCAGCCCAGCATTTTGTCCACTGGTAGCAATAAAAGCACATTACATTGTCTGCCAACTCAGCCTTGTTTCACTGTCAACCTTGTTTCAATGTTAGCCACAGAACTATACTGTCTGCAAGCCAGCCCTTTTTCCACTGGTAGCCACAGGACCACACTACACTGTCTGCCAGCTCAGAGTGTTTCCTCTGGTAGTCACAGAACCATATTAAACCCCCATTAAGTCAGTGGGATTCTGTGCCATTTTTGTTTGCTCTCTTTGGTGTAGTTGGTGTACTGTACTTTGTTTTTATACATACAGTCATGTGAAAAAAAAGTTCACTCACTTTGAATGATATGGTTTTACATATCAGGACATAATAACAATCATCTGTTCCTTAGCAGGTCTAAAAATTAGGTAAATACAACCTCAGATAGACAACAACACATTACATTTTACACCGTGTCATGATTTATTTAACAAAAATAAGGCCAAAATGGAGAAGCCATGTTTGAAAAACTAAGTACATCTTATGACTCAATAGCTTATAGAACCACCATTAGCAGCAATAACTTGAAGTAATTGTTTTCTGTATGACGTTATCAGTCTCTCACATCATTGTGGAGGAATTTTAGCCCACTCTTCTTTACAACGTTGCTTCAGTTCACTGAGGTTTGCGGGCATTTGTTTATGCACAGCTCTCTTAAGGTCACAGCATTTCAATCAGGTTGAAGTCTGGACTTTGACTTAACCATTGCAACACCTTGATTCTTTTCTTTTTCAGCCATTCTATTGTAGATTTGCCAGTGTGCTTGGGATCATTGTCCTGTTGCATGACCCAGTTTCTGCTAAGCTTTAGCTGTTGGACAGTTGGCCTCACATTTGACTCTAGAATACTTTGTTGTACAGAGGAGTTCATGGTTAACTCAATGACTGCAAGGTTCCCAGGGCCTGTGGCTGCAAAACAAGCCAAAATCATCATCCCTCCACCACTCAGCTTGAGAGTTGATATGAGGTATTTGTGCTGAAATTCTGTGTTTTGTTTTTGCCAAACGTGGAGCTGTGCATTATGGCCAAACATCTCCACTTTGGTCTTGTCTGTCCAAAGGACATTGTTACTGAAATCTTGTGGTTTGTTCAGATGCAAACCTAAGCCATGCTGACATGTTCTTTTAAAAGAGAAGAGGCTTTCTCCTGACAACCCTTCCAAACAAACCATACTTGTTCAGTATTTTTCTAATTGTACTGTCATGAACTTTAACATTTAACATGCTAACTGAGGTCTGTAGATTCTGAGCTGTAACTCTTATTTTGTTTTGCAATTTCTCTGAGCATTTCACGGTCTGACCTTGGGTGAATTTGCTGGGACGTCCATTCCTGGGAAAATTGGCAACTATTTTAAGTGTTTTCCTCTTTTGAATAATCTTTCACGCTGTAGAATGATGGACTTTAAATGGTTTGGAAATGGCCTTATAACCCTTTCCATATTGATGGGCAGCAACAATTGCTTATCTAAGATCATTACTGATGTCTTTTCTCCTTGGCATTGAGTTAACACATACCTGAATGCTCCAAACCAGCAAACTGCTAAAACTTTGGCTTTTATAGAGGTGGTCACACTTGCTGATGATCAATTAATCAAGGGCATTTTATTAGCAGCACCTTTCTGCTACTTAGCATCTTAATTTCTATGGAAGCAGTAAGGGTGTACTTAGTTTTTCACACATGGCTTCTTCAGTTTGGCTTTATTTTTGTTAAATAAATCATGACATGGTGTAATATGTCATGTGTTGTTGCTCATCTGAGTTGTATTTACCTAATTTTTAGACCTGCTAAGGAACAGATGATTGTTATTATGTCTTGATATGTAAAACCATAGAATTCATAGAGGGTGTACTTTCTTTTTCACACGACTGTATGGCCCATGGTATGCAGAAAAGTTTACCTCACATTCATTTTTCTGCTCTCATATTCACACTCTGTTTTCTTGCAGCCTTACTTTTCATAGTCCCTTAAGCATTTAACCTGGTTTGAACCCCAGCTCAGCTGGGATGAGGTTATCTGGACTTGTGGTGAGCATCTTTAGTCTCTCAGCTTTGGCCGCAGGATACTCAAGGATTGTCTATGATCCCTAGCTTTGCTCCCAAGCATTGTACTGAAGCTGTGTGGAAGGGCACTAGGATTCTACTTTGTCTCCAGATTCTGAGACATTACAGTAACGTGCCAGTATGTATCTAACAGATGCTGCACATTTATTTAAATGACAGGATCTCCTTCTCCAAGCCCAGCTTCTTCTTCTGTATATTTGGGAGCAGTTGCTGCCATTCCTCCTGAAGGATACGTTCTCCTTAAGATACCCTTCCCAGGAAATCTTTTTTGGCCAAATCTTGGAATGTAGGGAATTTCTGAACCAGTGTCTCCTGCAGTTTAAAACTCAGACTCGTTGTACCATGTCTCCAGGGTTGCTTTGGTTATATCCCTGCTTAAAGGAGAGGCCTGGGCCTGGGCCTCACCTTTGACGGAAGAGAATTAACCCCTTCTAGATGATTCTGAGGCTTTAGGATAGTGTTTGACACCCCTGGGCTTAGAGACTCTACAGAAGCATCTCTCTTTGAGCATCAGCAGGCCACTCAATCGGCCAGACAGTATGCCATGGTATTCTAGATCCTCCTATATGAAACAGAAACCAACGGAAAACACAAAGGTATGCACTGTATACTTAAGGAGACTGGCTTCCACTTGCTTTGAGGCGCATTTGTCTTAGGCCCTGCGGGATCAATTCATATGTGGATTAATGTTCGTTCCGGGGTAGGTTCTTTTGGGTCTCCCAGGTATTGACATTTCCTTTTTTTTGATCTTTTCATTTTTTACATTGATTTATTGGATGATATATTCATCTCTTGTACATTTCAGTTAGACTATATTTTTGCTGTTCTTCTGATACTTTGTATTCTCAGAATTATATGAATTAAGTAGTTATATTTCATCTTCATGCTTAACCCTTATTTAGCCGAGTGGGTTAATGGCATACAGCTTGGTTGAATATCACTTGGTCACTAAGGCATTTGAAGGGTTAATGACCCTATATTTCCTCATCCAATTAAATTTTTCTATTTTTAAGGGGTCTATCTGGAGTTATGAGAAGGGGAAATTAAGCAGAGAATACTATGAGTTTAAGGTTTTTATACTACTTGACATTAATGTAGAATACATGTATTTATATACCTACAGATTGTGTGATTATAATTACACAAAATTAAAACGTAATAACCTATCTATATGTGCCTGAGAGTTATATATCAATATGTACAACAAATAGGCTGTTAGTTAAGAAATGTTTCTCCACCCGAAACATAAAATTCAAAAATAAAATTGTGTCTCTAAGAAGCGCCAAATAAAGATATGGTATAAAGATATGCCAAATGGATATGCCCAATAAAATATTATTTGTTAAAATAGACATATAAAACAAAAAAAATGTAAAATCATTTATACATACAAAGCTATTTTTGCTGAATATGCCTAAATGAGTAAGCTGAATTGGAGATATATATTGTTTCACACTGTTGATCCCTGGGTTAGGAATATTAGCCCATTCTCCAAGAGTGATCCCTGTCTGCAGACTAGTTTCAAAGGCGCCACCACTAGAAGGCCACCAGGACAACCCCGAATTGGGAAACTAATCAACTTGAGTGAAACAATTGTGACTCAACTCATTGATACAGTATTTACATGTATCATCCTCCCAAAGAATAAAACAGACTATATGCAGTGAAAAATATATTCAAAACATTTGGGGGCAAGTGGGAGCCCTGCGAGACAATGAAACAACATTCCACAACAACGCAACCAGCAGGTCAATAATCACGCACCGCCACCGGATCACTACATGCATGAACAACAAATGAAATATATATGTGTCACAGTTCAACAAAATTGGGCATAAAAATGATAAATAAAAAATATCCTAATCATGTAGGGGTAAGCGAGAGCTCTGCGAGGCTGTCAATCACCGAGCCACAACAAGACAGCCAATGGGTTAACAGTCACGCAATACCACCTGATCCACCACATGAATAAATAAACACTATAAGATAAAAAATAAAAAAAAGAGATCATGGGGGGTGTAACGGAAGCTATGTTGGACCTCCAACCCGCAAGTTATGTAATAATACACCCCAATGGGTTAATTATCAAACACTATATAAATATATACGCTGTAGACAAGAAAAATGAAAAGATAACTAATAGCAAAAAGCTAAAAAAGTAAATTGTAGATCAAACAAATATGTGTGGATGTATTGTGTGGTAATGCTGAGAGTAGAAAAATCAGATTAATCCCAAATGTAAGTAAACGTTCCATCCAAGAATAAAAAACATCAGAGTGTAGAACCCACTAACAGGATTATTAAAAATAGATAGCAACGTGGTCCAAAATATGTAAAAAATCAAATGTGCCCCAGATGTAAATTAAAATTCCATCTGACAATTAAAGACACAATATCACTGAACAAAAATTTTAATGATTCGTATTTCAAATAATACATTGAATTGGGAATCTGTGATACTAGATCAGTTGACTTTATGCTATTAAAGTATTTATATTAACTCTATGTCTATATTGTGGTGGATTCATCTTTTTAACTATTGTTATTAGATTCACTATCAATTAAGTTATCAGCTGAATCATATCTTAATTAGTCATTCATTGGTTAGTTTGAATGCGAGAACTAGATTTAAATGAACACTGTCAACATCCAGTGAACATTAACAATCCCTGAGGAAGTGTTCCCAAAATCTGAAACGTGTTGGAAGAATTCAGCTATTTTGGATAGCCCAGTACTGCTGCTTATAAACTACTACTTCTACCGTGATATTCAGCACCTACATTGTACTAGTACAGTCCTTTAAATAACAAACTAGACATAGATACCAGTTATTTGGACACCCAGCAGGTGTATGGTGGCAACAGGTAAGACTCCTGAGTGCTGATAGACAAGAACCTCTGCCCGCTATACATTCCAGGTACATGCATAGATGAGAGAAAGCCAACAATAACCAGGAGGACCAACCAGCGGGGTCCATGTAGAGAGCTCACCTAGAGGCTAATTTACCTAACACAAGAAAACCACCAATGTTCTAAATTATGCATATTTATATAGCAGCAACAATATGTGCTGAGGCATTCCATTTTATGGACTAACTTTAGATATATTGCTGCTAGCAGTTAGTACACGTAATTAATCCATATTTTATCTCTTATGGCTTATGTTTGTATATTGAATTTTAATAAATATTTTCAGATCTTATTAATATTTTGTTACCTTGTTGCTATATATGTAGTGTTATTCTATTTATATTTACCAGTGTTCTCCCCATTATCTTTGTTATGTATGTCTGGGTATCTTGACCATAGCACACTTTTGTCATTTGGGGGAAGCTAGCTGTTAAAGGGCCACACTTTAATATCAGTGCAGACTAATTTAGTAAGTGGAGTGCCAGTTCAACACCCCTTTTATATAGGCTCCAAATTCCAATCCCCACTTATTTTTATTTAGAAGCAAAGATAGGTATATCAACTGAATTCCCCTTCCAAATAATAAGTAAATCGTCAATGAAGCAACAATAGAAAACCAGGTTCTCTCCAAAGCCATGCTCCCTCTAACTTGTAAATAAAATTGTTTTTGAAAAGCAAAATAATTATGTGTTTATATGTGTTCAGTAGCTTCCAGAATGAATCTTCTTCTTCTTTCCAGAATGAATCTTTTTAATAAATATTTGCTCAAAAATTACTCCAACACATGTAAACCTCCTTTGTTCTCTTGGCATTCTTGGAGTCTGGTGTTCCTTCCACAGCACAGATTTGGCACCTTGAGGGCTTCAACGGGGGAGATGCACTAAGGGACAATGCAAACGCGAAGTGTGCCAGGCAATGTGTGGTGATCACTTCGCCATAGGGATTACGACATGCTTCATCATATGCACTAGGGATTATCTATGTAAGGGGAAGGGGGAGGCTTTAATCATTAGCATAAAATCCAGCCAATGTGTTAGGGAGGACAAGTGGTGGAGTGAAAAGGATGTGCTTCTACTACAGCACTAATAATATCATCAGCCCTCCCTTAAAACATAAAGGATCCTCTGGCCAGCTTCATATTTCATACATAGGTGCAGAGAACCATCAAAGCAGCTGTTACATGTAAGTTGTGCTGCTGGATAAATCTTTAAAATAACCTATGGATCAGCTGTTTGAAGTTCAAAGTGGTCTATCCTCTGATCAGCTGATTAATGTAATAAACAGAAGATTAGCGATGCACTGTGCACTGTGCAAGGCAGAGCAATATGTTCCATCTCAGTTTGGTGAAGTTGGGACTGTGTACTCCAAGGGCATAGCTAGCTATTGGAGCTTAGTGCATGTGGCAAATAGCCACGTCAATATAAAACAAATCCACAGGAATACAATTGCTTTTTAAGCTACATTTCAATATGTAAATGAACCATTGTCAAAGTAGACACTGTAAAATTATAAATTTGCTGAAGGCATGGCAAAAGAATGGCTATGTTGTATTTGTAGTGCATTCACAAGGAGATAATGGAAAATACATCATAGTGCATATGACAAGAGGAAATTGGTGCAAACATGCCACATTATCACCAACCTGGATCCTTATTGAACCTTAGGGCATCCTCCTCCCTCAGTCTTTGATCCTTTTTCCCAGTTTCCAGTGTTTGTAGCCGCCATTCAGGTTACAGTATCAGCACTGGAAGGTATGTAAATATATATTTTGACAATCACCAACAATATGAGTAATTATCTGATCATTAGAAGCTAATTTTTTTCTATTTCAGCCAGGAGCCATAATCTCAATCAGCCAACTTAGTGTGCCGCAACCTCCCCCCCCAAATGGAGCTTTTAACCTCATAAATAATAGAGAGCCCTCCAAAACATTGCATATCGTTTTAGTGGTCACATTGAACAATCAAAGGCCCAATTTAAATTAATGGACATTTTATTGGTCTCTTATTATGTGGTTAGTTGGCTTTAGAAGTGCTCTTCTCTAACTTTATGAATTAGGCCCAGTGCATCAAAATACACAATGAGTTTAACAAACTAGTAAAATATTTTTTCCTTTCCCTGTGACAATGTTTCTTTCTCTCACACACTCATTTTGCTCTATGAATGTTTAGTATGTTTAACCCCTTAAGGACCGGGAAAATCAGAGGTGGATTTTGACCTTTTTGACTATGTCTTTGTGTTTTCCCTCTTAGGCTTTTTTTCCACCCCCATAAATTATATACTGTTTTTTTACAAACAAATGGGGCTTTCCTTTGATACCCCACTTATATGGATAACCCACCACTTACTTTATTAAAATTAAAGAAAAATGTAAAAAAAATGTAAAAAACCCACCATTTTTGTTTTTTCTCTTGGGATCAATTGGGCGCAAAGGGTTACATTTTTATGGAGACTGCATGAAAGGTATGACCAGTCAGTCATACCTACAAAATGCGCAGTTTAAAGTGGCCACTGTCCCCCCGGGTGAAAATCCCCATGTCCCTTTTTCCCCCCCTATTTTCCCACTTTTTTGATCATTACATTTGGCGGTGTGTGTAAATGTATTACATGGCTCCACAACAATCACACTTCCAATTTTGTTTCTTGAGATGTTTTTTTTAAAAATAAAATATTTTATTTGTAAAAAAAAAAAGTGTGTTGTTTTTATTTAAAAAAAAAAAAAAAAGTGTATTTAGCAGGTCAGAAATTGACCTGCATCTAGCCATCCTCCTGCACCAGCAGTGAAGGGGTTAACACCCCCAGCTGCTGTATTTTTTATTTCCACTAGGTGTCTCCTCTCTGCTTCTCTGTCCCTTACTTTGATGTAAGGGACGCATTGGCAGAGAGGAGACACTAGAGGCAGTAAGTAGCACTGCCTCAGTCACTGATTTAGAATGCCGGTACATGTGATCGCTGACGCAGCGATCACATGACCTGGCACAACCGACAGAGGCTGAGACTGAACGGTCCGGTACTGGACCGCTCAGTCTCAGCCTGGAATGAATGGTAGCAGCGTGCACGGCGGCGCGCTGCTACCATTTAACACTTGACGTACCAGGACCATCACTGGTCCTCAAAGCAAATTTACCCTTGACGGTCCTGGTACGTCAAGGGTCGCTAAGGGGTTAAATAATTCTAAAATACAGTACATTGTGGACTGTAAACACACAGGAAATATGTTGTTTATATTGGATCTGTGACTCTGAGAGAAGTTTAGTTTGTTTTACAGAGAATTAAAATCTGCCTATGTGGTGTACTCATCATTTTTCTGTATTATAATGATTTTGAGAAAATAACCCTTATATTTTTGTGGGAAAAACAGTTGTACCGGTGCTCGGATTGCTGGTATAGTGAAACCACTGAGTGAATGAAGGAGGGTGGAAACATGTGCAATGACTGTAAGCCACTTCTTCAAATAAAATGTGTGAATAAAAAGTGTCCAGCCTAAAACAAGAATCTGAATGTTATAACACTCACCCACTCATTCAAGATTCTAGAATGTCCAGGTTATAATCATGTACAATGTACAAAAGTATCTAGGTAAATGGCAAGCCGCCCCTACTAACAATCCTAAATGGGTCCTTGAGATGCAGCTAATTCCCCAGAAGTCTCAGATCCAACCAGAAAACATGTAATATAACAAAACAAAACAAAAAAGGGGGGAGGGGAGTTGCAAAGGATGTACCCTCTAAACATAGTAGTAAATATAACAGAATATTAGACAGTCAGCAATAAAACTTAAATCATTTGGAACAATTAAAATAAAAGAAAAATGTAATATAGTATTCTCATAAATTAACAATAGCATGTATAGCATATATATCCAGTAAAAAAATCTGCATATACACCACAGACAAAAATATAAAAATATGAAAATGAACAAAAGTAATGATTGAAAATAATCAGAAATAAAAGAGTCTATGTTATCCTCAGAAACACTTATGAATGAAGTATCTGGGTAACAGTCTGATCTCTCACAGCAGTTAGATGGCAGTGCATAAACTGCATTAATTGGAAGTTAGAAGAGCTTGAATGCTAAGACGATAGATGGACGCTTACTTGATTTCCACTGTCAAAGTGATCTATACAGAAGAGTACTTGTTCTCTGCCTCTGGTGTCCAGGCCACTGTTCCCCGCCGGTGTGTTCTGTGATCGGTGTTCAATGGCTGATCTTTGAGGTCAGCGCTGGTCCCGTCCTAGACTGGGGCATGCTTGAAGCCAAAGGGAATCACTTTCTCTGGGGACTGTGTTCCTTTTCTAGGATCAGTCAGTTTTAGACTCCCCTCATGATCATAGTATGCCCACAGGAGCACTTTGATCAAAAAAGTCATGAAGTGTCAGGACTGTCACTGGTCCTTAGTGCACGGTCCTGACACGTGACAGTCCTGGCACGTCACTGGCGCTTAAGGAGTTAATAATTGCACAAACATGTTTTCAGGATATCCCAGCTGGATCAGGTGGACTAATTACTGTTTTAGTCACTTTACTTGGTCTACCTGTGCTCATTCAGGGATATCTTGAAAACATGCACTGTTGCTAGTGCTTGAGGAGAAGTTTTGGCTACACCTAGTTTAGCAATGGATTGCATATAATAACTGGTATTATCCCATGTTTGGTGCAAGCTTCTCTTGCATTATTTAATAGCATGTGGTTCTTAATTCACTCTTCTTTTCCCAGTCTGACCCTTGAGTAAAAATATTTTGATCACACCTGCTTCCAGTGGCATACATCGTTATTGGAGGGCCCGGGGCAAACATTTTTTTGAGTCCCCAACACACAAATATTTCCCTTGGGGCATAACTAGAACCTAAAAGGCCATGGGTCTGATGGGCCTCCTTGGATGCTGTACTTCATCACAACTGTATCCTCTCTACATTTTGCCTCTGTCTTCTTTAATAAGTGCAAGGAGGTTATTTCCTCTTGTGGAGACCACATAATTTAGTGGTCCCACAGTTGACCAAATTCTTTCATCTACAGTAACCCGATAAGCCCCAGTGGCTACTTTTATCTTGCTTTGCATCACAATGGGTGGTACTAGAACAGCCTCAGTGGTGTCATGCTAGCTGGTACAGATGGGGAGATATAATACAAGCAGTCTGTGCAGTGACAGAAGGCAGGTCAGTGGGGTCAGAGGTTGAGGAACAGTTAGAAGAAAGGAAGGAAGTACATACATGTATAGTTAGATTAGATTAGTGTTATAGTGAGGACACTAAGGCAAACTGGAGTTATTCTGAGACACCATGGGGTATAAATACAAAGGGTTAAAAGTTCAATTTAAAGCAATGGGAATTATAGAACATTTTGTCCTCTATGGTGCAGTTGATTTTCTCCATAATTACTCCAGTTGTAATTTATACATCAGGCTAAATAGATATTCTGTCATTGGTAGGGTTATGAGTATGAGGCTGAGGTTTTAACTTTAAGGATAAGAGGGGTGCTAAATAATGTTTTACACACCCCTCTGGTCTTTAAAATGTTACAAAAAGCTGGAGTTATTCTGGGACAAACCGGCTGCACCATAGGGGACACAAACATTTCCAAAACATTTATTGAAATTGGGCTTTTAACCTCTTTCATTTTAGAGGTAGCCAATAATTGCTTCACATTCTTTAGTATTCAAGGGGTTAAAAGCCTCACTTAACTTATTGGGTATCTCCTGTGGCACAGTTGGTGGTGACATCTAACTCTACACTGTGGTGAATCCAGTCTGGATACCGACTCATTGCCCTGGGGGACCCCGATGCTGGAGCCAACCTGTACTCTCTGGGGCGACTGAAGGTTCATATTGGTGCTAGGGGTCGCCAAATGGGGGACGGGGGGGGGGGCATACAGGGGTTCTATTTTTCCTGAATGAAGGAGCCGTATCCCTCATGGGGTCAATAGGGCTTACACCTGCAGTGACAGGATTAAACACTGTAGGAGTGTTTTGCTCTTTGAGCTCTCAGCTACAGGTCATTTAATCTTAGATCTGATACATGGATATGTTTTTTAAATAAACGTTGCACACAATGGTCTCTATATTAGTTTATCCCTGAGAAAGAGCTGGAGGGACCACAAAATGTGTTGGAAGATATAGAGCACGCATTGCTTTTTATAATACTGGAAGCACACACAATTGAAAGATGGTTGTTTGAAATACAATATCATTTCTAACTCTGCCCGCTGGTAATCAGCAGGAGGGAGGCCTATACTGAGATGTGGAACAAAGACACAGCCCACAGCCCTCACTATATTGTCAGAGAGAAATGGCACAGTAGCAGTGGAGGACTTTGAAATCAAGTCTTGTACAGCTGAGGTTATTACTGGAGAGGATCTACATCAATCCAGCTAAGTAATCGATACAGTATCACTGTGTTGATGATAGTTGCCACTAGGTGTGAGGTGAGTATTATAGACAGGGGTACCCACTAAAGAACAGGCTTCCTGCCAATACAGGGTCGGGAGTGTTACTTTGTTGGATACATCTGTGAAAAGGTGCATGCATGAAGAAGGACTTTGAGACCTAGTATCACTTATTATCTACCAATGTGTGCCTCCAGACTTTTACCATTTAATTTAATTTTTTTTTTTTTCCAAAGCTTTATTGAAAATTAATTTCAATACAAAAATGTAAGTAAAGACATACAAAGGTAAAAGTAGGGTATGCTAATTGCAATGGCTTGTATACAAACGCACTGTAATATTTAAGGCAAGTATGATATAGACATTAAGCATTAACCACATTGATATCCTGATTATCATATTAAAGAGCAGTTACATCCAAAATAGAACACGTAGCCTTATTACAGAGTATGCTCTATAAAAACAACAGACATATTAGGAAGCTACTCTAAAGGCTTTAAGTAGGAGCAATTAAAAGCTATCAGCTGTAGATGCACATATGTAGATTAAGCATATAAACTGTATCATAGAGTAGGAAAGGAATATATAAACAAGAGTAAATGTGGACAAGGAAATAAGGGAATTTATCCTTCACCTTGCTGGTATACCATGTAGATACCCCGAAAGGGGGTCATGGGGGGGGGGTAAGATAATGATATAAGGACTTAGAGTGAAAAAGGTATGTATCTGCGAGCACAGTCGGGAGAGCTCTAGATTAATAAAATCTGCAACAAGGACACTAAAGATAGCATGACAAGAGACCTGCGGTCGTGCATCTGAGAAGGTAAGTCTGGCAAACATTACAGGCATTTTAAATATATTCAAACAGTTTAAACATTTCAAAACATGTCACAACATTTCAAATTAGGTCTCAGAGCTGGCAGGACACTACAGAAATACTTAGCCGCTCTTCTGTCCCACTTAATAAGCTAACACGAACGTCCCAGCATAATCCTGTATGGTATGTAGTGTAAAGATGAAGCATGACCAGTCCCCCCGGGCCCTAGGGGGACCAAATTATGATCCAGGGACAGGCAATCTATTCTGAAGAGCGCCAAGCCAGCTCAGGGGAGATGTGGAACCACCACAAACAAACTGACAGTTCAAAGAACTCAATAAAGTTCGCCAGATGAGCCACCATCAGACCCATCCCGGAACCAATGCACGAGCAACAACATCCACCTCAGAAAATTGGATATAAATGCAACAAAGCAGCGTCCTGGGGTGAGTTCAGGAAGGTAGAGCGGGAATTCCCGGATCCCACGGGGAGGTCTCCCATATAGGCAAACCAGAAGCCCCAGTGGGGGGCAACAGGCGTAGATCTTCCAGTTTTCCCTCCATGACCTTCAATGTCAATTTCGGTGTGGTCGATGAATGCTGCTTAATGGCGATGTCACTGAAATCGTAAATGCGTATTACACCAACATTGGTGACATCGACAATCTTGTTAAGATACCAATTCCAGCCCTCTTGTACTGCACTGCCTCCAAATAGGTGGGTAAGGGCCTCTTTGCGGCTACATAAGGTTGATTCCGAGCATGCAACACAGGGAACTGGTACAACATCTTCTCGATCCACCACATCAAGGTTCTGATCCGACCCCTCACGGTTGGGACCTAGCTTCATCAGGTCACCCTTCAATGCAGCTCTAAAATCTACCAGCATGGCCTTGAGGTCATCTTTCGTTAGTAAATGTGAAATATCCTGCTTTGTAACAGGCCTATCTGCCTCCATGTTGATCATGCGGTATGTGTAGGCTAGAAAGCACACAGGCAAAGCGCGATCAATCCTGACTCCCCGTCGGAACTACGATAGCTTGGTCACTCCAAAAGTCCACAATACTGCTGGTAAAGAAGTGTCCGCTAAAATTGAGCATTAGAAGATGATAGGAAAGCAGTTACGCCATCCAAAATAGCGCCTTAGCCACGGAGCTGCTCAAAGTGCGTCCATCTTCTTAGGCGGTCGCTCCGCCCCCTCCTTTTTTTTTATTTTCTGTTTTTTATATCATATTGTAATTTGTATAACTGCACATATGGTTTTGACATAAAGCTCAGCTTTATAGCATATTTATCTGTGTCTCATTGCTGTAAGATGTGAAATAT
Source organism: Rhinophrynus dorsalis (assembly GCA_037306005.1). Taxonomy (NCBI): domain Eukaryota; kingdom Metazoa; phylum Chordata; class Amphibia; order Anura; family Rhinophrynidae; genus Rhinophrynus; species Rhinophrynus dorsalis. The sequence continues at coordinate 313,119,259 of CM074720.1, read as the reverse complement.
TTATTATTATTTAGCGCTCTCCCACTTTTCTGTTTTTTTTGGGGGGGGGGTTTAGCACACTTATACTTGGGAAAGTAGCAGGCTCTTATTGGAAGCCAGGGTCACACTGATTCAGTCTTTACTAAGTGTATTATTCAGTTTGGTTTGCTGAATGCCACTGTAGTCACTAAATTTAATTTTTGCTTTTGGTATTTTTGTTTGTGTGCAAGTGAACAGGTGGCCGCAACATAAATAATTTTTTAAGTTTTTTTATTAAAAAGTTTTTTTAATTCATAATTTATCTACATTGGGGGATATTTTGTTTTTATCTATATAGAGTGGTTCAGCATGTTGAATGGTTTTCAAATCATACTCTGAAAGAATATCATAAAGAGATTCTTTTAAAAATCAAATTACTCTTAAAGGCAATGAGACACAGAAACCCAGGGAGGACTTTTATGATCAGAAAAACCTTTCTTGTGTTGGAGGATCAAATGAAGGATGAGATGAATCACTGGTTGGACATTGAACTCCTTACTAAATACATGAAATATAAAATTGTACCTAGAGGTCTGAAGATCCAGAAGCCCTGTAGCTTTAATGATGCAGGGTTTAGGGAGACTTGGTATGATGTTTTAGACCAGTGCTCTATGTCCTTGATGCGTCGGATCATCCAGAACAGAAATGATAGATTGGAGTAATTGGTGCACAAGATTGAATCCACTAAGGCACTTTTAGACCCATTTGTTAAACATGTAGTGTTAAAGGAGTTGGACGACACCTCCAACAGGTGGATGGCCGCATTTGAACAACAGGTGTTTGACAGGAAACAGAAAAATTTGTAAGGGATATGGAAGATTACTCTAGTATTACAGTTAGGAATTTTTTATGAGTCCTTAGGGACAGATCCTTTAATCAGAGGAAAAAGGATATGGAATCACATACACACAATAAGCACAATATCAATAATCAGTATAGTAAGGTGAATACACAGAAGAAGTCACTTGAGACACAGAGCACTAATTCAAGTGTTGATAAGAAGTCACCAATAATTCAGAGCACTTATTCACGCCCTGACTCAGGGTTTGGGACCTCAGAATAGGATGTATGTGTCAATCAGAAAAAAGATAATAGAACTTCACGGACACCTAAGAGAGGTACTCGACCCAAGAAGTTTCCTGGGAGGGAGGATCCCTGAAGTAGAGGGTTTATCTAGGTCTAAAAAGAGAGATAGCACCATATATCCATTCATACAAAGTGACAGATATCAGGTGTTGAGTGCTGCTACTCCAGTGTTCAGAGAAACAGGTACTCAAGATATTGAAGATTAGATAATGTTGGATGAGGAGGCAGTGGAGACACAGTCCACTAGTTGGATCACACAATGCAACCCACCATTTTTTGGACCAAGGCCGCGGGGGGTTGATAAAAGAACGAGAAGTCAATCCCTGGAATATCCTGTACATTACACAGAAGGGGGAAGAGGGCAGGAAAAAGAAACAGTTATAAACAAATAGCATGGTATGACAATGTAGAATTGAGGGATATGGGTATATTTAATTTATCTAGTTATATGCTTACTGTGCAAGAAGTAGCTGTTCTTAGCAAAGGATTGGAGTTTGTTCCATGTAGGGATTCGGATGAATTTTCTTTGTTCCTTAATATTAATAGATTAGAAGAGGTATATACTTTACCATAATTACTTTTTATTTGAAGGTGACCATTACCAGCAGATAGGTGGAGCTGCCATGGGCGCCAGCTCACAGGGAAACCTGTGTGGAGGATGGGACTGGGGGTGAGGCTGGCGTACTATGGGAGGTTCATTAATGACTTTATGTATCAATCACAATGACATGGGTTTGAGATTTACATATGATATAGATAGAAATACTGGAAACTATTTAGATATGAAATTGGAACATGAGGTCAATAAGATAATTACGGAAACATATATAAAACCAACCTCAGTTAATATCTATCTAAATTACCAGAGTTGCCATTCGGAAGACTGGAAAAGGAACATACCAAAAGGTCAATTCCAGAGATTGAAACAAAATTGTTCTAGAGAGAGTGATTATAATAGGTTATCGGGTGACCTGGCCAGAAAGTTCAGGGACAAGGGATATCCTAAGGCTCTGGTAGATCAAACTTTTAAAGAAGTGAGTGAGATGAATAGAGATGTGCTATTAGAAGATCACAGGAAAAAGGAGAATAATCAGCAGGATCTGAAATATTGGAATTTCCCCTCTTTTGTCACAAAATATAGCACTGCACATTATAAGATCAAAAGGGTGCTCAAGAGACATTGGCCTATACTGCTAGAGGATCCTATTCTTAGGGATATTGTTCCAGAGATTCCGCAGGGAATTTTTACTATAAATAAAAGTATAAAAAACATTCTGAGTAGAAATAGAACTCTAGTAGAGGAAGATACTGGGGGAAAGGAAGGTGAGATGTTGCATTGTGAAGGGGCATATAGATGTGGAACTGAATGGTGTTATCACCTGCAGTTTCATTACTCATAAGAAGAAAGAATTTTTGGATAGTAAGGGGAAATACTAAATATTAAAACAGCGTATCACTTGTAACACAACATATGTGGTGTATGGGGTCAACTGTCTGTGTGACAGGGGGTACGTAGGGCGGACTAAGAATAAGTTACAAGAACGATTCCTGTAACACCGGAAAAGCATCATAAAAAGGGACCTGAGCTAGACTGACAATAGCTTCTCACTGGAAACTAGCAACAAGCCCTCCTTTGGCCTCTTGGCTCGCTCAAATTGACAAGTTTTGTACGATGGAAAGACTCCATGCTCATAGTGTCCATAAACTCCAATCCTACAGGGAAATTTGGTCCCAATGGGAGAAATACAAACTAGGGAGTGATGGTCAGATATAATATACAACTAAGTGTATCGTCCCCCTATATATTTTAACTATTGCATTTCTGACTACTGAATAGTATTATTACAAGTAGCTTCGAACTTGTGAACGTTCACCCTTGGTACGAGTATTACTTATTATACAATGGTGTTGCAGACTGCTCAGCTCCCCCCTCCCCCCCTCTTACTCCCCCTCCTTTCCTTCCCCTCTGTCTCTCATGATGCTTCTATCCTTGTTCTTTTCTATTCTAATCTCTTCACTGTTCAATCGAACTCATCTCTTTTTCTTTCAAACTGACCACAAGTCCTAGGTACTCTGTCTTTCATATCTCTATTGTTGACATTAACACTCATTGACAATAATATTTTTATTTGTTAAAGATGAACAGTGCTCTTATATTAGTTAATCCTCTGCTTGAGGCAGTTTGTTAACCATTGTCATACTGTATATGTACAAAATACGGTCTATGAGAAGTGTTAATCTTGTTTATTGTTGACTACTCGGTCACATATTTACGTCTTCTGATTCTCTTTTAATCTCATCATGTATCCGTTTTTCTTTTTTTGTTTATGATGCTGCAATGCTTACATAAAACACGCAGATTCAGTCTTTAAGTGTATTATTCAGTTTGGATTGCTGAACACCACTACATTCACTAAATTTGATTTTTGCTAGTGGCACAAAACACTTTGAAAGGGGACTTAGGAATCGGGTTTTTTTTTACTATTGAGAGTGAGAGAGACAAGAAATTTTGGTTTTGTATTCTAGACATGGACCAGGGTAAGAATCCTTAGTGAGAAAGACAGTTTTGTAATGCTTTTGTAGTGGCTGTTCTTATATTTTTTAATACTTTAAGCAAATTAAATAAACTCTTGTCAGTGTTCATTTCATATTAAGGAGTACATGCCCAACCTTATTTCATTCCTCTAAACGTGGGCTTAATACGCATCACAACATATTAACCACCCTGCGTCACCAGTGCGATGAGCACAATCTAATGAAATAATGACACAAACACCAATTTTAGATGGCAAATAAAGAGGTCACAGTTTATTTTGCTATTACTGTAAGTAACTTTGGGCTCCCTTCCGCTTTGTAAAGTGGCACTTGCTGGGCTACAATGTCTTGGCTTGGGCCAGTAGCTATATTGCCCCACTAAAATAACCCCCTCAGGTGAAGGGCCTGATCCCTGTGCAGGTATTTCCCAGCCCTACTCCTTCACCAGTGGTTCATCACTTCAAGATCTGGGTGCTGCTTACTGGAAATGGGAGGGAGGGGCCAATAAATACTGGACTAGACAGTGTAGAAAGGGAAGGTGACTTAGTTAGTACCCAGGTGGGTGGATCTGGGGCCTTGGTTAGTACAGATAATAGGGAGAAGCCTATAAACCACACCATAATTAAATCACAAATGGAACATGGCAGTGGCATTAATTGAATGCTTGTAAATGCCAGAAGTTTAACTGGTAAAATAGGGGAATTGGAGCTCTTAGCAGAAATCGAAAACTATGACTTGATAGGCATAACCGAAACATGGTTGGATGACACACATGATTGGTCTATCAATTTAGAGGGCTACATGTTGTTTAGAAAAGATAGATCAAACAAAAGAGGTGGAGGGGTCTGTCTGTATGTCAAACCGGCATTATTGCCTCATTTGCAGGAAGATATATGCAATAACAGTAGTGAACATGTGGAATCCTTGTGGGTTGAAATAGGGACCTGGAAGAATCACAGCTATTAAGGCAAATTGAAAAGGCTTTTCAAATAGGCAGAACTATAATTATGGGGAATCTTAATTCTCCAGAAATATATTGGAATAATGGAACAATTAATTCTGCTAGAAGCAGTATATTTCTGAACTAGCTGAATGACAATTTTTTGTCTCAACTAGTACAGATCTCAACCAGAGGGGATGCGTGTCTGGATCTGGTAATAACTAACAATGAAGAGCTTATCTCTATCATCCAAGTAAGGGAGCACTTGGGGAATAGTGATCATAACACGGTATAATTTAAGATTAATTTAAAATTTGGCATGATTTCCACCAAAACACTGAATTTTAAAAAGGCCAGCTTTAGCAGGTTTAATGCATTCCTTGGTCTTATTGACTGGGATGGAATATTTTCTGGAAAAAACACAGAATGTAAGTGGAATACCTGCAAAATAACATTACAAAAATATACATATAAATTTATACCCTTTATACCCTACAAAAGAAGCAAATTAAGAAGAAGCAAATTAAAACCAATGTGGCTAACCAGTAAAGTAATTCATGAAATGAATAAGAAGAAAGTAGCATTCAAACATTATAAACTAAGGGATCAGCAGAGGCATTTGCAAAATACAAAGATGCCAACAAAGCCTGTAAAAAGGCGATTAAATTAGCTAAATTGGAGAATGAAAAAATAATTGCTAAGGAAATCTACTAATGAAAAGGATTTGGGAGTAATGGTAAACAATAGACTTAGCAGTAGTGTGCAGTGCCAGCTGGCAGCTGCAAAGGCCACTAAGATATTGGCATGTATATTAAAAGGGGTATTGACTCACAAGAGGAAGATATTATTCACGATCCTATGGACAGCTCTGGTCAATTGACCATAAATCTCCATCATAGGATGGTGTAGCAACAGCGCCACTGTACAATTTCAGGCCACTGTGATATTTCACCTAAAAAATTAAACTTTTAAAATTAATAACTTTTGAATGAAACACCTTTCAGCATTGGGAGTACTTTTGTTTTACTCAGGGGGATAAACCCTACAACATATTTTTTTTACATTTTAAGTATTACTATCCCTTTAAAGAAGCAGTAAACTGTTTTATGAAAAAAATAAATGTTTTAGGACTTTTGCTGCGTAAAACCATGGTACCTCCACTGCTGAGAGATGCATATTTCCAGGGTTATTACCATTTAAACTCTTGTTTTTTTACACTTAAAGTGCTCTCTAGTGATACGATTTCAAGTTGGCTATTCAAAAGGAGAGGTGAGTAACTAACAAACAGTTCTCCATAGCATTTGGTAGAAACTGCTGAGTCATGCTGTCAGTTTGAACTTTCAGCAAGTAATCATACTGCCACTCACTTCCTGACATTTTGAACTTTAGCTGGAGCACCCTTGGTTACTTGGTCCCATTGCTTTGCAATGCATTTCATACCCCTCTGGCACACAAAAGATTAAAATGTTGACTTCTCCTTTAAACATCTACTTAAAATAAAATGGTTAGGATTTTGAATAAAATGCCTCCTCTAGACATTCATAACATGGGTGATTGTTTGGGGGAAAGAATTCATAGTCTAAATGGTAAACAGGTAGTCACTTATTGGACGTTCAAACATTGTTTGGGGTGATGGGATTTGTAGTTCCCAAGAGCTGGAGGTCAACAATTTACTCCACTTGGAGTAAAGCAGAGGTCAGAAAAGTAATCAGATAAAGTAACGCAGAGGGTTCGGTTAAACCCAGTAAATGAAGACAAAATGAGACTGACACAACCCAAATAAAAGTAAGTAAATGTGCTTATTTTTAAGAAATCAATACTTATTAAAGATATTTAGATATGGTGTATAGTTTCTAAGGATATATTGCAAAATATATGTGAACAAATTGCTAAATGTTGCAGTTTGTTGGAGATATCTGTATTAGTCATGTGAGTAACAATACCATATCTCTGTGTTAAGATATAGTCTTCATGTATATTAAATCAGTAGGATTTACTTGAAAAATTCTGTCTTGATTCATGTGCCACTAAGATCTAAATTATGTTGCATGATTTGATGTGTTATGTTCGGTTTTATCACATTTCCAAAGAAGTCTGCAGAGAAATGTGTAGATAAAACCTTTGATAATGTATCATCTGCAATGAAATTAGTAAATCATCTATGAAAACAAAGATATAAGTCATATGATTCATAGGCTGATGTACTAAGAGAAATGAATATATTCCTGTGCAAACCAAGAGCACCATAGGGGACAAGTAACTTTGTGATTACAAATAATGTCTCCAATGCATGGCAAAATAATACTCTGGAGCACTCTCCAGCATTTAAAGGGTTAAAGGCCTCATTTAAATAATTGGGAATTTGCATTTGTCCCCCACTGGACAGGTGGTTTGCTCCAGGAATTCTCCAGTTGCTCTTAGTACATCAGCATTGCTACACATGTTAGAGCACAGAGGATATGGCAATACGGTTCAGATTTCTAATCTCTTGGATGCTAGAGATGTCCCCATCGCATTTCTTTGTAATGTCTTGAATACCTCTTACACTTAAGGGGTTAAAGAAATATTTGAATTCTCAACAACATTGTCATGCTACACAATAAATCAATGTTTTCCTTTAAAGGGATAGTAATACTTTGTTTTATGTTTATTTTATTTTGTAGGCATTAAAAAAACATGAAGCATGAAATAAGTCTTATCTCTCAAACCTTTATGGTTTGAGAGATATTCACAAGCAAAGTTACCCCTCCCACCCCTTTTACCTAGTGTAAACCATCTCTTCTCAGATGTGGAATCCAGTCCATAGACCAGACAGATAACAGAAGGGGACAATCTTCTTCCTATGAGAACAATGAAAGCCCTGCCCCCCTTGACAAGCTTTTCAGGTTTTTCCCTTATCTTAATAGAATATTGTCCCTCTCTGCAATCTACCTGGGCACCTCCCTTCTGCTCTGGCTGAGCAGTGTTACATCAGTAAAAGGGGCGGGAGGGGAATAATTAATTAGAACTGCTTTTATTATGAAACATTAGTATCCCTTTAAATCATCATTTCTACCTTTCTAGCATCCATGGAGTTAAATAAACATTGGAGCACTCAACAATATTTTGGGACTGTCCAATAAATCAAAGTTTACTTTTAATTTACAATTGCACTGGCTTTAGTTGGATTATACACCCTTGCCGTAAGCATACTTACACTACTCTAGACATACTTGTCTAAAAGCAATGAATGATTCAGGGTTACTTTCCCATCCCCCTCCACCTCTTCCGCCTACTAAACACATGCTGCATGTTTTATTTATAGCATATTCAGCTGCCTATTTAATTCAAAAAATTCTTCTCAAACCTTTCAGGCAGTGAGAAGGAAAAATGATCACATTTCCTATTGTTAATCTGGTAGTAAACAGCGCTTATCTTAATACTTGCAATGCTGTTGCTATATATGTGTAGGAGAGTCATTAAAACAAGATTTGAGTTATGATATGATGAGGATATGTAAAATAATAATTGCTTGGGAAATTATGTATGCCATTCAAATATCCACAACTTCTGCTAGTCTTACATTACAAACAGTAGATTAACCACTTAAATAACTGAAAAGTAAAATGGCTAGATAATGTTAAAAATGACCTGCCACCTTTCTACATCATTCTCTCAGTGGGATCCTCCATATTGAAAGATTTTGCATGCTTATTCCTCCCCACTGATTTATTCCACCATTCAGTTCTAGCAGCCTAAGAATGTGTAAAAAGTTGATTTTCTGGACATATAAGTATATTGCTATACTGATTTTATCAGGCAAGCCAGAGAACAAAGCTCTGTTGAAATTAGATTCTTCAACAACTAAACCAAAATTCTCTAAAACTATTAAACTGGTTAAAAAAATAAAAAGCACAAGTCATTGGCAGTTTAAATAGATGCTTTTAATGAGACTAAAAACTGAGCAGGTCACATGCCACATTCACATACTGCCATAAACATAAACACATATATCAGAAACCATATCTGAATATTTGTTATTTAGAAAAATGTTTCACCATGATGAATACATTGAAATGTCTCTCGTATTCAAGTATGTCCTGTAGTGTTTACAGCAAAGAGTTGCATATTTGCACAAATACAGAAACATTGTATATATATATATATCAATCACATGCACGTTACACATTGGCATACATCCTAAAAATCACTATACAGTTATATATTGTTTTTAGATATACAGAAGCAGTTATTTTTAAGGATTTTAGACTGGGAGATCGGATTTTTTTCAGACAGATTATGCCACACTTTTGGAGTTCTGAAGGAGAAGACAACTCACCTGGCTTCTTTCTAGTAATGTGGTATACTGAGTGAGTTGTTAGCAGTGGAGCAGAGGTTATAGTTAGTATGGAGAGCTGGAGAGAGCATACTGCTCAGGTAGTCTGGTAGTTTTCTAGAGACGTGTTTATAAACCAGGCAAGAAAGGTGAAGGGTAGATTGGAGTGTTAGCCAATTTAGTTCTTAATACATACTACAATGATGGATTGTATAATTATATTGGATGATAAAGCGGCATAACTAGTTATGCAGAGTGTCAAGTTTAGCAAGATGGATTTGTGGGGAGGGCACATAAACTATGTCCCCACAGTTTATGATTGTCATTAACATTTATTATACAGTATGTTTTCTTACCAAAGGACTTAAACAGTGTTTGTTTTTAGACAGAGCACTTATTTGGGATAAAGTTTGGATTTTAACCCATCAATATGAAGCTACGAAGACCAAACGTGAGGGTGGGGTCAAGCCACATACCAAAATATTTGTAGGAGTCTAACAGGGCCAAGTTATGATTAGACTCTGTTACAATAGATAGATTGGTATTGCAAAGTTTGCGCAGTTTGTGCTTTGTACAAAATAACATTGTGACTGTTTTGTTGGTGTTTAACCCCTTAATGCCAGCATGCCGTTATCACGGTCACTTAGGCAAATAAACACACAACAAAGTACAAGTGAATTTAACCAGTTTATTGAAGCAAACAAAAATAATTATAATTATAATAATGCTAGGAGCAAACACTTCCTCAATCCTCGGGAGACAGGCGTAAAAGACAGTGTCTAGTCCACTACCCAAGAGCTGACACTGATCTGAAATCGGTACAGTAGATATAAAGGGTAAAGAACCAGACTTGACTCTAACCAACAGATAGGAACCTGGAATGCCAGGAATCAGTAAAGGAGCGTACCTGGCCAACCTCCAGAGAGGGATGTCAGACAACAGTTTGGGTAGCTATAGTACCGTAGTAATACAGAGTGGAGGCCACAGAGCGGAGGCTCACTAGCAGACTACCAGAGATGTAATTGCAATAGAGCAGTGTGGAGGCAACTTGCAATGCTACCAGCAAGGTAGCTGTACACCGGATAGGTAGAACTCGCCCTCTGCAGGCAAGTAAATCACGGGCACTGTGATAGCCATGCTATGACCATCACATGATTTTCCCTTAAGGACCGGTGACGGTCATATCATGTCACTTATATTTTACTTATAGAGCTCCTTTAGGAGCGATGTAGGTAAAAACCGGTACTGAAATTGACCACTCCAAGACTGGAGCGGTGTCTCTCAGTCCCCAGCGCATTGTGCCGGGACGCTTCACAGGTCATGTGTACTGGCGCATTGGAAAGACCAAAGTGGTCCTTAGGAGAAGGTTACTTCCCAGGACCCTGGTTGTTAAGGGGTTAAGAACAGTTTGTTTTTTGCTCTCCATCTTTCAACTTCAGAGAAATTATGTTGTAATACTGCTTCTAGTTGAGATACATTTGACTTTTTAGCATAGATTATTGTGTCATCTTAATACATATGTATAGAAAATGCTTTTCAAACCATGGGTAGATCATTTATAAACAGAGAAAATAGAAAAGGGCCAAGGATGAAGCCTTGGGGAACCCCACTTGTTACTTTGAGTGGAAGGGAAATATTGTCAGCAATAGACACATTTAGAGATGATGTCACAGTGCCTTACCTCGGCCTGCGCCGTTCAGCCAGGAGTAGGGTTCTGGACGGACGCTCCTGCATCACTACCAGCATTCCTCTGCCTGCGGCCTAGTCTGGTTCCTGGTTACTGGCAGCATTGAATCAGGCACTTGCCTGGACATCGGTTATAGGCCCAGCCTGGGGGACCTAATTGGTTCCGCCTTCTCCTACACCTTTATAAACCTCTATGGGCCTGTGTATCAGTTACCCTTACGTTGGTGTTCTGAGCAGTTCATTATCTAGTATTCCTGATTCCTGTGTATGATCTGGCTTGTCTGTCCATCCATTCTGGTGTTGACCCGTGGTTCTGTCTGACTATTTTCCTTGTACATTCCGATTTGGCTCAGATATCCTTTCTGGTACAAACCAGTGGCTCTGGCTGACTACCCGCTCTGTGTATGACCTAGGCATGTTTGACTACCCACTCTGGTGTTGACCTGGGGCTCTGTCCACTGCGCATCCAGCATTCCATCGCTTCAGTGGATATCCTATCTGGTGCAAACCCGTGGCTCTGGCTGACTACCCGCTCCATGTATGACTTTGGCTCGTCTGACTATCCTATCTGGTGCTTACTAGAAGGCCCTGTCTGTTCGCTCCTAGGGTTGCTTCTGTTATTCAGACATCCTTCCTAGTATTGACCTGGGGCTATCAGACTCCCAGCTACTGACGGCATGCTGAGTCAGTATCACTCTTGGGCGTTACCAAACCGCGAGACTCCAGCAGGCTGAGGCCTAGTCTCAGACAGTGTGGTGGTTATATTGGGAGATTGTTATTCCTGATATAGTACTCGCCTTTTCGATCACCCACTGTGTGTTGTATTATATTGCATTACTGTATTATTCTCATAATGAAGGTAATATTAACTATTCCGTCTGACTCCTGGTTCTGCTTTTGCCAGCTGTAACAGATGATTATCCAATCTTGAACTTTGGAGTTTACTTATAAAAATGGTCTACTGTATCAAAGGCCTTTACAAAATCTAGGAAAATAGGTCCAGTGAGTTCACCATTTTCCCAGTCTGGATATTATTGGAAACGTTTAGGAGGACAGTGACTGTCAGACTTTGACACCAACTTGCTCCACAGGCTTGTCCTTACATAGCTTCCAACTTTCACAACATTACAGCTGTAAAGTGAGGCTGAAATAAAACTGCTACAGGAAGGATTACAGAGAGAGCCAGGAGTCATGGAGATGGTTAAAAAAACAAGGAGAAAGGTTTACTTTTTATATACTATGTTTAGTTTCACTAACTGATTTGTAACAAATAACAGATTTTAATCTATATAAGACAACTTCTTCTCTTGAAGTATGTTAGTAAATATATTTTTTTTCCTGAGGACTGCACAAGTTTTGTATGATTCCACTTATTCTATGCCCATAGCTATTTTATATGTCCCCGGTTTTTAGAGAGCTTAGCAATGTGTTAGAGACCTTTTTTGCCAGGGCTGGTATCAGCACTATGCAGACAAAATAAGGGTGCATCAGCAGGGCAGTTTCTATAAGCACACAGAACACTACATTTTGCTGTTTCCTATATTCCAATGTTTCTAAATAAGGAATAAAACAAATAGCAAGGAAAGTTTTCGTTCATAGACAATACATAACATTTTCTTCTTTTCGCCACTGCCAATAAATTTCCCACCAGAACTTTGCCATATTTCACCTATATTTTCAATGACTGCTGCATTTCCCACCACAATAGTACTTCTTCTGCAGGCCTAAGCGGATAAATAAATAGCTGAGCGTAAAGTTGTGAGCCCCACAGCAACATATGCTTTGTCCTTTGCCCACAACACTAACTTCCTGCTTAAGGAACATTAGCACAACCATCCTTGAAAAATAATTGCGGTTTGGGATATTCCAGGAGGGTGCAACACATGACATCAGTTCTTTAAAGACTCTGTTTTCAACAAAAGAAAAGGGCAGCATGTCGACCGCCAACATTTTGACACATTTACTAGTCCATAGGCATACTTTTAAATTATTTTTTTGCAGGTTTTGACTTTTTCTAAGAATGTGGGATTGCAGTACATATAGAAGAACTGTATAATTTTACTGAATTAATGATATGTGTTGTGGAGGTGGTGGTACTTGTGGCAGTATGTGTAGGCACTCTATGATTCTTGTCATCTCCAAAAACAAACTCAGATTCATCCTCCACTACAGCATGAACAGAAGATCTTGGCACACTCTAACACATCAACATCACTTCTATTATGTACCCCAGGGAACATGTAAGAGTACTTCTGCTGCTGCTAGCTGTGGAATGGGGATGGGCATCACCACCACCACCACCAACAGTGAGCTTTTGGAATTTGTGGAGTTTGCTACTGTTCTAATTCCTGCTGCTCCTGAGTTGCAAGGGCAGCAGGATGCTGAAGCAGGCTAGTGTGCCACAGGCCACCACAGAAATAGTGGGAATCGGGTCCAGTGATGTGGGACTAGGGCAGGTTCCACTTGCCAGCAGCAATACTTGTGGCCCAAGTAGCAGTGCTGATTCTGAGGCAATAGCAGCAAAAGCAGCAACATCATCTTCCGCCCCAGCCAGTGAAGGGGGATGTGGAAGAGAAGACGAAAGATACCATTTTTCTCCACCTTTCCCCTCCCCCCTGAGATCTTGGGTGTGGGACTATTTTTCTCTTGGGGCAGGCACAGCGCCGTCATTGGTGAAGGCACTGTGCACAATTTGTGACAAATTAATGAAAAGAGGAAAGGAGGGAAATTACCTTGGCACAACACAAGTGAAACACAGACACCATGACATTTATGTGAAACATGTTAAACACCCACCAAAGGAATCGGGCACCACTGTTGCTGTACCCCCTGACTCTCCCCAAATGAAGAATAGAGAAACCCAGCCAGAGGCTGAAGGTTCAATGGCAAGTGATCGCCTTCTTGCTCTAGGGTAACTACATCTTCTGGTGATCCACCTCATTCGACTTTACCTCCCCCACCGGTTGATAATCATTCAGAAGATGCCAAGATGTAGCAGTTTACCTTCCATTGCACACTGTGTGATGCACTGACCACACATGGCAGTGTGGTGGAGGATAATCTCAAGCAGGACATAAAGCGGCATCTGAAGAGATTCCATCCAGCAGAATATGCTAAGCTGGTGGCATGGAGGGTTAATCATTATTATTACATTGTTTGCAAGTTGTCAAGTGTTCTTAGCAGCAAGTGGAGAAGGGGCATAGAGACAGCAGCAGTACTTGGTTGATGGTGGGATAATTTCACATTGGGGATCCTAAGTGTCATGGTGTTTGGTTACAGTTATGCCAGGTGTTTGGTGTGAGTCCAGATGCGCCCATTGTTCCCAGTCCTTCTCTTATATATCACACAAACACTGTGCAGATTGCAGTTGCTGATGAGAGGCACAGTTTCTGCTCTCAAGAGAAAAATGTATATTCTAACAGCACACCCATGATTTTGGAGGAGGGGCAGGTGGAGAAGCATTACTGGCCAACTTCTTCTTTTCTCCACATATATCTGAAGTGGTAGGGGCTAGGTTTGGTGCTGCTACTGCCTCAGGCACATCACTGGAGCTAGTTGTGGCAAGTGGAAACTTCATCATCCATCAGCCATGTTACTGCTATTGTTGATCCCGTTCCCTTTGAGTTGCCTAATCTTCCTACTGTTTAAACAACCCAGCAGTAGCAAGAACTGCAGTTACAAATTATGCAAGTACATCAGAGCATTTGACATGGCCAGTGGCTACTGGTCAACACAACATGACCTGTGGGCAATAGGCCAGTAGGGCATTTTTTTCTCTGGGTTTGTTTCTTTTCAAAACAAAACTGAGGCCTATAAAAAAAAAAAAACAACAGAGGTCTATGAAAAAAATAGAAAAAAGTGAGAGCTTGTTTCTAACAAGCCTAAGTCCTACAAATCAATGTTTCCATAGGGCTTGTGCCAAACAAGTCTAAGTCCTACAGATCAATGGTTCCTCAGGGTTTGGGCCTAACACAAGTGTAAGTCCTATAAATCAATGTTTCCTCAGTGCTTGGGCCTAACACAAGTCTAATTTCCTATAAGTAATCAATGTTTCTTCAGGGCTTGTGTCTCTAATAATTCTAAGTCCTACAAATCAATGTTTCCATAGGACTTCGGCCTCTAACAACAAGTCCTACAAATCAACCTCTACGAAATACTCTATCCTGTCAAGTAGTAGTCTGCCCTAGTTGCATCTTACATCAGGGAGTCCCTGTGTCTCTCACGTTATGTATTTTATTTTTCATTTTATTTATTAACTTTTTTATCAACTGTCCCCCCCAGTATTAGACACAAACCCCCCAAAAACAAATTCCCTGTTCAACTGATTATTTGCCCAGACTCCACTCACCAACACAGTCACCCTCCTCAGACCCTTTTAATGCCATGTCTTATGTTTTTTTTAATTGTATTTATTTATTTATTTTTATTAACTGTCATGGTTTGGCTAAGCTGCTCTAACTCTGCTGTTTGATTCTGCTGCCTGAGCTAATCTAGCTCTGTGCTGTTGATTGTAACTGCATTCCCTTTCCTGGGTCAGGTTGAATCAGCTGACCTCTCTATGATTATTCACCTGACTGTTATCAGTCAATCCGCTCAGGGTATTTAAAGCAGCTTGGCTCACTTCATCTTTGCCCTTGTGGCTGCTTCTGACTGCAAGAGTGTTCTACTGAGTTTCTGATTAACTATGCATGACCTGGCTTCCTCTGACATCCCTTCTGGCTCCTGACTCTTGGTTTGTTCCTGACATCACTGATCTCCCTATTCCTGACCCAGGCTTGGCTGGGTACATGTCTTGGTTCCTAACCCCGGCTTATCTTTTGGTTTACGGTTCTGGTTCACAATTTTACTTGATTTACTTTTGTTATTTTAATAAAGATGTTTTGTATTTTACATTTTTGTGTCTGTCTGGTTCCTGGTCCCTAACAGTACATAAGGGCCATGAACACAGAAGGCGCAGGCAATCCAGCGAACATTTTTTCCAGGCTAGACCAGGTAGACCAGCGCATGGACCAGTTTGCATTGACCCTCCAGACTCTGTTGCTCCATACTGCGCATCTGGCTCCAATCTATCCCTATAGCTGCTGCTGCCCCTGGTACTGCTGTCAATGGTGATTCCAGTGTTGTGAGAGGCATGATTAGGTCTGCCTCTCTTCCCCAGCGTTATGGGGGTGGCCCTAACCAGTGGGCCTCATGATTTTCCTACTCTCTGACAGTGCCTTGGCATGGGCTAATCCCCTTTGGGAGATGCAGAAACCAATAGTACACAATTACCCTGAGTTTGTGGCATCATTTAAAAGGGTATTTGATGTACTGGGCTGTTCTACCTTGGCTGCCAAGCAACTTATGTCCATCTGACAGGGTACAAGGACGGTTTGGATTATGCCATAGAGTTTTGTACCCTGGCAGCCTAGGTTGGTTTCAATAATGAGGCTCTCGTGGCTGTTTTTTCGAAAGGGCTCTCAGATATGGTTAAAGATGAGACCTCCTCAGAGATTTTGAGGAACTGGTCTCATATTGAATCCTGATTGACTCCCTAATCCATGAGAGACCTTCCTTTTGGGAGTGCCTGCACAGGCATCACATTTGTTTAGCCCCAAGCTTTTCGTCCCCACCTATGCCTCCCTCTCCTCCTGTTCCTCCTAGTCTCGAGACCTCACGTGATGTGGAGCCCATGCAGCTTGGGTTCACTTGCCTTTCAGTGGTGGAAAAGGCCTTTAGGAGGAGGGAGGGCCTGTGCCTTTACTGCTGTAAGGAAGGGAATCTGTGCAAACTTGCCCTACATGTCCGGGAAATGCCCGCACCTAAGGTCCTATAGGGGACAGAACTTGTGTGGCATCTCAGCATCCCTGGCTATCCAGAAGGATAAACCTCTGGTCTCCATTGGCCTCTTCTGGGGCGAGTTTTCCATTGTTACAGAGGCACTTATTGACTCCGGTGCAGCAGGACTTTTTATCAACAGTGCCTTCGCCCAGAAGCACTCCATTCCATTGCAGCTCCGTACCACTCCAGTTGCCATTGAGGCTATTGATGGCAGACCCCTACAGCTGCCGCAGGTCACCTACAAAACCTTTGTCTATGGCTGTAGGGACTCTCCATCATGAAGCCTTACAATTCCAGGTGATCCACTCTCCTCACTATCCTGTGGTCCTCGGTTATCTATGGTTGCGCAAACACAATCCCACATGCCACTGGGCAAGGGCTGAAGTCATGGCATGGTCACCCAACTGTTCCATGACATACATAGTGAAAATGGTGAAGGTGCTAACCACATCCCCGGTCTCTTTGTTGCCTGAAGAGTACCAAGAGTTCCAAGACGTATTCAGTAAGGCCTGGGTTGGTGAGCTCCCACCTCCCCGCCAATATGATTGTACCATTAAACTGCAACCGAGTGACATACCTCCTCAAGGTCAAGTCTACCCTCTTTCTGGGTACAAGGTGTTTACTAAGCTCGACCTGTGAGGGGTATATAATTTGGTAAAGATAAAGGAGGGCCACGAATGGAAAACTACGTTTAACACCAGAAGCGGACATTACGAATACCTTTTAATGCCCTTGGGTCTCTGCAATGCTACCACAGTTTTCCAGGAATTCCTAAATGATGTCCTCCAGGACATGCACCAACAATGCGTGGTGGTATACTTAGACAACATTCTGACCCATTTGGCCTCCATGGAAAGCCACCATGCAGATGTAGCCCGAGTTCTGCAAAGAATAACCTATTTTGCAAATTGGAGAAGTGTGAGTTCCACGGCAAACAGGTCACCTTCTTGTGGTATGTAATCTCAGAGGCCAGTTTTGCTATGGACCCTGAGAAACTCTCAGCTGTTTTTGAGTGGCCGAGACCTGTAGGTCACCACTCTCTTCAACGTTTCCACAGGTTCACTAACCACTACAGGAAATGTATCCGCAATTTTTCCTCTATGGTGAAACCCCTTACCGACATGACCAAAAAAGATGGTAACTCCACTCACTGGCCCACTGAGGCCATCAGAGCATTTGAGTCATTAAAAGCCACTTTTGAAGCAGCACCCATTTTGGCACACCTGAAACCCGAATTTCCATTCATACTTGAGGTCGATGCGTCTGAGACAGGAGTAGGCGCCCTCCTGTCTCAACTTCCTACTCCTGAAAGCCAGTTGTATCCATGTGGATATTTCTCCAAAAAGCTAAGTCCTGTGGAGTGCAACTACGAAATTGGTGACCGTGAGTTGCTGGCGATAATACTTGCTCTCAAAGAATGGAGGCATTTGCTCGAGGGAACTTCAGTGCCAATACTAATCCTCACAGATCCTAAAAATCTCACATACCTGTCCGTGGCTAAGCGTTTGTCTCCAAGGCAGGCCAGATGAGGCTTATTTTTGTCTCATTTCAATTATGTGGTCTTGTACCTGCCGGTTACCAAAAATGTCCGGGCTGACCCCTATTTAGACAGTTCTCGGGAGCTAAAGAGGAGAGCCCTCCTAGTCCTATTATTCCTCCGGACCGAGTACTGGCCACCATATGTACCAGCATAACATCCCCCCTCGGGGAGAGAATATGGGCCTCCCAAGCAGATGCACCTGCTGAGACTCCCTCTGGGCGCTGTTTCGTACCTGTTAATCTCCATACCAAGGTGCTGTTTCGTACCTGTTAATCTCCATACCAAGGTACATTCCACCTACCATAATACGGTCAGGAGGGCATCCCGGAAAGAACCAGCTTCTCTGGTCGTTTTCCCATCTCTTCTGGTGGCCAGAACTTAACAGGAATATTGCTGCCTTTGTCACTGCCTGTCCAGTCTGTGAGCAGACCAAATCACCCCGTCACCTTCCAGTGGGCCTTCTTCAACCCATATCCAATGGGGAGAAGCCATGGTCACACGTTGCCATGGACTTCATTGTCGACCTCCCACTGTCCAACGGTAACACAGTCATCCTCATGGCTGTTGACCAATTCTCTAAGATGATCCACTGCATACCATTCAAAAAACTCCCATCTGCTAAAGAGTTGGCTACGGTCTTTATCAAAGAGGTCTATCAGCTACACGGAGTTCCCAAAGTCATCATTTCTGACCTGGGTAGCCAGTTTGTCTCAAGATTCTGGAGGGCCTTCTGTGCGCAACTTGGCATCCAACTCTCTTTCTCCTCGGCATACCACCCGCAATTGAACAGGACTGCGGAAAGGGCTAATCAGGCCTTGAAGCAATTCCTGCGGTGCTACATATCGGACCATCAGAATAACTGGTCAGACCTTCTACCTTGGGCGGAATTTGCTCATAACAGTGCAGTCTCAGCTTCTACCCGGCTCTCCCCCTTCATGGTGAATTACAGATATCAGCATTCCATGATTCCAGATTTGTTCGCTCCCCAGGGGATTCCGGCACTGGAGGATCATCTCCAGCAGATCCGTTCCAAATGGGTGCAGGTCCAAGAGTCACTGCGACGCTTGCAACAATCCCAGGAGCTCCAGGCTAATCGTAAACACCTACCCGCACCCTCCTACCAGGTTGGGGAAAGGGTCTGGTTGTCCTCCAGAAATCTCTACCTCTGAGTGCCCTCTCAGAAACTGGCTCCCCGTTTTGTGGGTATATGGACTCCTATAAGGTATTGAAGGGTGATCCCAGTATTGCATTTCAGGAGAAATTACTGGAGTTGGTTACTATAGCCTATCAAAAGGGAATTATTAGACTTACTGAGAAGAAGTTCCTCGTCCTTGATCACCTAGATGTAGCATTCCTGTACCATCTGCCAAACATACAAAAAATGTAAATAATCCTCCGGGGAGGCCAATAATTGCTGGGTGAATTTGTTGACCTCTAATATGTCCATGTATTTGGACTGTTTTTTGCAGAAGATTGTTGTTACTTTACGAAGTTATATTAGGGATAGTGTAACGGTTTTCAGACACTCAGACAGCGGGTTTGAATAAAACACAATTTTATTAAAACCAAAAATAATGAACGAGGTCGCCCTCAATAGGCCACACAGTGTATAGCAAGGGATAGACACATAGACCCTCACGGGGCCAGTATACAGGATACAGATGGTGTATATACTGTCACAAGACAGACACAAAATGATATAGGCAATCAATAGTTAACACATAGAACTCATCAGTCTCTGTTGTGGTGTTTGGCACGCCCTAGGTGAAGAGAAGGCAGCAATAGGTGCGAGATAGTCCAGTACTATCAGTCCATTGATGTAGTAAGCTGCTTGGATAATGCAGAGACTGACCCAGAACGCTTTAGAGCAGTAGCGAATAGCCCCTACGGGCGTATAACGGAGACCACTAGTAATGTTGAAGCGTGAGTCGTTAGCCCCCACGGGCATATAATGGAGACTACTAAGCTGCAAGAGCGTGAATCGTTAGCCCCCACGGGCGTGTAAACGAGGCCAACCGTACAGTGATAGCTAGAGCCAAGTAGCCCCCACAGGCGTATGACAAGACACTTTGTTCTGCAAGAGCGTGACTCGGTAGCCCCCACGGGCATATAGGAACCCAACCGTACAGTGATTGCTAGAGCCAATAGCCCCTCCGGGCGTATAACGGAACCACCGGTGCGAAGGTACAAGAGCCAAGAGACCAAACCGGCACGTAACCAGAACCGACTACTCTGCTTATGGAATGACAAAATGAGCCGCCGTCTACCGAGGCCCAAACCGGCTCAGCAGGAGTATTGGGAGCGTCACAGCTCTGCAAGAGTTAAGCACAGCACCCGGTTGGAAATAAAGCACAGCAAATAATTGGAGGCTCAGCGTATCGGTATCGCCCTGGTAGTACAGCTCTGCAAGCTTAAATGGAGACTCAGCTTAGTAGTACAGCTCTGCAAGCGTAACCAGAGACTCAGCAGTAGCGCCGCTCTGCAAGCGAAACTGGCAACTCAGCAGCACAAGGGTTAAGGTGCAGTCTCGAACAAACAGACGCGACTCAGCAGGAATCAGAATGTCGCCCCAGCGACACAGCAGCAGGAACGTAGCCAGACCGGGTCGGATCACAGTGGAGATTCTCAGACAAGCCAGATCAGCAGCGAGCAGGAACGTCAGCCAGGCCGGGTTGGATCACAGAGGAGGTTCGCAGACAAGCCAGATCAGCAACGAGCAGGAACGTCAGCCAGGCCGCGTCAGATCACAGAGGAGGTTCGCAGACAAGCCAGATCAGCAACGAGCAGGAACACAGAAGAGTCGTCAGTACAGGCTAAATCGGTACACCGGAAATCAGGAACACAGCGAACAGCAACACTGGCTCTGGAACACCACGAAAGGGCACCTGACAGGTGCCAAAGTCAGGTATAAAAGGGATCCCCAGAGGCGGGCCAAACAGGCTCAACCAATAAGGGAGCTGCGCAAGAGAGAGTGACAGAGGGAGATCACGGGGACCGTGATAGATAGCCAGCATGTGTTAGAAGAATTGGAGGGATAATTTGGCAGGAGCACTACATCTGGCTGACTTTGGACGTGGTTTCATTATATACTAGTATCCAGTGTAATTTTGGTCTGGAAGCATTGGCCTTTTTTTTAGTGAAGACAGTGTTCCACCACAGAAGGAATTTCTCCTGAAATGCACTCAATTTATACTAGAGCACAATTTTTTTATTTTTCAAGATTTGTTTTATTTACAGATTAGGGGGATGGCCATGTGTACCAGGTTCGCCCCCTCTTATGCTAACCTTTTTATGGGCCACTTGGAACATCTTTTATTTAGTGGCATTGGCAAGGAGGGGGCGGGCCTGGTTTACTATGGTCGTTTCATTGACGATATTTTGATGATTTGGGATATTCAGAAGGGGGATGTTTCACCTTTTTTGGATAGATTTTTTGCCAATAAGAGGGGTATCAAATTTAAGGTCAATTGTCAGTACCATAATATAGATTTTTTGGATTTGTCTCTTATTGGTATTAGCGGGGAACTTATTGTTAGTTCCAGTTTTAAAAAGGAGACAGCTACTAATCAATATCTGAGAGCAGACAGTGGACATTATAAAAAATGGATTAAGAATGTTCCATATAGACAATACCATCGTCTATGGCGTAATTGCAGTAAAGAGGAGGATTTTATAGAGAAAGGGCAAGATCTTAAAAAAGCTTTCTTAGAGAGGGGCTATCAGGAGTGTGTTATTAACGAGGCCTTTGATAGGGCCTTAAAATTGGATTGTAGCGAGTTAATTAAAACTAGGGTAAATAAAACTTCCGGAAGAGATTTGAATAGGAGGATATCTTTTATTACTCGCTACAACTCTTTTGGTAGTAAAATTAAGGGAATTGTCTCTGACCATTGGAGAGTGTTGTTGCAAGACCCTCTCCTGAGGGAAGATTTGGGAGCATTCCCTATGGTTACTTTTAGAAGAAACAAAACAATTAGAACATTCATAGCTCCTAGTACACCTAAGAATAGTTTTGTTACAAATAATATAAAAAATAATAAGAATATAAGAGAGAACTTTTGTCCTAATAAAACTTCTGGACCTATAGGGAGCTATAGGTGTAAAAAGATTAGATGTAAAACATGTCATCTAATGGCACATGGAGCCAAAGACTTTCAGGATGTTGATGTTACTGTCTCCTTTCCTATTAAACAGTTCATAAATTGCCAAACTAGCTACGTTGTATATTTAATACGATGTGGCTGTGGGGCTCTTTATGTGGGCCGTACAACACAGGATTTGAGGACTAGAATCGGAGAGCATCGTAGGAAAGTTAAAAATAAAGATACTGATCACGGGGTGTCTAAACACTTTTTATAATTTCACTTGGGTAGTATTATTAATTTTTGTGTAGTAAGGTTAGAATGGATTAGTCCACAAATGGATAGATTTCGTAGGCTTTGTAGACAGGAAGCCTATTGGATTTACACTCTTAAGACTTTGGGAGGTAAGGGGTTAAACAAAGAAATAGATCTTTGTTTTATTCAAAGTCAGTAAAATTCAATTACATACATTCACTTATAGTAAATTTACTCTTCCGATTCTTCTCCTCAAATCCCGTAAGGTTATAATTATTATGTTGTGGTGTACAGTTGACCGTTTTTGTGGTGCCCCTTAGTTGGCATTTGATTATTATTTAGGTTAGATTAGATTTTATTTTTTGTTTTTTTCTTTTTCATATATATATATATATATATATATTTTTTTTTTTTTAATAATTTTTATTTATTTTTTATTATTATTTTTATTTATATTTATTTTTATTTAGGGTTTTTTTATTGTTAAGTTGCTTCTGTTGTTCTAGTTATAAGGTATAAGCCGACTTACTACCACTCTTACTATTATCATTTTGGGCTTCTGATGAAGTGGTATTTAACCACGAAATGCATTAAGCCAGAGCTATTGAGAATTTAGACTGATTTTAGTCCTTTTAAAGATGTTTGTATCTTTTATATTTTATTGTTTGTGTCTTTTTTATTTTTATAATTACTATTTTATTAAATTCAACATTTATTGATGTTAACTGGCTTGCTAAAGTCACTGGCATCATGTCTTTCCCTTATTCTGGCTTATGGCCAAGAATATTCGTTTATACTCATAACAACTAGGTTGCGTCAACGGGAAGTGCTGGGTTTGTGATACAAAGTACTTGTTGACGCTTCCACATTTATTGAGTACGAAGAAGAATTGGAGCTGTGACGAAAATACCAGACTGGTGTGTGAGCCAGTACAAGTGATTTATCCTGGAGGCTGTTTAAAGCCTCAGAAGAATGTGAGTACATTTCCAGAAGTTTTATTGGTGTTTTGATGTACTAAGCACTTTTAAATACTACACTTAGAGATTATCCTCTGCACCATTTGTTTTTGTATTACCCCGTTTTGTGGGGCCTTTCCGTATCCTACGACGGGTGAACCCTATGGCCTATGCCCTAGACCTCCCTCCCAATATGCCGATACACGTGTTCCATGTCTCTCTGCTGAAACCTCTGGATTGTAATCATTTTAATAAAGTCGCTGCTCAACCCCATTCGGTGCCCGTTGTCGGCCACAATATAACGGTGCCCGTGATTGCCTCTGAGACTCTGTGCCTACAGGCGACATTGCTGTACTTCCTGGTGGTCGGGCTGAAGCACATTTGCTATTCTTATTTGCCATCACTAATTGCCAGAAGGAGTCTCCACCCACTTGCTAGTCCTTATAGGCCTCAGCCTGCCTTTACTCATTTGCCCTTTCATAGTGTACCTGTGCGCTATAGCTCTTGTGATTCCGATGCTTCATTTCCGTGTATGACTCCTGGCTACATTCTGACTTTGGCTCTGTTGATTCCTGACTAGCTGACTTCCGTTCTGGTCTGACTCCTGGCTTTGGCTGACTACCTGCTCCGGTCTGAATTCTGGCTTTTGCTGACTACCCGCACCGATCAGACTCCTGGCTTTGGCTGACTACCCCTGCTCCAGCTGACTTCCGATTATCCTGTACCCGTGGCCTACTGTGTCAGCTTGCACTCTCCATGCCCTAGCGCTGCCTCGTTCGAGCGGTGATCAGTCTGCGTCAGTCCGTGTCACTGGCATTCCTGCTGTCTGTTCTTCCACTCTAGGCCATTGGGTACCCTAGCATTGTAGGGGTTCAGTCACCATTGCCTGTTGGTTACCCTAGAGTGTTCTAGGGATTCAGTCCCCACTGCCTGTTGGTTACCCTAGCCTCCTAGGGATTCGCTGTTATCATTGCCTGTTCGTTACCCTAGAGTGTTCTAGGTATTATCTGTCACCGCTACCTTTTGGTTACCCTAGCGTTCTAGGGAGTACCGTCTCAGTACTGAACTACCCTAGCGTACTGGGGGATTTTCCCTCTGTTTACAAGGGCTTCCCAGATGCTCCTGCACGCTGCTACCATCCTTGCTACTAGCATTTATTCATACATTCAGTCAGAGTGGTGTTTGCCTCCTTGCAGTCGGGTGATCCAGTGCTGCCTCCATACCTGGCTAGTGAGAATTAGAGAAGTGCTCCCGCACGGTCCTTACACCTGGTCCTGTCAGGGTTGGGGAAGTGCTAACTTATTTTATTTTATGCTGATTCTCAATAAAGTTATTATTTTTCTGTACCTGTACTTCTCAGTGTCTTTATTCCAAGTCACTCCATGACACACGAGGAGTTTGAGATCTGTTCCATAGTTGACTCTCGTAGGTTCTGTGGGAGGCTTCAGTATTTGGACCATTGGAAGGGGTACGGTCCTGAGGAGCGCTCATGGGTTCCAGCCTCAGATGTGCATGCCCCCACTCCTTGGTGCCTTCCATGCACTCTTTCCCCTCAAACCTGTTTCTGCCCCTCGGGGGTGGGTGGCGTTGAGGGGGGGTACTGTCAAGGTTTGGCTGAGCTGCTCTAACTCTGCTGCTTGATTCTGTTGCCTAAGCTAATCTAGTGCTCTGCTGTTGATTACTGCTGCCTTCCCTTTCCTGGGTCAGGCTGAATCAGCTGACCTCTCTGTGATTACTCACCTGACTGTTATCAGCCAACCCTCTCAGGGTATTTAAAGCAACTTGGGTCACTTCATCTTTGCCCTTGTAGCTGCTTCTGGCTGCAAGAGTGTTCTACTGAGTTCCTGATTACCTGTGCATAACCTTGCTTCCTCTAACATCCCTTCTGGCTCCTGACTCCTGGTTTACTCCTGACATCTCTGATCTCTGTATTCCTGATCTCGGCTTGGCTAAGTACCTGTCTTGTTTCCTGACCCCAGCTTGTCTTTTGGTTTAAACTTCATGATATTGTTTGATTTGCTTTTAGTTATTTTAATAAAGGTGTTCTGCATTTTACATTTTTGTGTATTTCTGGTTCCTGGTCCCTAACACTATCCCCCTAATTCCAGTAGATTAGCCCCCCAAAAAGTCCCTGTTTATCTGATTGTTTCCCCACACTCCACCAACACAGGCACCCTCATACCCCTGCTATGCTATTCGCCAAGCTAAGTGCCATTATTCGCTTATTTTGGTTTGAGGTGAAAATTTTCTCCCATCCCTAATGCCAGCACTATGGGCCCAAGTAAGATCAATGAAAGAGCCTGCAGCTGTGGAGTTGACAAAGGCTTCAGTAAAAATAGTAAAAGAAGCCCAAAAAAGTTGGACAGCAATCAAAAAATGAGAAGAGGTCAGAGAATGACAGGAAGCTACACTTAGGAGTTCTGCTACATCAACCCCTAAGCCTTGAAGTTTCCCAGATGGACCAGGCACTGTTGAAAGAGATGGCCCTTCTGGCCACAGTACCGACAGAAGCCTTTGGAATGTCGTCTTCTCTCAGCGTTGGACAATTTATTCAAGCTGCCAATTTGTCATGGTTTACCAGTAACGTTCAGGAGTCAGTACGGTATAGTTAAATGCAAAATGTATTAATAATAGAAAAGTAGAGAACACTATATACACGAGTAGCAAGCAGAGGGTTACAAGCCAGTGAGCACTGCTATCAGGAATAGTAGGCTGCCAAGCTTGACCACTCTGCTGGAGACTAGGCCTCAGCCACTGGTAGTCTCTGCAGGAACAGGAACAGGAACACTGGATCTTGATTCAATGAAGGGAGAGTACTGACTCACGCCTGCAGTCAGCAGGGAGCGATATCTGACTCACGCCTGCAGTCAGTATGAGGAAATGGATATCTGACCCACGCCTGCAGTAAGTATAAGGAAAGGGATACCTGACTCACGCCTGCAGTCAGTATCGGAGCTAGTCTACCAGAGCCCCAGGTCCGGACTAGATTGGGTGTCTGCTTGGTACAAGGAACAAAAGTAAGCATAGTCAGACAGAGCCACAAGTCAGCACCAGAGGGGGTAGTCAGACAAGCCAGGTCATACACAGTTCAGTTAGTCGGCCAGAGCCACAGGTCTGCACCAGGTTGGGTGTCCACTATAGGGGTAGACAAAAGAATAGTCAGACAGAGCCACAGGTCAGCACCAGGTTGGATGGAAGACTAGTCAGGTCATACACAGAGCCCAAGCTAATAGAACTGCTATGAACAACAACACAAGGGCAACTGAGTCAGGACTCAGACTGCCCTTTAAACCCCTCCACAGGAAGTAGGTAGGAGGAGCAGCTCAGAGGAAGGAAGTAGGTAGGAGGGGACTATAGGAAGCATGGCACATAAAACAGAGGCCTGCTGCATGCTTGAAGCCTCGTGCCTGCAGATGACGCTGAAAACAAGGTAAACTGTAACAGTACCCACCCTCAAAGGCCCCCCTCTGCGGAGCTGGCCAGGGTTTGTCAGGGAATCGAGCATGAAACCTTCATACCAATACAGGAGTGTAGACATCACTGGCAGGTATCCAGGAGCGCTCCTCAGGACCATAGCCTTTCCAATGAATAAGGTACTGTAGGTACCCTTGAACCAAATGGGAGTCCAGAATATTTTGTACTTCATATGCCTCGTGATCTGCAACTCTCATGGGAGCAGGACGGACAGGAGCTGAGGTATACCGGTTGCAGACCAAGGGCTTTAACAGGGAAACATGGAAGACATTATGAATGTGCATATTGGCAGGAAGCTCCAAGGCATAGGTCACTGGGTTAATTTTGCATAACACACAGAAAGGACCAATGAATCGAGGAGCCAATTTGTTACAAGGGACCTGGAGGTGTAAGTTGCAGGAAAACAACCGCACTCTGTCTCCTACTTGGAAGGTATGTGCCGACAGTCACCTACGGTCAGCCTGCCTTTTCTGTCCCTGCACAGAATCACGTAGGGTATGCTGTACCCGTACCCACGAGGAACGGAGTGCCCTTAAATGCTCGTCCAGAGCCGGAATTTCTTGTGCTTGGAAGGTCTCGGGGAGAGCCGAGGGTTGGAACCCATAATTGAGCAAGAACGGGGAACTCTTAGTGGAAGAGTTAACAGCACTATTTCGGGCAAACTCCGTCCAAGGTAACAGGGTAGCCCAGTTATCGTGATGGTCAGAGATATAGCAGCGGAGAAACTGTTCCAAGGCTTGATTAGACCTCTCTGCTGCACTGTTGGACTGCAGATGATACGAGGAGGAGAATGCCAATTGAATACCCATTTTCATACAGAAGCACCTCCAGAAACGGGACACAAACTGGCTTCCTCTATCGGACACAATTACTTTAGGAATGCCATGGAGAC
The DNA here is from genome assembly GCA_037306005.1 of Rhinophrynus dorsalis. NCBI lineage: Eukaryota > Metazoa > Chordata > Amphibia > Anura > Rhinophrynidae > Rhinophrynus > Rhinophrynus dorsalis. The sequence continues at coordinate 313,091,660 of CM074720.1, read as the reverse complement.
GGAAGACCTCTCTAGCAAATAGCACTGCCAATTCCTGCGCAGATGGAAATCCTTTCAGTGGCACAAAGTGGGGCATCTTAGAAAACTTGTATACAATCATTGAATGACTGTATAACCCATGGAACTTGGAAGATCGACCATAAAGTCAATGGATAGATATGACCAGGGGCGTTCCCCATTGGCCACTGGCTGAAGCAAGCTTGGTTTGAGCACAAGTCGTACATGCAGCCGTACAAGCGGCACAATCGGCCCAAAGTCTAGGCCACCAAAATACTCGTGACATGGACCATATCAATTGGTCTCGACCAATGTGACCCGAAACTTTAGAGGCATGATATGTCTCCAACAACTTGATGTGCAACTGTTCAGGAACAAACCAACGACCATCAGGTTTATCAGGAGGAGCAGAGTCTTGTTCTGCTAGAATCTCTTCTCCTAGAGGAGAAGTAATCAGACGGAATGATCGGAGAAGGTGGAACCTCTTCTCTGGATGGGCTACAAAACTGGAGGGATAATGTGTCTGCCTGTGTGTTTTTAGAGCCAGGAAGATAGGAAACCACAAAATCTAAGCGGGACAGAAACAGTGCCTATCTGGCCTGCCTGGGAGACAAGCGTTTGGCTTCAGAGAGGTAAATTAGGTTTTTGTGGTAATTTAAAATCAAGATAGGAGCTGTAGTACCTTCAAGCAGATGCCTCCATTCTTTCAAGGCCAGAACAATAGCCAGTAATTCTCTGTCCCTAATCTGGTAAAGCATTTCAGCTTTGGACAGTTTCTTAGAAAAGAACCCACATGGACGTAGGGCCTCACCAGGAGCTGAGCGATGGGACAGCAAAGAGCCCATTCCTATTTCCGAAGCATCCACCTTCAGGGTAAAGGGCAGGGAAGGATTGGGATGCGCCAATATTGGACCTGCCGCGAAGGCTGCCTTGAGCTTTTCAAAAGCCAGAATAGCCGGTTGTGACCACTCCGAGGTTTTTGCCCCTTTAAAAGTCATGTCTGTCAGGGGTTTTACAATGGTAGAGAAATTCTTAATGAATTTTTGGTAATAATTCGCAAAACCCAGAAACCTTTAGATCTCTTTAAGTCCCTTAGGACATGGCCAATTCACAACAGCGGACATTTTCTGAGGGTCCATGGAGAACCCGGCAGCAGATATTATGTAGCCCAGGAATGTGACTTGAGGTCTGTGGAATTCACATTTTTCAAGTTTACAAAACAACTTGTTCTCGTGTAATAGGCTCAGGACTCTGGATACATCAGACTGATGAGTCTCTAATGTAGGAGAGTGAATTAAGATGTCATCCAAATATACAACCATGAAACTTTGAAGGAGTTCTCGTAACACATCATTTATGAACTCCTGGAAGACAGCTGGGGCGTTACACAATCCGAAAGGCATGACCAAGTACTCATAGTGCCCAATCCGGGTATTGAATGCTATCTTCCATTCATGCCTGTAACGGTTTGCTTGACACATAGACACAGTGGTTTAGGATAAAACACAGTTTTATTGAAAAAACAGTAATACAATAACCCTCACAGGTCCTGTAGTATTTTATCAGAATAATACAGACACAAGACAGGTTACATATACATATGCCTACACAGGTCCAGTATAACCATAGAGTCCATAAAAAATATACTGACACAGGTCAGGCAGAATACGAAGGATTCCCAGGGTATCTGTACTGCATGGGTTAATGGCCTTCAGCGAGTGTAAACAGTCCCATGTGAAGAGAGGTCTGTAAAGGAGCTCACTTAGGATAGAGAGCTTAAGGTTGAGTAACACCTAGTAATAGGTTAGCAGACAAACGTGAACTGCCAGAGCAGTATCAGAGACTGAGCAACATAGAACACTGCCGTAGAGGTAACGGAGACCAGGCAACTTGTATTCTGCCGTAGCAGTAAACGGAGATAGCCCAATACCACTCTGCCGGAGCAGTAACGGAGACTAGGCCACTTGCACACTGCCGTAGCAGTAAACGGAGACTAGGCCACTTGCACTCTGCAGGAGCAGTAACGGAGACAAGGCCACTTGCACACTGCCGTAGCAGTAGACGGAGACTAGGCCACTTGCACTCTGCAGGAGCAGTAACGGAGACAAGGCCACTTGCACACTGCCGTAGCAGTAACGGAGACTAGGCCACTTGCACTCTGCGGGAGCAGTAACGGAGACTAGGTATCACGGCGCCCGTGATTATGCGACATTCTGACAAGCTTATTTTACTGGTGCCTTCTCATTGGCTGAGCTGTACAGCTCCTCCCAGTGACAGCCTTTTTATACCCTGGGCTGTCACTTAGAGTTTGCCCTTTCATGGTATACCTGATGCCTAGCGCTAGTTCTGTTTGTTTGATATCAGTGTATGACCCTGGACTGCCTGACTACGCTTTTGCTACTGTTCCTGCTTCCGTGTACCGATTCGGATTGGCTGATGTTCCTGCTTCCTGTTCTGACCCGACCTGGCTGACGTTCCTGCTCCGTGTACTGACCCAGTGAGACCGACGACGCTGCTCCGTGTACCGACCCGGTGAGACCGTTGACCCTGCTCCGTGTACCGACCCGGCTTGGCTGATGTTCCTGTGCTGTGTACCGAATCGGCTTGGCTGTAGTTCCTGCTTCCTCCGTGCCCGGCTGGGCGAAAGACCTGTCAGTGCCTGCTGCTACCATCTGTGCACATCCCTCACGTTATTGTGCATCCCAGAGCTACGGTACTCTGTTACCGTTTGTAGTCCAGTCCTTGGTTTCAGTCTCAGTATGTCAGTGCTCCTCCACACCGTTCACTTGATCGCTTGGTCTTCCGCTTTGGGTCCAGTCGGGCGCATCCGGTAGTATTCGGTATCCTGACCATAGCGTTCATTAACCCCTTCGGGGGTGGTGCCTTGTGCCGCTACTTGTTTCACCAGTGTTGTTCTCATCTCCGGTATACTTGTGCGATTGGTCTTCCACTCTAGGTTCAGTTGGGCGCTTCTGGTTGCCTTCCATCTTAAGACCTATACATACATTAACCCCTTCGGGGGTGGCACAGGCACACGGTGGTGTATAGTCTCAGTAGGGCGTCCTTTCCTGGCACGAGCTCTGACTCACTCAGTTGTAGTCTCCGGTGGGCGTCCACCGTTGCAACCCTCCGTTCAGGTGAACCTTGCCTGTTCTCTGCTGCTGTCCTGTCACTGTCGCCTCCCCTGTCTATAGGCAACATTGGGCCTCCGTTTATCTGGACAATTGAGTCAGTGGCTTCACTGGCATTGCTGGACTCTATTACACTGTATCTATCATAGTTACCTGACCTGTGTCAGTATTGTAGTCTATAAGTACATACTGAACCCGTGTGGGTTAACTTGCTTGTAACCTGTCCTGTGTCAGTTATTTGCTGCTATTGGCTAGATCTGTGAGGGTTACATTATTCCTTGTGTGCTTAAATAAAATTGTGTTTTACCAACATCTACCGTGTCTGAGTGTACTGAACCATAACACTAGGCCACTTGCACACTGCCATAGCAGTAATGGAGACAAGACCACTTGCACACTGCCATAGCTGTAGACCGAGACTAGGCCACTTGCACTCTGCAGGAGCAGTAACGGAGACAAGGCCACTTGCACACTGCCGTAGCAGTAACGGAGAATAGGCCACTTGCACTCTGCAGGAGCAGTAATGGAGACAAGGCCACTTGCACACTGCCATAGCAGTAAAGGAGAATACACAACTGAGCACTGCCGTGACAGGAACGGACTAAGCAACTGAGCAACTTGCCCTGAGGTCGCAACCAACCAGGAGCATCACGAATGCCTAACCAATAGGAATGTCTCCAAGGAGACACAAAGGCAGCCAGAGCAGGAACGTCAGCCAAGTCGGGTCGATACACGGAGCAGGAATGTCAGCCAAGCCGGGTCAGTACACGGAGCAGGAACGTCAGCCAAGCTGGGTCAGTACACGGAGCAGGAACGTCAGCCAAGCCGGGTCGGTGCACAGGAGCAGGAGAAGAAGAATGGTCAGGTGGTCCGGGTCAGTTCACAGGCAGGAGACGAGATGCAGAGTAGTCAGGCAGGCCGGGTCGATACTCTGGAAATGCTGAGAGCAGGAACAAGCACTGGTACAGGAACACGACGAAAGAGCACCAGAGAGGTGCCAGAACCCAGCATATAAAGGCCATACTGGGCGGGACAAGCACAGTATAGCCAATAGGAGTGAAGCAGAGTGTAGACTGACAGAATGTCGCAAGAGGAGCACGGGTACTGTGATAATGCCCTTCTTTAATTCGTACCAAGTTGTATGCGGCTCTCAGATTGAGTTTCGTAAATATCTTTGACCCTTTGACCTGGTCAAAGAGTTCAGTGATCAGGGGAATAGGATATGCATTCTTTACCAATATCTTGTTTAGACCATGAAAGTCAATGCATAAACGTAATTCTCCTTCCTTCTTTTTGACAAAAAAAAAATCCAGCACCAGCAGGAGATGTGGATTTATGAATGATGCCTCTGGCCAGCGCATCAGACACGTATTCCTCCATGGCCTTATTCTCCTCCACAGACAAGGGGTAAGTACGGCCCCTTGCAGTTGTAGTACCAGGCAACAATTCCAACGCGCAATCTTAAGGTCTGTGAGGAGGAAGGACCTCAGCCTGACTTTCACTGAAAACGTCTATGAATGACATATACTCCTCCGGAAGGAGTGGAGTCGAGGCTTGAGTGACTCTCACTGGACAGGATAAACAAGACTTTTCGCATTGTGGGGACCACATCACAAGTGTGCCAATCTATCCTGGGGTTGTGTTTTTGTACCCAAGGAAACCCTATGGTGTGGAGAATTAATCACCTGAAACTTCAGGGTTTCTGTATGCATGGCTCCCACCCTCAGGGTTAACAGAGCGATCTCATGAGTGATATGTGAAGGCTGTAATGGTCTGCCATCAATGGCTTCTACGGTCAATGGGAAAGCAAGAGACGGCAATGGAATATTCTTACTGGCTGCAAATTCCGCATCTATAAAGCAGCCGGCAGCCCCTGTGTCCAGCAACGCTGGAACTGAAGCAAATTTGCTTGCCCAATAAATACAGTCCTTTAGCAAAGGCTTATCCGACAAATCTTCTGGAGACAATGAAATGCCCCCTATCATCTGTCTCCTTCCGCACTTCGCATTTGTTCGTCGCTCAGGGCGAATTGGACATGACCGCAGCAAATGACCGGCCCTCCCACAGTAAAGACACAGGCCCTCCCTTTTCCGAAAGGCTCTCTCCTCCTTAGAAAGCCGGGTGACACCCACCATCCTAGGTTCACCACTCTCAGAAACTAGATCAGGAGGCATGGGAGGAGAGGGAGGATAGAGAGGGTCAGGAACATAGGAAGACATTTCCCCTTGAGGCCTCCGCAGGCTCTCATTTACCAAGGGTCTCCCCCTGACTATGGCATCCACCTGCATAGGTTCAGTATAGTCTGAAACAAGCCCCAGAGGCATGGGAGGCAAGGGAGGATAGAGTGGGCCAGAATAATGAGCAGGTACTTTACTTGAGGACCTTCGCAGGTACTCCTTAAAAGAGGGTCGTTCACTGATTCTGGTATCCATTACAATACAAAAGTCAATCACCCTGTCCAAATCGTTAGGTAGATCTCGAGTCGCGATCTCATCTTTCATAGTGTCACTTTGCCCTTGGAAAAAAAACTGCCATCAGGACCTCGTTATTCCAGTCTACTTCGGCTGCCTGGGTACGAAACTCTATTGCATAGTCGCCCACCGTGCGATTACCCTGCCACAAGGTCATAAGGTGCTTGGATGCCAAGACCACGCGGCCTGGCCTATCAAAGACTTGTTTAAATGATTTCACAAATTCCGAGAAATTGTGAATAATGGGATTATTCGTCTCCCATAGCACAGAGCTTTCCAAATTTTTCATGTTGGTGACACACTTTTTAGACATGCACCATTTTGCAACATAGTAATTCAGTTTTACTAGCAAACCGGAGGTTAAACTAACCACTTATAAGAGATACGGACACATGCATAAATTGTAATAACGAACTGCGGAGGAGCTACAGGGGACGCTGCGATCCATGGTATCAGGAAAGAGCCCTGGCTCTGATGGCTTCACGGTTTCTTACTATAAGAAATTCAAGGACATCCTCCTTCCAGAGATGCTTCTTAGTATTATTGCCTTGTCAGATACTCTTTCTTTTCCGGAGCAGACCCTGGAGGCCCATATCGCGGTCATCCACAAGGACGGTAAGGATCCTTTACTGTCCAGTCTCTTTACTTAATGTGGATCTAAAAATTTATGCCAAAGTCTTGGCGCTTTGACTCCAACCTCTCTTACCAGTCTTAATCCACCAGGATCAGGCGGGTTTTGTGAAAGGTCACCAAGCTAAAGATCATACTACCAAACTGGTCTCTTATATACACAAGGTTCATGCCAGTAACCTTCCTGCGGTCCTGCTGTCGCTAGACTCCGAAAAGGTTTTTGACCGTGTCCACTGACCTTTTCTACGTGGTGTACTATCTTCCTTGGGAATGGGGCCTCGTTGCTTTCACCACATCATGGCCTTATACCAGAACCCCACGGCACAAGTCAAAGTGAAAGGAGTACTGTCGGACCCCTTTCCCATATCCAATGGGACGCGACAGTGTTGCCCCCTCTCCCCACTCTTGTACATCCTTGTACTTGAACCCCTCTTGAATGCGTTCCGGCTTACTCCGGCTGTTAGAGGAGTCCCAGGCCTGGGGAGTGATTTCTTGGTGTCTGGTTTCACGGATGATCTGATGGATCCGGCCACCTCTCTACCAGCAGTGATGGAGCTGCTTCTTGCTTATGGTAGATTGTTGGGCTTGCAGGTGAACGAGTCTAAATCTGAAGCGCTCAATTTTACTGTGCCTTCAGCTCACATCACGGTTTTGCAGTCTACCTTCCCGTTTTCTATGGGCTCGGGAATCAATAACATATCTGGGGGTTAAACTTCCGAGACAACCCGTGGATTTGTTCAAACTGAATTTTCCTCCACTCTTGACCAGGCTTGCCTCTGATATGGAGCACTGGCGCAATCCTCTGATCTCCTGGTTCGGTAGACTTAATGCATTGAAAATGCTGTTTCTACCCAGAATTTTGTATCTGCTGCAGACGTTGCCAGTACCTCTCCCCTGTGCCTTTCTGATGAAGGCACAAAAGTTGGTGACCTCATTTGTTTGGAATGGGAAACAACCTAGATGCGCTAGAGCACTTTTGTCAGCTCCAAGGAGGGGGGGGGGGTCTGGGTCTCCCGGATCTTATGAAATACCACGATGCATCCTTACTTACCAGATTGGTCGACCTGTCCCAAAGTATACCGAAAGATGCTTGGCTTGGTGTGGAACTACAGGTGCACCCACGGCTGAGCCCGTTGCAGATTCTTTTATTTTCCAGATCTCGGCTTCCTAGAGCTATCCTCCGTTTGCCTGTTGTAGGTCCGGTTCTGTCTGTGTGGCACCGACATAGTGAAGCAAAGGGGTGGGTGCCTTGTCCTTCCCCCCTCCTGTCTATATTGGGCAACCCAGACTTTCCTTTGGGTTTGGAAGCAGGGGCCTTTCGAAGATGGTCTGACGCCGGATTGGTACAGATTCGACATCTGGTGACTGACTCGAGACCTGCGACGTTCGCCAAATTATGTGTATCAGGTAAGCTATCTGGAAATGAGCAATGGAGGTATTTCCAAGTCCGACATTATGTGTCGAGGATGCTTGTTGTGGGCTGCCCGGTTCGAGCACTGACTCCATTCGAAACCTTTATGTCCTCTCCAGCGAATGGGGAGAAAACGCTTTCCAAGCTGTACTGCTTCTTATTGGCCTGTGACCCAGTCTGTCTCCCTTCCTTCACATTAGCTTGGTCCCGTGACCTACAGATCCCCTTGCTATCTGAACCGGAGGTTTGGCTTACTATTTTTGTTCAGTCTCCTCTCCTTCCAAGAGATGTTCCCTCCCAGGAGGGCTACTATAAACTTCTCTCTAGATGGTACCTCACACCAGTACGTTTATCTAAGATGTTCCCAGATGCATGTGACACATGCTGGAGGTGCAGTCTGGAGAGAGGCACAATGTCACAAATCTGGTGGCAATGCAGTGTGATTCAAACATATTGGTCATTGATCAGTGGGGCTTTGGAGAATGTTTTGGGATTCCCGCTGCCCTTAGACCCTTTGTTGTACTTATTTTCCTACCACTCTGTACTGACGCCTAAGCGGTTCCCCCTTCTTCACTTTCTGCTTACTGTTGCCAGCTTGAATCTCTCCTCCCACTGGAGGCAGACAGAGTCACCCTCAATGGTGAGGTGGAAAGCCCGAGTCAACAACTTTAGAGATATGGAAAAATTGCATGCCTTGCGAATGTCTCGTCTACAGTCTTATAGAGAGACCTGGTCCGTTTGGGAAAGCTGTTGCTTCGCCTCATAGGCACTGGACACGCCTCCTCTTCTCCCTTTCCTTGGCCCTCCTCTAAATCACACTAATAGGCCTCCTGGCAGGGTGTTGAGCTTGACACTCCCCACCTTCCCCCTCTCTTCCTTTTCCCTTTCTCTTTCCATTTTTCTCCACTCCTTCTATGTTCACTTCTTTCTCTCCTCCTTCTCTCCCTTTCTTCTATCGTTAGGTCTTGCTCTTGCCTCTTTTGGTCACTGTTGAGACCTTCATTGTTCTGTCGTTCAACCCTGTGTACAGAGGCCTCTTTCTGTGCTGCTATACATACAATGGGAGGAATATGATTTAGCGGATCTGAGGTGGTCCCTGTGACCTCTTATCTTTTACCTGTTCTACCCTTTCTTTGTATTTGATATATGAGTTTCTTTCATGCCAGCTGATGCATCAGATTCTGTATTTTCGCTTATTGTTTTTCACTTTGTATTTGCTCTCTGATTTTCAATAAAGCTTTTGAAAAAAAAAAATTGCAATAACAAAATGTATGGGAACACAACATATCTCACAAAAACCTTTCATTTATATTTTTAAAAATATGTGATTTGTAAGATAATAAAATACATTTCCAAGATTCTTTTCATTTATGAGTAACAATATGTAAATATGTGCAAGAATAAAAAAACTTAATAACACCAGTAACTATTTCTTACCATTTTAATGAGATGTATGAGGTTGATGGGATGAATTCACCTTTTGAATATTTGGTGGAATATTAGATAAAGACACTCGCATTTCGTCATCAGGCAGTTTTAAGCTTCAACGTTTCAGTGTCTTTAAGTTTGTCATCATTGAAAAGTATACTTCACAAATGTATGTAGTAGAAAACTGCAGAAGAATTTTTAATGCTTTTTTACCTATGTTTGGATGCATTTTTGAAACGGTCTAGACGGTGTTCTATAAAAAACTGGAGCCATGGAATTTCTCGAACATGCCACTACAGGTGCGGCCGCATCACTGGAAGTGACGCGGAATCAGCTGTTTCTACCCAATTATGCATACTCGACGAGGTGTATATACACGGATACGACAGAAGGGGAATATATTAGTGCACCATCCTAATCGGCACCTTTGCTGTGTAAAAATGCATGCAAGTTCACTCAGAGGTTTCTCGTTACATTCGTGCAACACACCTACACACTGCAGCCGACACACTAACATGTCGCGACACACAGTTTGGAAAGCTCTGCCATAGCGGATTGGCCCATGCCAGCGCACTGCCCGTGAGGAGGGATATGAGGAAACCAACTTACTGCGCTCAGTAGGAAAGGCATCCGGTACTAACTTGAAATATATGCCCAGCTGGTTAAGGAAGCCACGGCAACTATCAGGATCCCCACCATAACACTGTGGGAGCTGAGCGGAACCCGTCATCCTCTTGACCATGCCTGTGTCAGGAGAGGTTGGAACGACTGGTGCCCGGGAGGTTTCTGGGGGGGCCACCAATTGGGTACAAATCTGTTCGAGGCTAGCAGTGCACTGCAAAACCATCTGCATGGCCAAAGACAACTGATCAAGTTGTTGAGTCAGTGTCTCCATCCTTTCCAGGATGCTTTGAAAGACTGCATAACTATCACTGTCTGAACTCTTGGCCCTTGCGTACTGTCACGGTTTACCAATAACATTCAGGAGTCAGTACAGTATAGTTAAATGCAAAATTTATTAATAATAGAAAAGTAGAGCACACTATATACACAAGTAGCAAGCAGAGAGTTACAAGCCAGGGAGTACTGCTATCAGGAATAGTAGGCTGCCAAGCTTGATGTTATGGACACAGGTATGTTGCTTCAGAATTTGCAACAAAACTGCGTCCATTACATGGATATGTTCCCCTGTCTTAAAATCACATTTAGTTTTTTAGACACCATTTACCTTTTGTCTCTTTGTTGTCTCCCTGGTCTGTTTGGGCAGGAAAATGACAAAGAAGGACAAGCTGCTCTTTTGTTTCTCTTCCTTCTAGGAGAAGGGGAGGAAGGGTATGTCAATCAGGTAAAGTGGGCTGGAGATGGGCGGGGCTTGCCAACAATAAGAGAGGTGTGCAGAGAGTCAAAGGGGGTCTTGAAGGAGTCTTTTGGGAAGAAGGGTCTTGGAGCAGGAGAGCCATGGAGAGGGAGATGTGACCAGCAGCAAGGGGGCCATGCCTTGCCTGGGCCCCAAGAACTGTTCCAGGATCCTGGCCTGTTTTTTCCCTGCGGCACCATCCTCATTGTTCCAGATAGATGAGTATAGAAACTAAGTATCTCTCTATTATTTTCATACTATCTATAATATTTCTAGGAAAAATACCTTAGTAACCAACATATAGTGTATTCTACTATAATTGTTGTATTATGTGTTTTATTTGCACTGCAGTAAGTAATTGTCTAGTTAATATTATTAGATGTTTTAGCTAGAATATATTTGATAATATACAGTGTATTGTTAATATTATTGTTTGTTATTAAATATTATTGCTAGTACTGGGGTGTTATTGTGTTAATTGTGGTATTGGTCATTAGGACAAATTTCTCTGGATATATCCTTTAATTAAAGGGTTGGCTTTTTGGGTGTGGGCAAATTCATATTGCTTCTAATAGCTGTGTTGGGGTTTGTGTGGTGTGAGCAAGTCGTAGGCCCTGGCCTTGCCTTTGTTCATAGATTTTATCTCAGAGCAAACACATGGTCTGACTCCATCTTGCTAGGCCACAGCCTGTCTCCACATGGTTGAGAACACCATTTTGTAAAAAGCACATGGTGTGAGTTTGCAGTTTCTTCACAACTACATTGATTTTAACACAGCTGCTATTGTGCAACCTTTTGCGCCAAATTAATTCACCCAAAGCCACAAACTTAAAACACTTGGCCACTCTGCTGGAGACTAGGCCTCAGCCACTGGTAGTCTCTGCAGGAACAGGAACACTGGATCATGCCTGCAGTCAGTATAAGGAAAGGGATACCTGACTCACGCCTGCAGTCAGTATCGAAGCTAGTCTACCAGAGCCCCAGGTCCTCACTAAATTGGGTGTCTGCTAGGTACAAGGAAAAATGGAATCAAGAGGGAATCCCCCCCCCCCCACATTCAAGGCAGAATTTGAAATTGCTATATTGAGGGTGTTTTTTGCCTTCTTTTGGATCAACAATGGTAAACAGGAACTAGATGGACACAAGTCTTTTTTTCAACCTAAATTACTGTTACCATGTTACTATGTAAGAATAGTCAGACAGAGCCACAAGTCAGCACCAAAGGGGGTAGTCAGACAAGCCAGGTCATACACAGATCAGGTAGTCAGCCAGAGCCACAGGTCTGCACCAGGTTGGGTGTCCACTATAGGGATAGACAAAAGAATAGTCAGACAGAGCCACAGGTCAGCACCAGGTTGGATGGAAGACTAGCCAGGTCATACACAGAGCCCAAGGTAATAAATCTGCTATGAACAACAACACAAGGGCAACTGAGCCAGGACTCAGACTGCCCTTTAAACCCCTCCACAGGAAGTAGGTAGGAGGAGCAGCTCTGAGGAAGGAAGTAGGTAGTAGGGGACTACAGGAAGCATGGCACATAAAACAGAGGCCTGCTGCATGCTTGAAGCCTTGCATCTGCAGATGACGCTGAAAACAAGGTAAGCTGTAACACAATTTACATGGGTTCGTCCAGACCTGGGGAGGCTGAGGGTAGGAGACGAGGGTTAGAAAATCCTCTAATACAGCAACTCCAATCTCTTTCTTGTTGTTCCAGCATTTGCATGTCAAGTTCTGGACACAAAGACATTAATTCTTCAAAGTCATCAGGAAGATCTCTACATCTGATAGCATCTTTCATTTAGACCCTCGCGGAAGGCAGCTTTCAATGTTCCAGGGTTCCAATCCATTTCATATGCATGTGTCCTATACTCCACAGCATATTGACCATCTGATTGATTACCTTGTCTGTTCTCAAGAAGAGCGGCTTCAGCAGATGTCTTACAGCCCAGGGCATCAAAGACTAGGCAAAATGTCTTAATAAATTCAGAACCCTCCAATAATGGGGAATTTTGTTCTACTAATCGTGAAACCCACAACAAGGCCTCATCCTCCTGGTAGACTGATGGGGGATGAAGGATGCAATATCCAGCTTTCATTCTATATCTATAATTGGGCTTCATATGTAGATAACATCTGTTCTTAATGGGCCTGTCTAGCCACCAATTGTGCCATTTCTGCAGGGTCCATCTTATGTCCTGATTATTATGTCACATACAGAGAGCAGAATCAGTCTGATCCAGAAGTTAGAGAACGACGCTTGGGAGCGTGGCTCGGGGACATAGTTGCAAGTTTCCCATGCTGCGGCCTAAGCTGGATAAAGATGCTGGCCACAAAGCCATATGTCCAACGCCAGTTGAGCCAGGGCCCTGACTTGGATAGGACACTTGCACACCAGACAAAGAACCAGATTTATAACCCCAGATGCAAAATGGCTCAAGGTAATGATGCACTAACAGGGACCCCCCTGGAGGGAACACCTGAGGTTCAAAGAGAGCTAATATGAAATGAGATGTGCCTGATATATCTTACGGCACACCTTACTAAAGAATGAGAGGATACAAGGTAGGAGACAATAAGGTCTGATTCCTCCCTGGGAGCTTTCTGGACCCAGAGTGGAGTAGGATCGCAATGGACAGCCAAAACCACAACAGGAGAGTGAGTTACTGCCTCCATAGACAGCCAGAGCTGCAAACAGGAGAGCTGGCTATTACCGCTATGGTAGCCAGAGCAGCAATAGGAGAGCAGAAAACAACAGTTACAGATGGTCCTAAGATGAAAAGAAAAATAATTGCAAGTATGGGCAATTTGAGTTCACCTTAAAAGAATAAGCATCAGTGCATGCCAACACAACACAACACAACACAACAGCACACCTAGAACATGGAAGTCAGAATGCTGTCTAAGATTGCACCCATCCTGCAGAAACACCCTGGCTGTGACATGGATCACATTGTCATACTCATAGTCCTGGAACTCTTATCCAGCCACAGCATGTCAGTGTGCCCCTCCACTAGGCTCCAGAGGCTGAGCGGTCAGTCTGGAGCCAGATAGGAACTGACCAATCATATAGCTACTGATAAGTCCCTTTCTCTGGCCTACTCCAGTGGGAATCATGACCGCAATCTCCTCTGCCCTAGCCGAGCCTACTGCTTCTCCCCTGCTGGTGCCTGTCTGACCTTATCTTTCTGTAGAGCAGTGGTGAAACATTAAGGGATAATAGTTTGCCCTTAGTACATGCAGCCAGCCTGATACCAGTGGTCTCATGAGTGGATCCTGATACCATTTACATGGACTGTAAAAGCAGAATCTGTGACCACGGATGTTGGTCTGGAAACACTGCTTACAAATGTGACATAAAGTACAATCTACAAATACCACAATGTCACCCACATAGAGAACTGTGTGGTAGTCACTATATAAGAAAACCTTATAACTGGACAATAAATAATAATAGAAAAAAAGTCCTTTATTAGCAAATACAAATTTAATTGCAAAATAGCCATATATTAAAAACAATTTAAAAACATAAGAGCAGAGAGGTCCTTAGAAATATATACTATTATATCAACATATCAACACTATTTGAGGGTATTGCTGGACAACTATTTGACTGGTGAAACGTCAGTTTTCTGTTGTTTTATATACAGTACAATCTAAACTTAAATAAAATGAAAATACATTTGTAAAAGTGAACCATACACTTCCAGTCTGTTGAAAATAATTGTATATGTTATTGCCAGGACACTTTTTTAACACGGTGCCCTATCAGCATGGTTTGCCACACTGTCACCTTAAACACATTAAAGAATATGATTACTAAATATAACTATATACTGAAAGACTAACAGTATATTCATATAGCATTTTGTAATAACCTCATGTAAGTAAACAAGATCCTTATTGTTCACTATAAGGTTTGACCAAATTCTGTGTTGTATTCCGTTGTAAGAGATAACTTTATCATTGGTGTTATTTCCCCATAGACTTCAATAGAAATCTATGAGATAAAAAAAGAAATAACATTTATCATCTGGAATTGAATCCAGCCCTCATTCCTTGTTAAAAACTACTACTAATAAGCTAGATTCGTTTAGACTCCCCCCTGTATAGACACCCTTAACAATCAATGACGTGCCAGGACCATCATCGGTGTCTGTGACTTAACCCCTTTATGTCTGGCTGATGCTGAGAGGAGACTGCTGTTAAGGACCACAGTTAATTTTTTTTGGTTTTAATGGATTCCGGTGTCACCAAGCAACGTCCAGCCATATGGGGACCCCAGAATTCCATGACGTACCAGGATGCTTAAAGGAATAGTAATGTTTCATAACAAAAGCAGCTCTAATTAATCATCATAGTATTTGGACTTTGGAGAGTGTTATTTCAATTCTGTCAGAGTTGTAGTTCAAGAGTAATTCAATGACAGAGTATCCCCCTCCTGCCCCTTTTACTGATGTAACACTGTTCAGCCAGATCAGAAGGGAGGTGCCCAGGTAGACTGCATAGAGGGACAATCTTCAATTAAGATAATGGAAAAACCTGAAAAAATTGTCAAGGGGGGGGGGCAGGGTTTTCATTGTTTTCATAGAAAGAAGATTGTCCCCTTCTGTTATCTGTCTGGTCTATGGACTGGATTCCACATCTGAGAAGAGATGGCTTACACTAGGTAAAAGGGGCGGGAGGGGAAACTTTGCTTGTGGATATCTCTCAAACCATAAAGGTTTGAGAGATAAGACTTATATCGTTCTTCATGTTTTTTTAATGCCTACAAAATAAAATAAAGATAAAATGAAGTATTACTATCCCTTTAAGTGCCGGAAACGGCGTGACGGTCCTGGCACGTCCAGGGTCATTAAGGGGTTAAGGACAGGTGACTGTCCTGGCACATCATGGAATTTTGTCATTACAGTGCACCTACACACCCCTCCCCCCCCAAACAAAATGTGTGCTGGTCCTCAAGCACCCCCCGCCCCCAGACCGTTCTGTTCTTAAGGGGCTATGGCTTTAGAACAGGCTTAATTAGCATTTTATAAATATTATTGGGATGATGTTGACACTAACATCTTTTCTGTTTCTGTAATGGACTGAATTTGGCATCCTCTAGTTTGGAAAGTACTGAACTGTTTTGTCTCTTTATTGTACTAATTGTGGTGTTTGACAATATGCAGTGATATCTGTTCAGTTATGGACATGTATGCAGGTCAGTATGAAATAATACATTGTGGTCTCCTGACCAAAGTGGAAGATATCTGGAGCAAACCAAATGTGCAATAGGGAGGAAAATCCCCAAATTCCCATCGAATTAAATGGGGATTTTAACCCACTGAATGTTGGGTTAAATGGGTTATAATCCCCATTTAAATCAATGGGAATTTTTACTTCTGTTTGTTGCAGTTGGTTTACCCCCAAATTATTCCACTTTTGAACCAGTGGTCATACAGGGGCTTATGTACAAACTGGAGTAATTCTGAGGCAAAAGCACTACTTCCACTGATATATCTATCTATATAGGGATTTTAACCCTCTCAGTGCTTGAGAGGCCTCCAATGCCAAGGGGTTAAAAGCCCATAGAAATGACATACCTCCCAAGTGTCCCTGTTTGGGACCCAAATCCCTTGGTCCCTCTTTTCCACCCACGGAGATCAGACTGTGTAGTGTGTATTGTGTAGTGTGTATATAAGTGCATTACTTATGTTTGTTAATACCTCAGTGTGTGTGTGTGTTTATAAATTAGCCTCTGTAAATAAAATACTTTGTTCTTGCTCTAAATCATTCAGTTACACAAACAGGTCATTAAATAGCCTAAAACTTATTGGTAATGCCCTGCCCAGCAGCCACACCAGCAACCCCACTAAACAAAAGTGTCCCTTTAGGCATTTGAAATGTTGGGTATGTAATCAATTTGAATTTTTATTTGTCATAAATGGTGCAGATGGGTTGCTCCAAGATTGAGCTTATTTTCTTTCAATAAACACCTCATAGTATCTTAAACATTGTGTGCATAATGAAATTGTGGAGCAATTCTGGGGCAAACCATCTGTACAATAAGGAATACATAAAGGGGTCTTTTAAATTTTAATTGTCCCCTGCAGGTCAGTTGGTTTGACCCATAATGGCTTCTCTCTTGTCTTTGTGTATATGATACTTAATCACTAATGGGTAAAAGGAAAATACAGTTCTAGTACACAGCAGATGGTACTGTAAAGCAGTTCTTGGTTAGTTCTTAGGCATAAACTGAAAAAATGTAACAATAATAAGCACAAAACCTCAGATGAGCAGTTTTTTCCCATAGACTAACAAAAAAGCTCTAGTGGTGCAATCAGGCTGAATTTTCATCATTTTTATGTGAATTTGACTTTCCTTTCTATACCAGATTAGCTTTTATTGCCATATGTTGTATACATTCTTTAATTATTCATTGAGAAAGAGGCGCATTTCCTGTTTTAGTCATCAGAGGTGTTTTTTCTAGTCAAGACACAAGGTGGCACTGCAAACTTATATTTGAAAACAAAGTTAGAGCGTTCACAATAATTAAACTTCATTTTGCAATGTGTTGCATACCCCTCTGGCACTCAGAGGGTTAAAGAAACCGATATAATTGAACACTACACAGTCTTTATTATTACAGAAGTAGGCAATGTGTGACTCTTCATTAGTCAACAGCTGGAGAGCCAAAGGTTGCCTACCCCTGGCCTAATATGAAATGGTTTCAAAAATACATTATAAGCAGAGCTTATTCAGTGTAATATTACTCGAAACGAAACAGTTCACACGTGTTGACATTTATTTGCCTTGTAGAATGGTCTGATGCATTGCAAAATGTACTTGTATAACAATGTAACACTTTCAACCATACTAGGGGACGTGTTTCATGGTTGAAATGCACATTAGGCTGCAGGAAGGAAAAGATTATTCCACTTCCATCATTATTTTAATATTAATTCAGTGCTTTGTAGTACATTAGCAAATGGGCATACCCTTATTGATGCTGCCAACATGATTTTCCTAATTGAGCACCATTTGTGAGTAGTTACAAATGCCCCTATTAGGGCTGGTAATAGGGCCAACTAATTATTTGATAAGGTTACTCAGCTCAACATTAATGTCCTCCTTGGACCTGCATGCTCCCATCCAAAGTCGACACTCCCACCCCAGGAATCCCAGACCCTGGCTAAATTCAACAACCTGCATGCTACGCACCTGTTGTTGAGCAGCAGCACGTCTCTGGCGAAAGTCTCATTCTGTTGCCGACTTCCACCATTATAAATTCATGTTATCCTGTTTTAACACAGCTCTCACACAGACTAAACAGAAATACTTCTCTAACCTTATCACTACCCACAAATCTAACCCATGTAACCTCTTCAGAATCTTTGATTCAAGCCATAGGAGAAAAAAATGCAAATTACAAAAATTCCCAAAACTCCATTTGAATTAACCCTTTGAGTGCCGGGGGGGGGGCAACACATTGCTATGCAATGCATTGTGTACCCCTCTGGCACTCAGAGGGTTAAATGGGTATTTTAATCCCATGAATACTGTAGAGGTCTCCAATTGATTACAAAGAAATGCACTGGAGAACTCTCTAGCATTCAAGAGGTTAAGATCCCCATTTAAATCAATGGCAATGTTTAGGTCTTCTGTTTAGTGCAGTTGGTTTGCCCCAGAATTCCTCTGCTATTGAACCTGTGGCCCTTTGTATGGTGTCATACAGGGGCTTATGGACAAACTGGAGCAATTCTGGGGCAAACCAACTGCATAGGGGATAAATCAAAATTTGTTTTGATTTATACAGTATTTTTAGCCCCTTGAATGCTATAGAGGTCTTCTATGCCAAAGAGTTAAAAGCCTCATATAAAACAACTGGGATTTAGGGATTGTTTCTTTGTCCCCATGGTTCAGATGGTTTACCCCAGGATTAAGCTTCTTTCTTTTTTGCATGCTTCCCCATATCTTAGGAACATGTGTTAAGGAAAAATAAAGAGCAATTCTGGGGCACACCATCCACACCAAAGGGGAAAAATAAAATTGTCCATTCTGTTTTACATGTCCCATTGTAGATGACTATTGGAGAATGGGAGCAAGTGATGTGATTCGTGTAAGTGTAACAGAGCTAATAATTTGAACCTTTCTTTTCTGTCTGATCCTCCCATTATATGTCCGTCTCACCCACACAGGGTCCCTAGTACAAGACATGTTTGTCCCATGCTAAATATTTAAAAATGATTTCATTCCACTGCACAGTGTATACAGCGCCACACAGATTAACTGCATGATCTCTGGAGCCTAGATACCAAATAAATATTTCCCAAATCCCCGCTGATTTAAACCACTTGACTTTAAGTGCAATATAGATTTTGCCACAAAAATAATTTAAAGGACTGTAATAAGTTATGTTTTTTAGCAATTCTAATTTTGTGTCAAGTGATTCAGGGCCTAATTCAGCAAGGTAAAGTTGTACAAGTCTATGTCAAACCAACTTCACCACAAATGGGGCAAATGAAAATTCCCTTTGATTGAAATGAGGCTTTTAACAACTTGCATGCTAGAGAGGTCTCCAATGAATCATGAAGCATTGTGTTGGAGACCACTCTAGCATGCAAGGGTTTTAAAGCCCCATTTACATTAGAAGAATTTTTTTGTGTCTTAGGATACAGTTGATTTGCTCCAGAATTGTACCACTTTACATTGCTGAATCAGGCTCTTAGTTAGCTATTTTGCTATGCAACCTGGTCACTTTTCTGTTGAGATGCTCAAAGAAACAATAACAACATGGTGAATTAGCTTTAGCTCTGTGGTGTATTACTTGGTAATAGACAGACAGACAGACAGACAAATAGATAGATAGATAGATAGATAGATAGATAGATAGATAGATAGATAGATAGATAGAAGCATTTTGTATCAAAGTGCTGTGGTCTGATAAAGTTAAAATTGAACTCTTGAATACAATCCCCAAATGCATGTTTAGAGAGAAAAAGAAATCCAAAGCATTTGAAGAAAAGAACACCTTGACAACTGTTAAAGGGATAGTAATACTTCGTTTTAACTTTATTTTATTTTGTAGGCATTAAAAAAACATGAAGAATGATATAAGTCTTATCTCTCAATCCTTTATGGTTTATGAGATATTCACAAGCAAAGTTTCCCCTCCCCGCCCCGTTTACCTAGTGTAAGCCATCTCTTCTCAGGTGTGAATGTGGTTGTAAGACCAGACAGAGAACAGAAGGGGACAGTCTTCTTTGTATTAAAACAATGAAAGCCTTTCCCCCCTTGACAAGTTTTTCAGCTTTTTCCCTTATCTTAATTGAAGATTGTCCCTCTCTGCAGTCTACCTGGGCACCTCCCTTCTGATCTGGTTGAACGGGGGGGGGGATACTTTGTT
This sequence comes from Rhinophrynus dorsalis, assembly GCA_037306005.1. Lineage (NCBI taxonomy): Eukaryota > Metazoa > Chordata > Amphibia > Anura > Rhinophrynidae > Rhinophrynus > Rhinophrynus dorsalis. Next base: position 313,071,850 of record CM074720.1, on the reverse strand, counting down.
TGTGAATATCTCTTAAACCATAAAGGTTTGAGAGATAAGACTTATATCATTCTTCGTGTTTTTTTAATGCCTACAAAATAAAATAAAGTTAAAACGAAGTATTACTATCCCTTTAAGCACTGAGGTGGATCTACTATGTTTTGGGGTTGTATGATGGCCAGTGGTGCAGGAAACATACAGTCAGTGAAGAAACTGAAGCTGAAAGGAGGCTGGATAATACAACAAAACAATGATCCAAAACATAACTCACAATGAAACAATTAACTAATTCAATAAAAGAAAGCTTAACGTTTTGGAATGGCCTTCACAATCCCCAGACATGAATATTAAAGAAAATCTGTGGATAGATCTTAAACATGCAGTGCATGCAAGACGACCTATGAATATTTCTGAACTAGAACCATTATGCAAGGAAGATTGAGATAAGAATTCCCGAAGAAAGAATAGAAAGACTGTTAGCTGGCTACAAGAAACCTTTAGAGGCTGTAATATCTGACAAAGGGGGTGTTATTAAGTACTGACTGATAAGGTACATAAACTTTTGCACATTCCCTGTTTTATGTTTTATTTTTTTCCGTATGTTAAATTCAGCAAATGGTGCATTACAGTTTGAAGAAATGTGTCAATTTTAAAGGGATAGTAATGTTTCATAATAAAAGCAACTCCAATTAATCTTCATATTATTTGGCCCATGAAGAGTGTTGTTTCAATACTGTCAGAGTTGTAGTTCAAGAGTAATTAAATGATAAAATACCCCCCTCCCGCCCCTTTTACTGATGTAACACTGCTCAGCTCAGAGCAGCAGGGTGGTGTCTAAGTGGATTGCAGAGAAGGACAATCTTCAATTAACATAAGGGAAAAACCTGAAAAAAGTGTCGATGGGGGCAGGGTTTTAATTGTTCTCACAGTAAGAAGATTGTCCCTTGCTCTGAGCTGTCTGGTCTTAAGACCAGATTCCACATCTGAGGGGAGGTGGCTTACACTAGGTAAAAGGGGCGGGAGGGGAAAACTTTATCATTCAATTACTCTTGAACTACAACTCTGACAGTATTGAAATAATATTCTCCATGGCCCAAATACTATGTAGATTAGTTGGAGCTGCTGTTTTTGTGAAACATTACTATCCCTTTAAGTTTGTTTGATGCAGAAGTTATGTTAACTATTTTTCAATTAGAAAATCAACAAAAAATGTAATTTGGAAAGGGATGCATTTGTGCTGTGGCACAGGTACAAAACTTATTCAGTGGGTGACAGAAGTATCTTTGATGAAATATTAAAAAGAAAGCAGGGTCACTATAAACCGGGGTCACCTTTATGGGTGTGGGAAGGGCACCCCATCCCCTATTTCTTGCTACCACCTGGGTACTATGGTGGAGAGGCATATGTATTAAAATTATTATTTTTCTAGACATAAATAATACTACAAATATTCATATTAAAATTAACTTTACAATTCTCACTTAAGATCACAAATATGGAAATGTCGGTTACAGTTTTTAACTCCAAGAGACCTCTCTGTGCACAAGCAACCATTTTTTTGCTTTATAATATTGATGGACAGGGCCTGTCTATAAATTAGTACATGACAGCTCACTCTCTAGGACAATCATCTCTATGTTTCCATCTGTCAGCAGGCCTGTCCTCTATAAATCATGTCATAATGTCTGTCATTGATCATTTTATATATATATATATATATATATATATATATATATATATCCATTTTCTCTGGGCCTTTTTCCTGTAGAATAAATTCATGATGTACAAATGTTGTTCTTCTGTAAATCTGATCAGTTGGTTGCCTCTATCATCTCTTTTTCCAGTTCTATGTGGTCCGATTTTTCATAATTTTGGATCTTACCAATTCTCGCATTGAAATTATAGTTAAAATTGTCCTGTTTGTACATGCATAATAAATCATCATAAAATTCTTCAACTTCATCATCACTGTGTATACTTGTAAGGGCATAAACCGGAATGATTTGAAGAACAAATCTTTGTCTTTTTTATGAGTCTCACATAAGCTGTTAATGTTCCAATTGATTCAGTTCTTGTACATGTTCCTCCAAGCATGAAACTATATTCATATGTTGAATGTTAAGTGTTCCAAAGGCAGCCTGATAGTACCTGGGGATTCTTAGCATCCTCTGCCATTGAGATAGTCTTCCTACTGACATACGAAGTAGCTCACATGCCTCCTGGGAATGAGCGCAATTTTTTCTGTAGTGAAGCCATGTTGTGCAACTGAACCATAATCTGCCATTTTGGTCCAGTGCAAAAAAACCCTAATGGTAATACAAGTTGAATCGACTTCATACAAATAATAAAACGATTTTCACTGACTGCTCAGTCTTAAATTATTTTAACATTGGAAGTGACCATTGTCTAGTAAGAGCAAAAATCTAAATAGAAAGAAAGTGATTAACAAACTAGAAAACATCATAAGAATTTTCAGTTAGCACTGTCAGTTCAGTGTGCTGTCAGTTCAGTGTACTGCAAGACCTTCCAGACACAGACATTTCATTTTTCAATGAAAAAGTTATTGAGACTATGATATACTTTGCCTATGCCCTTATATCTACTGTGAAACAAGAAAAACCAACCCAAATATCAAAATAAACATTTGCCATGATGGAAAAGCGATGAGAAATGAAGTAAAACGGTAATATCAGAAGGAGGGTAGAATATGTAAAATGTGCAAGACCATAAGGAAGCATATAAATGAAGAATCACGCAAGTTCAATGCTGAACTCAAAGGGACACTGGAAGAAAATCAAGGGCTAAAGAAAGCAAAATGAAGGATGGCCACACATAGGAGCCAAATGTTTGAATTAAAGCTTGAAGATGGCACAACAGCAAGAACTCAACAACAAATAGTAAAACGAGTGGAAGAAATATATTCAAATCTTTATAAGAAAGGACAACAACTGAATGCAGTCCCAGAGGCTGAACCTGTGCCAGAAAGTTTGGTAGAAGAAGTAGAAGCTGCAATAAAGTCAATGAAAAGTGGCAAAGCAACTGGGCCTGATAAAGACACTATTGAAATGTTGAAAGCCAGAGGTCAACTAATATTCAAAGCCCTAGCTAAACTATTTTCAAAATACCTAGTACTCGGCAAAGAGCCTGAAACATGGAAAAATGCAGATGTCATTTTACTGCACATAAAAGGTTATAAGGCAGATCTAAAATAACTACAGACCAATAAGCCTATTGCCAGTTGTCTGAAAGGTTTTCACAAATCTACTATCAAGAAGAATATAATATAATACTTAACCCATCACAACCTAAGGAACAAGCAAGCTTCAGGAGCGATGTCAGTACAATGGACCATATCCAGACAGTGCAACAAGTTTCATAATGAATACAACCTTCCATGATGCAGAATCTTCATTGACCACTCCATACTGCCGCCCCAGGTGTGTTAGGCTTCGGACAAAGCTTCTATTCACATGATGCTCTCTCTTTATATATAATTTATATATTGGAGATAGTGATTATAACACAGTTTAGTGGAGCACATTAACGCACTGTATGCATCTTTTCTTTAAAGTATATAAATGCCATGTTAACATCAACAAAATAGTTCAATATATGTACATAAACATGTATAAATCTATGGTTCTATATTAGTAGATATGTCTGCTTTTGGGCTACACCTTCAATAATCATGAATGATGGGAGTTGATGACCAAAAGCAAGCTATATTGGTTTAGTTTCCTTGTACTTAGTTCATGTAATCAGTACTACATGTCTGACCACCAGGCAATGTAGATTTGCAGGTAGAGTAACAGGATAACCAAATCGGCGGGCTATAAGTGTATTTTGGGTGCAAAAACATGGTCTTCCCAAGAGCTATCTGCGACTTTGGAAGAGTACCAATAGGATAGATGGATTTTCACTGACAGATTTCAAGGGGTCTACAAATCCATCTCTACGATTGGTTAGGAAAGACTCAAAACCTCACCGAGCAATCACATAAAACATTTTCTTAATATGCGAAAATGTACTGCACAAGTGCAAATTTGTAACCTCAGAACCTAATATCTTGAGAATGTGATCACAGATCTTGAAAAGGTAGGAGAAAGCAAATAGAGCTTCATAAGATCTACATTGTTAGAGGATATTCATTTAGAAAATGTTACTGTAGGACTGATGGATGTTGTGATACATGACAATTTATAAGGGGAATATGGCTAATTTTTTAGACATGCTCACAATTTACCTAGCTTTAGGTCAAATTTTAAAGTTATGTGAAGACTGACTTTGATTCCTAAAATTTTAACTTTAGACTTAAAATAGTTATAAAGTTATAATTATTTGAAAATCAACATTTAACATAGATCCCCTGTTTATACTATAACTAGAGCTGCACAGCTGCATAACTATAAAATTTAAGGGTATGCAATATCTTGCTAGTCCCCCACATTGCTGTTTATTCAGTGGGATTTAACACTGATGATATGTAAACATTACAGCAATAACAAATGACAAATTGTGCAAACACATTCTTAACTCAATTAAAAAAAACACATACTTGTATAATTAAATGTACCAACCCATTATCTGACCCTCACTACCCCCGCCATCCAGGTTGGGTAATGTAGGTTGGGGTAGGGATAATATCAGTCATTTAAGTCTGTGACAGAGAGCCAATGAAGTGTGGGAATCCTCCCCTTCTGCCCACCCCTCATCTCTGGCTTAGAGAGACTTGAAGGTGAGGTTTGGGAATCTGTGACTTAAATCTCATATTCTCATGGCTCCCAACTGTGAAGGTTGTATGAATAACATGAAGTGATCATAGCTGGATCTGACATTAGCACAGGCCAATCTGTGAAAATGATTAAGCCAATGATTCATCCACCTGTTAATTTCTTAAAACTGTCATTGTTCCTCAGGATTGGAGACAAACACTTCATACAGAGGGAAAGTTACCAAGGAATTCAAGGAAAGGAACAATACAAATGCAAGTCATTGGGAAGTACACATACATGTTATTAAATATAAAAACACAATAGGGACTGATTTGAAGCCTCTTGTGGAACAATCTATGAATAAAAATGTCTCTTCATGCTGTTCTGTCACCTATTAAAATGTCAGAGAAATTGCTCCATTATAAACACAATGTCCCATATTTATAAAAGAAAAAAGGAGTTATTCTGGTGTAAACCAGTGGAGCCATAGGGGACAAATAAACAATCTTAAATCCCCATACGCTTGAATAGAACTTTTTAACCACAGTTTAACATCCTCTAGCAATCATGGGGTTAAAAGCCCAATTTAATTTAACAGAAATTTTTATTTGTCCCCTGTGTTGCTTGTGGTTTACTCCAATAACTCTAATGGACCTTATGTATAATAACAAAGTGGTGCAACTCTTCAACAAATAATTGACTATGGGGGACAATACAAATCCCCAAAATACACATTGAATTAAATGGGGATTTTAACCCTGTAAGGATCAGAGGAGTGCATTATGCATCTGAAAGCAATACGTTGTGTGCTCCTCTGGTCCCTAAAGAGTTAAACCGCTGAATGCTAGAGAATTCTCCTACACAATATTGTCCCTGCAGTGTAGTTGGCTTAGTCCAGAATTGTACCACTTTCCTCTATCAGGACTAGTGTTGAGCGAGCACCCGGATGCTCGGGTGCTCTGACCGAGCACCCCCTGAGGCTCGAGTGCTCGGCCGAGCACCCGAGCCCCATTGAAATGAATGGGGCGACACCAGGCACCCCCTGCTCTGATGAGGGGAGGGTGCCTGGTCAATGCCCCCTTCATCTCCGCTATGCCCCCTTCATCTCCGAATGCCCCCTTCAGCTCCGCAATGTCCCCCTTCATCTCCGCTATGCCCCTCTTCCACAATGTGCCCCTTCATCTCCGCTATGCCCCTCTTCCACAATGTCCCCCTTCATCTCCTCTATGGCATAGAGGAGATGAAGGGGGACATTGTGGAAGAGGGGCATAGCGGAGATGAAGGGGCACATTGTGGAAGAGGGGCATAGCGGAGATGAAGGGGGACATTGTGGAAGACGGGCATAGCGGAGATGAAGGGGGACATTGTGGAAGAGGGGCATAGAGTCTATGCCCCTCTTCCACAATGTCCCCCTTCATCTCCGCAATGCCCCCTTCATCTCCGCAATGCCCCCGTACCTCCAGTCCCTGGTGGTCCAGCGGAGCGTCTTCGGATCTGTGCCTCTTCCGGCACAGATCCCCGCCACCCGAACATGGCGGGAGAGCACATGGCGGTACTCGACGAGTACCGCCATGTGCCGAGCAGAGCGATGCTCGAGCCGATCCGAGCATCGGCCGAGCACGCTCGCTCATCACTAATCAGGACCAAACACAGTAACACATTTACATAAATGGAAAAGAGAACATGTGCTAATGACTAGAAACGGCATGTACAACAGATACCACTGCATTAACATGTTCATTATAAAACAAATACAAGAAAAATGGTATTGCTCCTAATAGTGTGCTCCTAACAGTAATGCTCTATATTATAAAATGACACATGGATTCTTTATTGTCTATTCCTTAAATACAAAAATACTTATGTTCCTACTGCCATAATAAGCATAGAAGTAAATACAGAGTAAAGTAAAATATTACAATTTATTGTAGTTGTATTAAAATCTCAGCTGCATGGAACCAACGGCCATTTGTCCTAGCATGCTTTTATAGAACAAGATCACAGTAAATTATGTCTTGCTAAACCTAGTTCTTCATTTATAATGACAGTGTGATCCTGATATCCTTTGGTTCTATATGATGTTTGTCAGGGTTGGCATCAGAAATCATTAAGCCCAGGGCAAATGTTACTGGCGGTCCCCCAAACTAAATTTCATTGTCTCATCCCACTCTTGGACCAGTCAGACACAGAACTTGACAAGCTCCTTTTTAGGATAAAAATGTTTATTTCTAATAACCTATTTATTTCTTGTTAAAGGAGCAGTAAACTTTTATTTATAAAAACACATATTTTATAGAGCTTTTCCTGCTGAGTAAAATAAGGTCACTCCCATCTCTGTCAGATGTTTTATTCAAAATTTATAGTAGTTCAAATAAACAGGAAGTGAATTTACTGTGTTTACTTCCTGATTGTTCTAACTGACAGTAAGTGACAGGCAGTTTCTATCACATTCTATGGAGTACTGTATGCCTCTGACTTTCCTCTCCATTAGAATCTAACAGGAAAACTAATTAGAATTTGACCACTAGAGGGCACTGCTAATGTAAAAAAAATGGGTTTAAACCTTAATAACTCAGAAAATATAAATCTCTCAGCAGTGGGAGTATCCTTATTTTACTCAAAAGATAAATCCCTACAATATATATTTTTTCATAAAAAAAGTTTTCTGCTCCTTTAAATTGCATTTGAAGGATGTCCCCTTGCTCATATAAGTATTGATGTCCACAATATTCTAAGTCACTTGTAGCACATATTGTATTTCCCACTAGGCAGAGAAAGCAAAGAAATAGATCAGCTAATTGTGAGGGGCAACATAGATTTGCTAGCTGCACAAACTCTATCAAGTTGTGGTTGTGGTCAGCACAATCCAAATACTCTTTCATTCTATGGCCATTCTTGGTTTCAATTTTATACTAGCTTGAACAGTTTATATACCCTGGTCAGTTTCTTAAGAGTTTTTTTGTGTTTCTGTTTTTTGGGATATAGGCACTTACTAATCCACTGTTTCTCAACATTAGTCCTTGGGGCACACCAACAGTGCAGTTTTTCTGGTTATCCCTGCGGAGTAGAACAAGGTTATTCCCACTGGAGATTTTAATACTAAAGTTAGTACACCTAAGACTTGCTTCAGTTTACATTACATTTTCTCATGTGGTCAACAGGTAGTGATACAACTATCACTTAGTAGGGTTAGTGAAGTATGTGACTCAAGCTCATCCCTAGAGTGTATTCTAAAACACGAGGCAATATTCATAAAAGCAAACTGGAGTTATTCTGGAGTAAACCAACTGCACCATAGGGGACAAATAAAAAATCATGTTTCATTAAATTGGGGTTTTAACCCCTTGCATGCTAGAGATATCTCCAACGAATTGCAAATCAAAACACTGGAGACCTCTCTAGCATTCAAGGGGTTTAAAAAACTTTATTCAAATGTTTGGAAATTTAGGATTTTTTAATTTTCCTCTATGGTCCAGAAAAACTCCAGCTCTTATAAATATGGTCCATTGCCTTCTGCTTGTCAGTTTGAGCGATTGCTAACAGTTTGGTTTTAAAAAAGTAAATCTGAGTTGTAATAACATTTGAATGAAAAATGTCTTAGCAGTGTTAGTAACATTCACACGCACATTTTTCCCATAAAAAAAGGAAATTGCTCCTTTAAATAAGAGGGGCATTATTATTATTAGGAAGTGTTCCTGAGGTATTTATCAACTATATTTCAATGCAAAATAATTTTTTTGTTCATTTAATTTAACTGGAAATGTTTGATTTTTTATGTCTATTTTCCCTTCCTCGCATCACATTGAACCATATGTGTATACAGGCCTGTTTCAGACCACCACTAAACCAATATATGGAGCAGACTCTCATAGTTGCAATTCTAGTTGTGCTGGTTAGTGTATGGCTTGCATCTATATAATGGTACCCAAATTTGTCCTTATGTTCGTGATTTAAATGGGTAAAGTGTGGTACCATGTTAGCCATAGGAAAATCAGGAGACTAGTAGAGAAAAATTATATCTTTATTGGCTCTAGGATGCAAGATTTCAAGACAACTTGGTCTCTACTTCAGGCATAATGAATGCTTAATAAACAATATATGACTTAAAACACTTGCGCACATTATTTTAACATTTAAATTCTACTGGCAGTTTATATTCTTATCAGGATGGCGCATAATTCATTCCCTAGGCTCCAGGTTCTGTGGGTAAGCCCTCTTGCTTTAGCAATGCTTTGCACACTGCAATGCTGTCTTCAAGAGTAATGTTGGTATAGAGTCATTCCACCTCCATAGTGGCTAGAATAGGAATGAGCCAAGGTCAGACAGTTTGTTTGATTGGTTGCATCCTGTATGTAGGTGGGTGGAGTTTTTTTAACAATGGTTTGAGAATCATCTCCACCCAGCCAATGCTATTTTCTGTGAGTGTGCCTGTTCCAGATATTATCTGCATACCTGGGAACTCACATGGGTTGACCCTGAGACTCAGGGTTTTGGCCCAAATCTCAGGGTCTCAGGGTGAAGAGCCAAAGTCTCAGGGTGAGAGAGTTCAGTGCTACCTGTTATATATTCTGCTCCAGTTAAATGCTTCTTTAGTCTCTAAACTGGTGCCACTTGTACCAGAAAGGCAGAGGGAGAAGTCCTGCTTGATTTGTGTGTGTTCATGAAGTGATATCTGTAAGGTGTTGTATATTAATGTCTCCGTGAATGCTGAATCGAGCAACTCTCGATAACAGCAATGAGGGATATATCTCGGATAATCTATATTGTGGGAAATTTAAGGGTTAATATTTACACAATCTCAGGGTCAGCTCATTTTGAAAGTTCCCAGGTATGATTATCAGCCTTCCAGGATTCCCTTTCTTGTGTATGTTAGGAAGCATATAGAAGCATCGGGGGCTGCACAACTCATTGCAAGCGATGGATAGAGCACTTCTCTGGTGCCTGGCGGGTTAACTCATACATTCATCTCTGCCTAAAGACTAAAATTCACTGGAGCATGAAAAATGGTAATAAATCTTGTTTGTATTTTCTAGTCCACTTCATAGAGACTTTACTGGAGCATAGGGAATGAATTATGGACCATTCTACTAAGAATATACACTACCAGCAGAATTTAAATGTTAAAATAATACGCATGAGTGTTTTAAGCCATATATTGTATATTCAGCCTTCATTCTTATTATGCCTGAAAAAGAGACCTAGTTGTCTTGAAAGCTTGCATCCTAGCGCCACTTAGTTAGCTAATAAAGGTATCATTTTTACTTTACTAGTCTCCTGCAGGATATAAATAAACCCTTGAAAAGGTACAGGCGTGTTAATCAGTGTCTGTTTCATCTTGACCAACTCGCCTGTGCTCAAAATGAGAAATCCATAAAATAAAACCTGGCTTTGTTACATAGGCCTTAAATTTGCTATATTAAGGGACATCTTTTTGAAAAATACACAGTGAAGGGTTTTATTTAAACAGTGCAGCCCTGATTAGTGAAGCCTTACATTTGTGGTGCCTCACCTTTGATACATATACTGTGCAAACTGACGTCTGTGTTTCCTCTTTGTTCAATTTCATAGAACTTTGCACATCTCATCCTTAGTCAGTTACGTGGAGCTGTATGAATATGGGTTTTGCAAAGCAATGTTTTCCTCCCTTCCCCGCATTGAAGGGGTTAAACAACACACTTAGATACTCATACCAAAATTATCCTGCCACTAAGTCAATTTAACATCCGTTTCAATGATATATTCTAACAGAAAGCAGCTCATCTGTAAATGCTATTTCCAGCTGTGAACATCTGGCATGTCTCTTTTCTTTTTGATAAAAAATATCAGCCCTGTGGTGAAGTCAACAGAATTGATTGGTCAAGTGTAGCCTTATTACAGGGATGTGCAGGAATACTAATAATGATTCATCATTATGACTGAGGAGTCTGCTTTACAGGACTCTAGATGGCAGCAAAGAATCAGAGCAGTAAGTAGATTTTTTGAACAAGTACATTTTTCTTACTTAATTAAATGGGGTATGTTTTATGTGATAAAAGAACAGTTAAAGCTTAATATTTTCCAAACTCATTACCTGTTCATAAGCAATTCTCTTAAATGTATATATTTAAAATACAATAATATTTCCTAGATACATTACTATAGCCAAGACTCAAAGAGAAATGCTTAACCCCTTTTGGGGGCTATTTTGTGCCTTAAGGGCGCTGCCAAATGTAACATTCCTTGCTATGTGTTTGCTGTAGGTGGTTTTACTTCTTCACTGTTTAATGTACCCATCCACACTACATTCTATATTCACTGTCTTATATAGATAATACATAGAAGAATACAAAAAGAACATCCCCCCAAATGTTTTCATGATTCAACCCTTGTTTACACACAATTAGTGAAGTTGTAAAAATCTCCTAAGTACATTTTGCTAGTAATACTTTTAACAAAAACTTACTAAATATGCCTGTGTATTTTGACAGCTAAGGGTTAAGTATAAGTTGCGTATTACATTTTCTGTGTATGCAGTTACCTTTTTTATTTTTTTACTTATTTTGCTAGTTATTTTTATGAGCGGTATAGCGTGTAGATATTGATAATGAGCACTCTTCAGTTCCTCATTGGGATCCAAAGGATTATTAAATAATTAATTTTAAGTGAAATTACAGGGAAGATTTTTTTCTGCTGATCTCTCAAAGACTTTATAAATAGACATATTGCTCCTTTTTAGTGGTGGATACAACTTTCAGGTACAGATTTTTTTTGCCTCATCGTCATAGCTCTCCACTTGATCTGTAATTATGTTTTCAGCATCAGCAATATCATCCAATAGTAACAAATTTTCTTCCGCTGTTCTCCTAATTTTATATTATTGTAGGTATTTTTAAAGTCTGAACAAATTACTTTTTACTTTCGCTTTAGGAGGATTTAAAGAATATTGACAACTAGTTTGATGCTGGTAGTCATTGTCACTGTTTGACATAACAGCTGGTCTCACTACAAAATTCTTCACCACTTTTTGACGAGTGGCAACTTTTTCGTGAAAAGTGCAGTTTTCACCTAGCTCACTGCATTGAAATCAATAGGAAGACTGAATTTCTACTGAGCATTTAACAAGTTTCCCTTATTTCCCTTCAGGCATACTATAAAAGGGTGGTACATTCCCATACCATGCATTCTGTGTTTGCGAGAGGAAGACAGTACTAGGGAAGTCTTGGGAAAGAAGTTGTTATTGAACAGGCTTTTTTATTTATTTACTTATTTTTGGAAGTGCTAGGATAGAGTGGTCAACAGTAAAAAAAAGAAAAGAAAAAAAAAAAGGTGACAGTTGTCTGGGAGTCTGGAACCCTGACGTGAGCTGTGTGATTGAAGCAGACTTGATTGATACCAAACAAGATTGAGTATTTTGTTGAGGGCCATGGCAAGACATCACAGTCAATCACTTCTGTTGTGTACTTTACAAAAAACACACACAGTAGTTGAATAATATCCAAGAAATGCACAAGGGGTCGTGGGAAGGGGAAAAGAGTAGGAGCAGTGTAGGGACGTGAGAGTAAACAACACAGGTTATTAACATCCTCAACCTTAGCTATGATGAGTTCCTCTGCTGCTGCTGGAAGTGCAGCGCCTTTGACACTGAGTAGTAGTAGTAGAATCGCATCAACATATCAGCCACTCAGAACCCTGCAGTCTAATAAATTCACAGTATGGAGATACTTCCCTCATGATCAAAAAGCTAAGCATGTTGCTATCTTTTGTCTGTGCAAAAAGCACATGATCAGGGGGAAAGCAGGCTCCCACCTCCTCAATCAGATCCTAGCTTAAGCACAACCACAGGTCTGACTGGTAGACACACTATCAACAGGTCAGAGGTGCCACAACTAGCAGCAGCAGAAGTACTCCAAAAAGTTTCCAGGGCTCTGGGGTAGACATGAGAAGTAGTGATGTTACTTATGTCATAGAGTGTGCTAAAAGTTAGTTAATTCCGAACAACACCTATAGCTCCTGCTGCAGAGGAGTATGACAAACCCAAAGTAACGTGGTGGATTGCAAGGTTGTCAATATGTTGGCAGTGGAAATGCTCCTGAATTCTTTTGCAGAAAACTGAGGATTTAGACAACTGATCTCATGTGTAGCTCCTCGCAGGCATATCCCAAGCATCAGTTATTTTTCTAGGACAGCTGTGCCAGATTTGTACATGCAGGTTGTTAGTGTGGTGGGCAATGGGCTGGAAAACTCGTACAGCAAGACAATCCATCTGACAACAGATATGTGGTCAAGTGAGCAGAGCACAGACTTTATGACTGCTCCTTTGGTTTACCTCCTACCACGACCACTGGGCAACATTACTAGCTTACAGCATCAGGTGACAATCAGTAATCTTGCCTGGTTGCGTTGTTTCTGTCAGTATGATTAAAAGGCAGCAGCAGCAGGATAGCCCATACCATTGGCATGTTACTTGTGCATCAGAGTTTTGAGAGAGTCCCACAAAGCCATAAATGTATTAAGTAAACTAGAGCAGGTAATAGAGGAATGGCTTGTACCCTGATTCTTAAAAGGTGGTTTTGTGTCTGGTGATAATGGTTCCAACATAATAGCTGCATTGAGAATAGGTGATATGGTGCATATGCACTGCTTTGCCCATGTGCTAACTTTAGTTGTGGCCAAATTCTTGGCAGAATCTGAAACTTCAGAGAGATGCTGAATATCGCTTGCAAATTCTGTACCTATTTTTGCCACTTCTACAGTGCATATTCCATTCATGAGTGTAACAACCTACCCCATCACCAGCTGAAAATGGAGGTCTCTACCAGGTGGAATTCCACACTGTACATGCTAGAGCATTTGTACAAGCAGAGTAAGGCTGTTAGTGGGTACACAATGCAAAACTGGAAGGCTTTTGAGGGAGCCTCTTTGTCACGTGGGCAATGGCAACTAATGTGCAATGTATATGAGCTGCTGTAACCCTTTGAAGAGGCAACCATGCTGGTGAGTCGCATAGCATCAGGAATTAGTGAAATTCTACCACTGATATATTTATTGCAGAAAAAAATGAGGAGCATGGCTGAGGAATCATCATAGTGGCAACGCAGACATGCACCAGCAGGTCAAGGATATGACAGCATGCTTCAAACAAGATCCTTGCGTAGTGTTCATTGAAAGCAATGAGGAATACATCCTAACCACTTTGCTAGACCCCTGCTTTGAAAACAAAATTTTTGAATTTCTGTCAAAGCGTCATTATCAGTTTGTGAGAAGAAGGAGTCATGACGATCAGCAGCATCTCTCTGAGGATTTGGATTCTGTCAAGGAATATAGAGATCTGCTTATTGATTAAGTGGATTGTTGCATTGTGGAGGATGAGAGGGAGAAAGTTAGGGCCCAAAAAACCTCTAGACAGCATAGAGAAAAAGATGGCAGCAAAGTATTTAGACCAGCAGCAACAGCAGCAGGAACATCTACATAATCAACCAGAACATCCAGTTCCGAACAAAGGGCAATTCATGGGTCTCAGCAGGGGTGGCAAATATCCAACATCTTTGGTGGCGGTGGCACATCAATGTGGGACTTGCCTCTGAGTGTGGGTTGGCAACTGACACACAGGAACACCGTGTAGCTAGGAGTGGTTCCACTGCATGTGAGATGGTTTCAGCATACTTTCTGGATAGCTATGTTCTAGGTAGAAACAATCTTCTGGCAAACAAAACAGTGTATGTGGTCAGCACTAACACATACTGCAGTGGAAACCCTTAGTTGCACTTCAGCAAGCATTGAGTCTGCGTAGGTTCTCAATGCAGCTGGTTATATTGTGAATGACCGTAGGATGCGGCTATCAAGCAGCAATGTTGGGGGACTAACATTCTTAAAAATGACCCAACATCTAATACCATCTGAATGCCAGGTAGCAGAAACCACATATGACAAAGAAAGCCAGGCCAAATGTATCAACAACAGCACAGATGATGATGATGATGATGATGAGGAGAAGGAAGGATGTGAAGGGATGCTACCATCTGTCATACTTGGGACCACTGCTATGACCAATAATGAATGTGTGTCAATAATCTGAGAATATGGATAGCTTGCATTTGACACAAACATGATAATTGTAAAGAGTTCATTATGACATATATGAAGTCAAATAACTTGCAAGATCCATGGAAGCATGGCCTTACAACAGGATGATTTTGCTAAACACATCTACTTTAATTTTTTTAACTATGTTACTCGAGTGATAGACAAGTATATAGGTTATTTGGATTTTAGTAAACATTTTTACACTGTCCCACATAAGAATGTAAAAGTGGTACTGTGTTAGCCGTAGAAAAAGCAGGAGATTTGTAGAGTATTTGCTAACCGAGTAGCTTTGGAATGCAAACTTTCAAGACAACTTGGTTCTCTTCTCCAGGCATATTTGGAACAGAAATAGAAAAACCTATCATGCAAAAAAATATGAACATAAAATATAATGTGAACAAGTGATATACTAGTGACATTGGCAGCTATAAGCTAAGAAAAAACCTCCACCTAGGTGTACAGTGTAAGTGATCAAAAGAGATAGCTTAGCGCCACTAGTAAGAGAGGACAATGGCTTACAATAGACACTTACAAACCATTCAAATATGAAATGAGCCAAATGTCACCCTATACCCCACTGGGATGTGCCCCCAGTCTGACTGTAGACAAGTTGCTGCCACTCCGGGGACACAGGGGAGCACAGGGAGATACAGCCCACAATACAAATATTGTAAAAACAATGACCATAAATATGAAATATGTAAAAGATATATACTATCTGTGTGTGTAAGCAGCAAGGCCAGTGTTGCCCCACACCCCACGTAACCAAGATCTGGCCTAACCACACTTACTGGAAAAGCCGGGCTGCGATCACGTTAGGAACACCGCCTAGGGAAATGTACTGAGGCACAACCTAAACCATCCACCACAGGACCAAATCAATAAATATCACAAAACAGATATCATAGACATGGAATACCTACATTTATTATAATATATATATATATATATATATATATATATATATATATATATTAAATAATGAAACAGAAATTAAAGAAAAACCAAAACTACAGATCATGAATTGATGACAATGGATCTATATATATTGAAAAAAATATATTCATATGATAAATTAACTGATATGCATATCATACAAAAAAATGAAAATTATTTGCAATAGAAAATAACTCAAAAAGAAATTTTTTTTTATAAGGAAACAAAAAAAAGATAAGAGATTGTGATGATTCCAAATCAGAGTATGAAGTAATGAAGAGATGAAAAGAACTTTCTTATGAATTGACGTGTGGATCACACAAGCCTACACAAGAGCAGAGATGGCTCATTCTTAAAAGCGGGTCTCTGTGTTTGTATGAATGAGTCTGTCAAGCTGCTTTTTGTCAATGAAAGTTTGTATCTTCCTACACAAACACTCACTGACAAAAACCAAAGTTCTTGTGTAGGGGTTGCAAGTGGAAGGCACTGGTTGCCTTCCTGGTTGCCGCAGTGATCCCCTTTCCTATTGGATAGGTGATCAATACCCTGATGACCCTGGGTCCTGATGACCCCTCGAGGTCTGACATTAGTATATCACGTCAAAAACCATATTTTACCTTTAACCCTATGAGTGGCAAAGGGTAGGCAACACATTGCACTGCAATGTGTAGCACACCCCTCTGGCACTCATAGGGTTAATATACTACAACTTAGAAAGAATACATTTTTTATAGGAACAACATATTTTTGTGCATTAACCCCTTGAGTGCCAGAAGGGTACACAAGTTATTGCTTTGAAACCCCCCAGCCTTCTTCCCTTGCCCAGACAGTGCCCATGGGGATTTGTGGCTAGCAGTAGGCAAGGGGAAAAGGCTGGACAGGGTCAGATAGTGTACATGGGGATCTGTGGCTACCAATGGGAAAGGGAAAAAGTCTGGGGGCCAGGCAGTGTACAAAGGGTTCTATGGCTAACAGTGGACAACGGAAAAAGGCTGGGGGGCAAGTGGTAGCCACAAATCTCTATGGAAGCTGTCTGACCCTCAGCCTTGTTGCCTTGGGAGTGTACAACATGTGTGAAATAAATATAATACAGAGCACAGATGGAGACATATACACAGCTATGATTGTAGTTTATTATTTAAATATCGTCCTCTCTTTGATGACCTTTAAGTGTGTGACATCAGGATATTGCTCTTTTGATTTGAGCGACATTCTGATGTCGCCCTTTTGATTAAGACGTGATGTTTTGATGGTCGCCAAATAGATGCCAACATTTCAATAGTGAACCACTGTGAGAACCTCTGTCTTTTCTTTTTTCAAGGTCAACCAGTTGGTTCTCATGCCTCATTGGAGGTCTTCGAGACATACATTGAGGCCTTATTCTGCATCTCTTGCATCTGTGAAAAAAGCCAGGTAGTGTTTGTTGTCTGCATAGCAGTGACAGCTCAAATTGTGTCTTCTGGTGATGCTGTCCCAAAAGTAACATGTTTACTGCAAACAGCATTGGTGATAAAATAGAACCTTGTGGCACTACACATGACAGGGTCATGGATTTAAATGAATATGCATCTGAGGAAACCCTCTATGTCTTTCCAGAGAGAAAAGATTTAAACCAACTGAAGACTGTTCCATGGGGTGCACAGTAATTCTTCAGTTACTATTCAGTCATCCATAGTATCAAAAAGCTGCTAACAACATTAAAGATAATTATATAAATATCCCCTCAGTCTCTTGCAACCAGAAGATCATTTAACACATGCACCATTGCTCTTTCTGTACTCTGCCTTTCCATGAAGCCAGGCTGTAGTGGCCTTGCAATTGTTTACTCGATTACCTTTCCTAGAAGGGGAAGGACTGAGACAGGTTTGTAATTTGCTATGCAGTCCAGTTGCTATGATATCTTTTATCAAAATTGGTTTGACAATAACTTCCTTCAGTGATTCTGCAAAGCTACCTGTGTAAAAAGAACAGCTGACTATTTTTTGCAAAGGTTGGGTGAATTATGTCAACAAACTCTTTGAGAAGATGAGTAGGTCCTAGGTCTCAGCCACAGTTTGTGAGTCCAGCTGAGTCCAGATTTGCAGGCCTAGGTTTTTGGCATTCATAGGACATCAGCCTTGCAATGCTACATCAAATAGAGGATACCTTGCCTGTAAAAACAAACAGGGGAAAACCATTGCATTGTGATTGGGTCCATGCTACACACCACTGCAGACAAACCCACTTGCATAATCTTTCTACAGTGCAGAAGAGCTGAGCTGGTCTGTTTCTGCTTCCATGATCTCTCTAGACAAAAATTCTGATTTCTTGCTAGTGACTGTGTATTTTTTATTTTGCATTGTATTTCATCAATTGAATCTTGTCTTGAGCATCTCTAGTCTTCTTAAAATGCTATTTAGTCATCCACCCCTTCTTTTTGAATTCCCTTACAGTATTTTGAAACCAGGATGAGTAGTTATGTAAAGTGAAGGGTCACAGGGGGAATAGGGGTCATGAAATCCATTGCATAAGTCACAGAATTGTGATGATAGCAGCCAAGAGAACAGGAGTCCTAATAGCCACTAATAATTTCAGAAAGATCAAGTTTCCTTATTAGAGCCTGGGTGGTCATAAACTCTCAAAGGGCAATGGCTGGTTATCTTCATAGGGGCTGACCAAATGACACGCTTAGCTGTTAGGTCATACACTTCCAGACCAAATTGTATGACCACATTTATGGGTAGCAGTGGAAATAATCTGTTTGCTGCCCAAGCCATCCATTATACCTGATGTGAGCAGCGAAGAACTGTTTGACAACAGTTTCAAAAATGGGTGTTGAAATGTCATCTAGCCATGTCTCTGTGATAAAGGCTAGATCTGATATTTTTATGAGGTCAGATATAACTGCTGTTTTGTTTTTAATGAACAAGGCATAACATAACACAGTCACACAATGAAAGAGTAGTCTTTGAGTGTTGTTGTCTTTTGCTCTGGGTTGCATGTTGCTCGGTGGTCGCTTGGTCTGTTTTCTAGCCAAATTGAGTTTACAGTGGGGCAAGGCAGCTTTTTGTGTGTGATGTGGTTTCCTAAGCTTTTCTCCCCCTGCTTTGATCTGCTGTAGCTGCACCAATCCTGTTGTTTAACCAATCATGTTCCTGAATTAATCCAGTTCCTGTGCATAGCATTGTTTGTTGATTTCTCCTGTATAGATATGCAGTTACTGATCCAAACCTGTTTTGTCTTCTCTGCCTTATATTGCTTAATGCATTTTTGTCTGTGGTTGCTGAACCAGTGCTGATCCAGTTATTTTCTGTTTGAGGCAGCTTGTGCTGCCTCCTGCTAGTTCCAACCTGGTTATTGGCTCTGGTGTGCTACACTCTTGCCCCTGCTTCTCAGTTACTGTTGTACTCTTGGGTATTGAGTAGGACCACTGTACCTTTAAGCATTTGTAGCACTGAGTCCTGTTCAGGTGGCTCTCCAGATGCACTGCTGTTGCTGGGGTCCTCTACTCTGCACCAGTTTTCTGAAAATGCACTGCAGCTTGTCTCCAGCTAGCCCACTATGTGCCCAATCTCTGTATTGCAGCAGACTCCAGCTACTCTTTCTAGTGTTCAGTTCCTGTACTGCAATCATTCCTCAATGTCTTGTCCAGTCCTGTTAGTCTATGCCTGACAATTGACTTTAGAAGGCCACTTGTGACCTTTTCTACGACCCATGCCAAGTCATCCTGAACATACTCAATCTCAACTGGTCTGTGCTATCCAACATTGCAGTTGGCACCTGCATCTGGCTTTGGTTGCAGCAAGGCTGTGCAGTGTTCTATAAATGTGCTGTTGCTCTGCAGTCTAGCATCACTCTCCAGCATCTTATGACCCAGTTCAAATTAGAGACAAGGTTAATACAGCTGAGCTTCCTGACAGTAGGGAAATGTAACATTATGCATTTGGAAGTACAAATAAACATGAAACTTATGAACTTAATTGGATCATTTTAGGAGACTAACTGCTGGAGATAGATCTGGGAGTACTTGTAAAAAAGAAACTTGGCAATGGTGACCAGTGTCAAACAGCAGAAGCAAGAGCCCACAAATTACTATACAGCAAAAAAATACAAGAATGGACAGCATTTTGACTCTGTATAAGACAGTTGTTGAAATGGGTATCCTACTACACTGTCAAGTAGAAAATGCAGAGCGGCACAATAACTTATTTAAAATGTCTCTTGCATCAAAATGATGTGTTTAAAATGTTACCATATAAAATGTTGCCTTATTAAAACAGTGTCAAACATTATGCCACTGAACGTCACTAAAGTGCGCTGTAACTCCCCCAGACACTCTTCCTCCTTCCCCTCTGGCTAGCCTTCACTTCTTGTTTATTTATCTTTAATGTATATGTTTCAATATGTGGTGTGATCATTATTAAAATTAATTTTACATTGAAACATATTATATAAATTATACAGCTGGAATATATAATGGTAGCCTGCATGAGTCTCGATGGTCAAGGGTTTTATCAAAATCGAGTCCCATCCATATACTCTTTTATAAGTGCATCTCTTTACTATTTTGGATTATTTTATTATTATTATTATAATTTTTTTTTGTTTATATTATATTATATTTTCAATTTTATATTATAGTGATCTACCCCATTGATTACTGGAGCAATGGTTGTCTTTTCTCAATGCTGGAAAGGTATAGGAGAGAAAGTTAGCTTTTTACATTGCTCTGAAGTGTTTTGAGGGGAGGGAAGCCTCCACATTTCCAAGCACTGGGACATTTGTTGTTGATGCTGGGCAATAGTATCCACCCCTTTTGCATTCTAGCTTGAATGTAAGGAAACAGAATACATCATGAGGGCACTTCCGGTTTTGTTTTTGTTTTATGGTGGCATCCTGAAAAGCAATTTAATTCCTTCCTTGTCTTTTTAAATATTAAGTTATATAAGGTAAGTATATTTACTTGTATGAATAATTTCTTTGAGTGTCTGATGAAATGTCATGCAATTTAACTAGCTACAAAATGCGTTGAACGACAGAAAGTGGTTACATCATTATTGCTACTTTGGACTATAGCTTGCTTACTATAGCATTCCTCTTTTAGAGTATTATTATTTTTAGCTATACAATTTCTATCCTTTTTGGAACATATTCGTTTTTAATTTCTTTGTATTATTTATGGTAATCTTTTTAATCTTGATCTAATAAATACTTATTTAAAATCCTTATACGGTAGAAGATCTCTAAAGCAACAAGCCCTTCTCCATAAAGCTGAGGCCTATAAAATATAATTTTTATGGTATACACATGTTATGGTATACACATAATATTAGGATCTCCCATTACTATACTGAGCCATCTATAGTCTGTTTAGATAGGCCACCAAGTGGACACAGTTTTGGTCTAGGGAGTCCCTTTAGACTGAAGACACTGAGCACCAGTAGGATCATTACTGAAGGCTGTACACCAACCTGGGGTGATTAAAGCCAGTGCATGTGGATGACTCTAGAGGTGGAGATAGCCTCAGTGGAGTGAAAGTACCAATGTGGTGAGTGGTTGCTTTATGAGTCACTAATTGAAACTTAATACATTTAGAATGTGTCTGTGCTGTTTCCTTTTTGTCTTTTCTCCAGTGGATTGTGAAGCTTGCTGTCTCTGGACCCACTGCAGTATCAGTGACACTTTTCTAAACCAGCAAGACTTTTTTTGTGGACATTCTTATATCTTGCCAATAACTGTTAAGATTGAGCAGGTAATAAGGGCATTTTGTTGGGATGATTCCTTTCTTTTTTTACCTACCCAGAGTGTATCTTCCACATTCTCCTCACACTTGCTCATCCCTTCAGGATCTTTTCCAGTGGCTGAACTTCTGCTGGTGAAGCTTGTGCAAGTCACTGAGGGCCAGAGCTGCAGGAACCCATTTGAAATACATTCACATTGCATTTTCTATTCTCCTCAGGGGGCTGTGTCCAGCATGTTCTGTAACCTGTTGTGTACCAGTGGGGTTGAAACTCATCATGCTCCTTTCTGATACACAAATGGTTAAAACTTTATACGTGTAAAGACGTGGTGGAGAGAGAGACATGCTGTGGAAGTGAATGGCAGGTAGGCAGAGTGAGCATGTGGCTTTGGGGATGGGGGTGGTGAAATATAGGTGCGACTGAAATGTGGTAAATCCAAAGTGTTGTGCACTAAGACACACAAAAGACAGACTGGAAGCTGGATGAAAAGACTTTGGAAGTGAAGTTTTGAATCTCGACAGCACCATCAGCACCACTTCTGCATACCAGGGTCAAAGCTTCACTCCTGGTTATATGTGCACCACACTTGTGAAGTACTTCACCTGACTCATTATGAAGCTTTGTCTGCTATGACACTAAACAATCAGTTGTGAGGACATAATATGTTACCATTTAACAAAAATGAGAAAACTAATGTACAGACCCGGGACAAATTTTTCCAGATTTTACATTCCTTTAGTAGCTATCCATCCTCCTCAAGTAATACTAACAAACAAAATGTAGATTAGCCTAACAAAGATTTCATGATAATGATGTTGATGAGGTCATTAGGGGTGGGAGAAAAGTGTGAAAAGTTTTCCATGAAAAATTTCACGAAAATCTGCTGATTTTTTTGCTTTTCCTGTGAAAAATTTTGCCTTTCCGCCTATGCAAAACATGTTTTCCTTTTCGCCTACTTTAACAATTTTTTTTGCCTATGTTAACACATTTTTTGCCTATATTTCCTATATGTACTACATTTCCCACTGTAATATTACTTCTTCTGAGGGCTGAAGTTTAAAAATAAGTGGCTGAAAGTCAAAGTTGTGAGTCCTACAGCAAAATACGGCTTGAAAAATGTGTTAGCGTGCCGAACACATTTGTCCTTTGCCCACAACACTTTCTTGCATCACATATTCATGATGATATCAAGTAATAAAAAAAAATAAAGTACAACCTACAATGTGGCAGATATGTATTGTAGTAGTGGTGGTGGGGGACTGGCATTGTGTGATTTGTGAATGTATTTTTACCATTGTCGTACTCTATCCTCCATCTCAGATTATTGACACACATTACTTATCGGCCATAGCAGTGGTCCCAAGTGGAGCAGATGGTGGCAACCCTTCTTCACATCTGTCCTCCACCTCCTCATCTATGCTGCTGTTAATATATTTGTCCTGGCTTTGTCATGTGTGGTTTCTGCTAATACTGCTACTGGAGCTAGATGTTGATGTAATTCTACTGCCACTACTACTAGGTGTCACAGGTGCAGCACTTACAGCAGCAGCACCAGAGGTACTCGTCATATCTAACACAGTGGATGTTACCCTGTGTTGCTGTTGCTGGGTACTCAAAAGAGGTGTGTGTGGCCGAGTGGGACTTGGACTTTGATGAGGCGATGATGCCGATGATGACTGATAGGGTGACTGTATGTTTTTTGACATCTGTGCTTGTTCAGGGTCAGACTTTCCAATGGCTTTCTCAAACAGTTTATAGACAGGCACAGAGCTCCTTAAAAGTGGTAGAAGATTCAGCCTTTGACTTTCTGCTGATCTTATAGCCCTGTCACCATCCTCACTCTCAACTTCATCTGTATCTGAACAAGAGAAGGATACTGGAGGGATATATTCTAGATCTGCATCATCATCAGTCATCATTAGGTCATCCTTAGCAGCATCGGCATCCCCTGGCAGTTCTTGCCCATTACTACCCTTATATTACTCTAAGCTTTTGGAGGTCTCAAACAATTTATTTTTACTTTTACTGTAACCAAGTTCTTTACTACTTTGAGGGGGGGTGTTTTGGTGCTTGTTTGTCTCACTATCTGATGCAGCAGGCGCTTTAGCTGCTACACCTTCCTCTATTATGCTACTGCCAGCATCGTCAACACTTGACTGCGACTTGTTTTCGTCTTCAGTGTTCTTCTTATATGGTTCTATATTTCTACTGGCACCGGTGGTGCTGGAACTAGTTTTGCTGGGACCTTGATAAATTGCATCCTCCCTTGGAGTAGAGGGATCATCATCATTGATTGTACATGCTGCAGCAACCATTGCTGCAATCAGTTTTTGAACTACTACTTTACTCTAGCTTCCCTTCACTGCTCCACCCCTCCTCTTCCCCTTGTGCATTTTCTGGACATTACGCAACTATACTGTGTTCTTTTACTGTACGATACACAACACATCTGATGCAGTTGTATGATGCCTTGCCTAAACCCAATCAGCTGTCTGTCACCTAAGATATTTTGTTTTTTACTCTTTTTTATTTATTTATTTATTTTTTTTTAAGTTTTCCACCCTGTCAGTCTGTCCAAAAAAATTATAACTGAAAAACAAAATTAACTCTTTCCCCAGACTTCCCCACCCAGCACATAGATGATAACAGCAAGAACAGAAAGCAAATAGGTCCCTAGCTGCCTGTGTCTTGCCAGTCAGTCACATGGAATTTTGGAGTATTTGGGGATCAACCTCGTCCCTCCCTTCTTATCCACTAGAGTGCCCCCAGACTCCCCTAATACAGAGAACAAATGTCCTACCTAAATGGTTCCATCAACTAAGTTTCAATTTCCCTTTATTTGCCTGTCTCCTCTAGCTCAAAAACATGCTGCTCCCTCCTCTCACAAACACAGAATGGCTGCTGTGAGAGCCTGACAGCCTTTTATATGACTGTAGAAAACTTTGTGTGGTGTAGAAATATTTTTCTTCCCATTGATTTCAATGGGTGGAAAAGGTGGAAAAAAGCAGAAAAACTGCACTTTTCGTGGGAAATTTTTCACCAACCGGAAGGTGCCATTATTCACCGATTTCAGTTTGAGGTGAAAATTTTCGCCCATACCTAGAGGTGATATAGATTAGTGCATCTCAATCATGTCCCTCATTTACCACCAACAGTGCAGGTTTTAAGGATTTCCCTGCCAGAGCAGAGGTGATAAACATGTGTGCTTGGGAATGGAGATCCTTAAAACCTGCACTGTTAGTGGTACTACAGGACCATACACTGTTCCATATTACCTTCTTGTACTCAACACCTTTAAATCTGTGATTCAATGTAACAATGAGTTATCAAATCACCAGTGTTTGTTTATCTAAATGAATGCTCACATCCTCCTCGTTTTATGGAAAATTGTAAGTTTTATAAGAGGTTCAGTATTATAGTTTAATTTTACCACATCTCTGTTCTTAACTGGTGATTTGGCCACACAGTTCTCGTGCTCATTTACAAATGGAGAATTTCTGCTTGAACTGGCACTCTTAATTGCAGACTGACCCACAAAAAATAATCTAAAGTTAAAAGTCCTGGCATTTTCCATTTCATCCTTTTATACATTTTTCATTTTCAAAATGAAACTTATTTAAAAGAGATAAAGAAACTTTCTGACATATATAGCTAGCTGAACAGTAATAGCAAATATGCTACATCAGCCATGCCAGACTTGTTTCAGATCGCTGATTTATCTTGGTGTCTTGCACATAAACAACAGT
Source organism: Rhinophrynus dorsalis (assembly GCA_037306005.1). Taxonomy (NCBI): domain Eukaryota; kingdom Metazoa; phylum Chordata; class Amphibia; order Anura; family Rhinophrynidae; genus Rhinophrynus; species Rhinophrynus dorsalis. The sequence continues at coordinate 313,046,695 of CM074720.1, read as the reverse complement.
ATATTTTTGTCCATGTGTCAACAAACAAGGATAACATTTTCAGTTAGAAAAGTGATGCACAAACTCTGCACTGTGTGGTCAAATATCCAACACATTGCTTGGTTAATACTTTATATCTCAGTCAATACCACAGACTTAAAGGGGAAATAAAACCTCCTAATAATAATACCCCACTTACCTTACTGTAGCCCCTATGAATGTTTTCATTTTGTCTTTATTTAACCCTTTGAGTGCCAGAGGGGTATGCAACGCAGGAGAATGACTGATGAGCTGCAGCAGTTTGGAATGAAGAATGAAACTTCTGTAGCAAGGGGATGTATGACAGCCAAAGGTCAATGCTACAGACTGTAATAGAAATTTGGGAATGGAGAATGGCCATTAATGCAGACTAGTGACTGGGCTGTGAAAAGGGTAATGACTAGAAGCAGCTAAGGCTACCAGTCAAGAGGCAGGTAACAGCACAGGACTGGATCACAGTTAAAGATACTGAGTGTGCTTCACCAGGGCAGCGGGCAAGTGCAGGTCTGAGGTTAGTGGACTGGTTCTTCAAACTGTGAAACCAGAAACCAAACATGATATTTAGGAGAAAAAGGACCACTGCCCAGCTGCTCTGCAGAATAATGGACAGACAATAAAGTAAAAGGAGAGGAAGACATTTCTGTGGTACACATCAGTCAAGGAAAAAAAAAAGACATTCACAATTTATTTACAGCATTGTGCACAATATGCCATATTCAATAGCTAGTCCTGCTGTAGCTACCTGGTTAAATAGATGCCCGCAAGGTAATTTTTAATGTCGCCATTGTATCTGATTTAAAACTTGCTGAAGTCTGAATAATGTGTCTATATTCTGTAAATGGCTGATGAAATTCCAATAAAAATATTTTGATTTATATTTCTAAATTCAAAATAATAAAGGTAAATAAATTGTTCCTTTGGCTAATTATTCTTTAGCAAACTTTGAATAATCATTCATCTTTATAAAAAATTCATAATTGAATGAAGTCTCCAGATTGATCCTGTGCATTAAGTATCTGTCTCAGCTCATCATGTTACACATGCACTAGGGTTTGTTGAAGAGGTATGTCAGGTTAAAAGGAGCAGCCAAGTGCTGATCACAGTTAGAGCAGTCTGCAATTATCAATAACATGCGTTAGATAAAATAAAAGTAAACAATAGGGACATATGATATTAGATATAACTTATTACTCCAAATACATTGATACTTTCTACTATTTATTTACGAGGTATAAGAATTGCCCTTACAGTAAAGGTGTAGTAGCACCTTCTAGTAATAACCTCCCACTTCCATTAATATGGTTAGAAAATCCTAATATCCCCTATGACATATTCATTTGCTTCTTGACTCAAGAGAAGCTCATACACTCTAATTGATTCAGTGGGAAAATACTGCTAGTAACGGTCATGTTCTCCTCCAGGTCTCATTGATGATGTAGAACAAAGGCATAAGATCAAAATTCAAAGAGGCCATTAGGATTTTCTGGCCATAATAAGGTAATTGGAGGGTTACTATGTGACTGAAATATTCCAGACCCGCACCTTTACATTTCAAGAATTACCTGTCTGAATTCACATTTTTTTCCCTTGCATATAAAATTGCGAAACACCTAATAAGGTGGATCCTCTGTGTGTTGCTTAGCTGAAGAATAGGTTCAAGCTTACTGGCAGCAAGAAACACTGTGAGTAGTACATAAAAGCAAGATAGAACATTATACATATTCATTAGTTATTTGTGAGTTGCTTATAAAGGCAGATTCAGGTAGGAACGACCAAATATTTGTTGATTTGCGTGCAGAGGAAAGCGCACTGTGTGCAATACGGGAGAGAGGGGAAAGGTGGAGCAGCAGGCAGCAGAGGTTTAAGCCCTCTGCTTTGACATTCTGATGTGTCAACGTTTTGATGTGTCGACACTGCAGCTTGCGATATTGTAATTGGTCCCATTTCAACCCAGCGACATGTTTAATGTGACATTTCAAAAGGATACATTGTGAGATATTCTGCTTGAAGAGATATTTCTGTCTAGACAGAACTGCCAAAATACTTTGGCCATATTGGCCAGAGTTTTTCGATATGATACCTTCCAGATGGTTGATGTACCTGACTGCTGACACACTGTCCTTTTTAAAAGGATGCAACAATTTATCCTTTATGAAGCTCTTTATTGTGAACAAACCTGCTAACAGTTCTAAGCAATTGATGTGCATAACATTTTCCTGATGTGACAATTTTCCTTCTTCCATAGCTAGCTCCCTAACCTAAATTGCTGGTGTCTGACTCAATGACATTATCTGGATAAATTCCAAAAATTGCTTTGCCGTTCCAGGCTTCCGTATGATTCAGCCACCAAATGAGTTCCTCCCTTGCCTCTAAGGAAAAGGGGTCTTGCGGAGGTGAAGCATTTTTAGTCTCTGAAGGGCTTGATAATGTAGTGGTCTCAGAAAGATACTTGAATCAAGGCTGACAAGAGATCCACAATTTTCGCTATCATTCTCAAATAGATTAGAATAAATCTGATATATTTTCGAATAGTCTTTAATTTCTTTTTGTGGAGGAGGAGGGATCAGGTTATAGAGTTGACCAAGAAACCTAGAAAATCTATCATTTAGGTTGGATGGATAACACATTTATGCAATTTATGATAAACACGAGTTGGGTCAAAGCCTGAATAGTTAAGTGAAATATTCTCTGATAGTATTTAGATCCTGAGACATGATAAGCATGTTGTCTAAATAAATTACCATGCAAACTCCCCTACTTCTCAGGAAAGAAACTACCGGTTTCATAATATTTGTGAAGCACCATGGAGCCAGTGTTAGGCCGAATGGGAAGCAAGTGAACTGCCATTTCCTCTCTTTCCACAGAAACAATACAAAGGTTTGATGTTGGTAAGACATAGGGACTGTCAAATAAGTATCTTTGAGGTCTAAGTTTACCATCCAGTTTGATGGCATTGATGGCAGTGAATATTTTCCATCTTGAAATGTCTGTACAAGGCATTAGTCTTTTAGATTTATGATTGCCTGTAAACCTGAATATTTTTTACTAAGGAAATATTGCTTATTAATCTTGGACTTTGCATTGGAATTTCAATAATCACCCTTTTTGTTTCTCTAATTCTTGGATTTCTATATCAACAAGATGTATCTCCACTTTCAAGTACTGGAAAGAAGAAGGAGACTCTGTGTAAGAAGGAAGGGTGACAAACTCTATATGATAGCCTCTGATTGTATGTAATATCCTCTGATCTGAGGTTATATGAGACCAAACATGGAAAAAATATATGAGTCTGCCACCCACTTTTTTCCAGGTAAGGAAGGGAGGTAGGAAAAAACTTACCTGATCAAGGTCTTGAATGAGGTAATCCTCTCGCACTTTTTGATCTCCAAATTCTGCATCTCTGGGAAAAGAAAGAGCTCTTGTCTCATGTAAATATGTTCCTCTACTATTTGAGGGATTTTGGTAATTTTTATTTTGTTCTCTGAGAGAACTATGTTATGATCAGCAAGGGTAAAACGACCCCTGTTTATTGCAAAAGAAATTACTCTTTCATAGATTTTCGTGCTTTGTCCAAAGCAGTAAAAGTAGTCACAAATTTTCCCAAATCTTTAATAAAGGGATCTCTTAAAGGGATAGTAATGTTTCATAATAAAAGCATCTCTAATTAATCTTCATAGTATTTGGACTTTGGAGAGTGTTATTTCAATTCTGTCAGAGCTGTAGTTCAAGAGTAATTCAATGACAAAGTATCCCCCTCCCGCCCCTTTTACTGATGTAACACTGCTCAGCCAGATCAGAATGGAGGTGTCCAGGTAGTCTGCAAAGAGGGACAATCTTCAATTAAGATAAGGGAAAAACCTGAAAAAATTGTCAAGGGGGGCAGGGCTTTCATTGTTCTTATAGGAAGAAGATTGTCCCCTTCTGATATCTGTCTGGTCTATGGACTGCATTCCACATCTGAGAAGAGATGGCTTACACTAGGTAAAAGGGGTGGGAGGGGGAAACTTTGCTTGTGAATATCTCTCAAACCATAAAGGTTTGTGAGATGAGACTTATATCGTTCTTCATGTTTTTTTAATGCCTACAAAATAAAATTAAAATAAAACAAAGTATTACTATCCCTTTAAAAGGAGACCCTCTGTTTCTGTACTGGCTTCCAAAGAAGCCATGTCAGTTAACATAGGATCTATCCTAAATAGGATAGACCTGAGATTTCTGCAGATAAGGAAGTGTTTTCTTTTCCTAACAAACACAAAGTTCTCTGCATTCAACCTCTTAGGACTGGGATATTAATTGGGGTCTTATTTGTGACCGACTCTACTGTCATATCAAATATGTTTGCCAAAGACACCATTAAATCTAATAATTTGTCTTGGCATTGTTTCAAAGATCTATCTTTTCCCTTTCTGGGATCCTTCCCGATCTTTAAATATATTGCACAATTGGGGGGTCAACAATGACAGGGGTATCACATATATTCTTGTTGGAAAGTCTTGGGTATTCTTCCCTTAATTAATTTTTTTGCTTTTGTATCCAAGGATTTTTTAATCCAGGGTTCAATATTTTTGACCACATGTTCCCTAGGGATCCACTCCCTTCCGAATCAAATAATAATTACATAGTTACATAGTTACATAGTAATTTAGGTTGAAAAAAGACTTGCGTCCATCCAGTTCAACCCTTTTCCTATTCCTGTTTACCATCGCTGACCCAAAAGAAGGCATCTGACTCCAAATGGCAATCAGACTTCACCCTGGATCAACAAGCCCTAACTAAATATTAATCCCAATACTAACGTGCATAGCCCTCTATATTATGCTCTTTTAAATAAGTATCCAGGCCCCTTTTAAAGGCATCTAATGTATTTGATAGCACCACCTCCTCCGGAAGTGCATTCCATACCTTTATTGTCCTTACTGTAAAGAAACCCTTCCGCTGTTGTAGACTAAATCTCCTTTCCTCAAGTCTAAGCGGGTGGCCCCTTGTCCTGTGTACTGTTCTGTTAATGAACAGGTCTTTTGAAAGCCCTTTATATGGGCCTTGAACATATTTATATAGTGTTATCATATCCCCTCTAAGACGCCGCTTCTCTAGTGTGTACAAGTTTAACTTTTCTAGCCTCTCTTCATAACTAAAACATTCCATTCCCCTTACTAGTTTTGTAGCCCTCCTCTGCACTCTCTCTAGTTCCATAATGTCCTTTTTCAGAAAGGGCGCCCAGAATTGAACAGCATATTCTAGGTGGGGTCTTACCATGGACCTGTAAAGAGGCATAATTATATCTTCCTCCCTTGAGTCAATACCCCTTTTAATACATGCCAATATCTTATTGGCCTTTGCAGCTGCCAGCTGGCACTGCATGCTACTGCAAAGTCTATTGTCTACCATTACTCCTAAATCCTTTTCATTAGTAGATTTCCCCAGAGAAACACCATTTAAACTATATGTTGCATTTTTATTATTATACCCAAAATGCATAACTTTACACTTGTCTATATTGAATCTCATTTGCCATTTGCCTGCCCAGTTACTCAATTTGTCCAAGTCCTCTTGTAATGAAGACACATCCAGTTCAGACTTTATTACCTTACTTAATTTTGTATCATCGGCAAACACTGATACATGGCTTCCTATGCCCTCTGGGAGGTCATTAATAAACAAATTAAAAAGAAGAGGACCCAGGACAGATCCCTGAGGCACTCCACTTATCACGTTTATCCAACTGGAGAACTTGCCATTTACTACCACTCTTTGCATTCTATCTTTCAGCCAATTTCCAATCCACTCACAAACATTTTCCCCTAGTCCTATTTCATTCAATTTGTACAGTAACCTCTTGTGCGGAACTGTATCAAATGCCTTGGCAAAGTCTAAATAGATCACGTCAACCGCCGCTCCCTCATCTATATTATTACTTACTTTTTCATAAAATGCGATCAAGTTCGTTTGACAAGACCTATCTTTCACAAAGCCATGTTGGCTATTGCTAATGATATTCCTGTTCCAGCAGAATTCTTGAATATATTCCCTTAGCAACCTTTCAAACAGCTTCCCTACCACAGATGTCAAGCTTACGGGTCTGTAATTTCCTGGCTGGGACTTTGATCCCTTTTTAAATATGGGCACCACATCTGCTTTACGCCAATCCATAGGCACCATACCAGAAATAAAAGAATCCCTGAAAATCAGATATATCGGTCTGGCCAGGGTCTGGCTTAGCTCTTTAAGTACCCGTGGGTGTATACCATCTGGCCCCGGAGCTTTGTCTACCTTGACACCATTCAATTGTTTTAACACTTTTTCTTGTGTTAGCCAGTCCCATGCTTGCTGTGACTGTTCTGTAAAAGTAGTTTGCAGATTCTTGTCCAATGGGTCTTCCTTAGTAAAAACAGAAGAAAAGAAATTATTTAAAATATCTGCCTTCTCTCTGTCACCTTTGACCATCTCACCCGTTTCAGCTAACAAGGACCCAACATTATCAGACTTTAATTTTTTGCCATTAATGTATTTAAAGAATTTTTTTGGGTTGCTTTTGCTCTCCTTAGCAATATTTTTTTCATTCTCCAGTCTAGCTAATTTAATAGCCTTTTTACAGGTTTTGTTGACATTTTTGTATTCTGCAAATGCCTCTGCTGATCCCTCAGCTTTGTAATGTTTAAATGCCGCTTTCTTGTTATTTATTTCATGAATTACTTTACTGGTTAGCCACATTGGTTTCAATTTGCTTCTTTTGTATTTGTTTCCAACAGGGATAAATTTATATGTGTATTTTTGCAATGTTATTTTGAAGGCATTCCACTTACCTTCTGTGTTTTTTCCTGAAAATATTTTATCCCAGTCAACGAGACCAAGGGATGAATTAAACCTGCTAAAGTTGGCCTTTTTAAAATTCATTGTTTTGGTGGAACTCATATCAACTTGTTTTTTTGAATTAATCTCAAACGATACCATGTTATGGTCACTATTCCCCAAGTGCTCCCTTACTTGGATGTTAGAGATAAGTTCTTCATGGTCAGTTATTACCAAATCCAGACATGCATTCCCTCTGGTTGAGGTCTGCACTAGTTGTGACAAAAAATTGTCATTCAACAAGTTCAGAAACTTGCTGCTTTTAGCAGAGTTAGCTGTTCCATTTTTCCAGTCTATTTCTGGATAATTAAAATCCCCCATAATTATAGTTCTCCCTATTTGGGAAGCCTTTTCTATTTGCATTAATAGCTGTGTTACTTCAAGGTCACCAATGTTTGGCGGTTTATAACAAATACCCACTAATATTTTCTGGGCAGTTTTATCCCCAGTGACTATTTCAACCCACAGGGATTCCACATGTTCACTACTGTCATCACATATATCTTCCCGCAATTGAGGCAATAATGCTGGTTTGATATACAGACAGACCCCACCACCTCTTTTGCTTGACCTATCTTTTCTAAATAACATGTAGCCCTCTAAATTGATTGACCAATCATGTGTGTCATCCCACCATGTTTCTGTTATGCCTATCAAGTCATAGTTTTCAATTTCAGCTACCAGCTCCAGTTCTCCTATTTTACCAGTTAAACTTCTGGCATTTGCAAGCATACAATTTATGCCACTGCTGTGTTCCATTTGTGAATTAATTTTGATGTGGCTTATAGGCTTCTCCCTATCATCTGTACTAACCCCGCCCCCAGATCCTCCCACCTGGTTATTAACTACATCACCTTCCCTTTCTATACTATCTATCCCAGTATTTATTGGCCCCTCCCCCCCCCTTCCTAGTTTAAAATCTCCTCCAACCGTCTAGTAATCCTCTCCCCAAGCACTTGAGACCCTCTTGCATTCAGGTGCAATCCATCCCTGCTATAGAGATTGTAATTGTAATTGGCCTTGTTCATTCAGGATAGTTTTACTAGTATTATTACTAGGGGTAATTATTTCCGTACCTTTGTCTAAGAATGGATTGTCAGATATTTCAACCTATGAAGTGTCAATAATTTGCACCTCTGACTTACCATCAGATTCCTCAGTAGAGGAATCTAAGCAAAAAGAGGTTTTTGTCAGATCTTATTTCTCTTACTCGGTAAATCTTATTCCTGAGCTGAGGGCCTTTTTGTGGTTTTGAGCCACAGTATTCATAGCAATTTCTTTATGAGACAATACCAAATCTCTATTTCTTGGAGCACAATGTCTCAACTGTGCCTTCCTTTTACCTTTTTTTATCATCCTGGGTATTAATATTAGATGATGATTCGGAAAAAATTGATTCTCCATAATTTGAAGGTAAACTTTCACCTGAGAGTAAATTTTGCATTTTTTTATTATTATTATAGACAATCTCTGTGACAACCTGACAGAAAAAAAGAAAATTCGGAGGTAAAAGTTACTCTACACACTTGAAATAATGAAAAACTATGAACTGGGTAAGAAATATATATATATATATATATATATATATATATATATACACTTGTTATAATCAGCACACTCAGGAAACTTTTAACATCAAACAAACGTGGTTTATTGTGGATCAACGTTTCGATCCCCACTGGGATCTTTGTCAAGATCTTGACAAAGATCCCAGTGGGGATCGAAACGTTGATCCACAATAAACCACGTTTGTTTGATGTTAAAAGTTTCCTGAGTGTGCTGATTATAACAAGTGTATATGAATCATTGGATCTGGCACCCAGGCAATAGCAGAAAGATTCGAGAGTGCCTCCTTGTTTGATAATATATATATATATATATATATATATATATATATATATATATATACATATATTTGAGGAGAAATATTAAGAATGTAATACAATGAGCACCAAATATAAGCTGAACCTAATGAAATCTCCATCGGCCGCTATCTATTCTGAGAAGAGATGAGGTAATCCCTTCTCTTAACCATACATGCACAGAATGGAGATATAGATCTTTGCCCTCAAGATAGCCTCAATGATATATACACATGGAGCAAGTGTACCACATTAACTACATCTTTGGAATGGCAAAGACAATGAAACCGCTCTAACTGGTGAGGTAATTATGCCATTAGAAGAGCTAAAACGGGTATACAAATTTAATAAATGAGTAAGGACAACTAGTTCGTCTAGTATAAAGCATTTAAGCAAGTGTGAGGATGACTGTCGATTTTAGGAAAACTATCGTTAAACAAAATTGAACAACAAAAAATGATTTAAATGAAATATATTTAATACACTGGGGATAAAGTATATACTTATCTTCATTGGGAAAGAATATGGAATACTGATATTTGATTGGTGGAAGGGGTCAGAATGGGTGGGACTAACATATTTGAAATGTGAATGCTTTTCTTTGTCTGTTATTCACTGTGTTTTTGCTGCTGGGAATAGTAAGGAAAGTTTAAAAGCATAATATGAAGCCTGTGTCTCTTGTAATAAAATCAATAAAGTACAGGGGACTCATGAAGTTATATTTCTCTGATGTAACCAAAATTTTCTTACTTTTGTTCCAATGAGCAAACATTATAAAACAGGCATCAGCGGAAGCTTTTTCCTTATAATGGATGGATGACTAAGTCTGTGAATGAATGTATAGGTGATGGATATGGGTAAATGGTTTGTGTAATTGTTTGTTTGGTAAATGTATGGAAGAATGAACAGGTGGGTGATTAAAAAGTGAGATAGGCAACAAGATGTATTTAAGGTTGAGTTAATTAATGGATGTATAGCTGGAAAACTGAATGAATATGTAGGTTAATGGAGTGGCTTCATGAGTTAATGGGTGGATCGATTAGAGGAATTGTGAATTGATGGGTTATTTTCACTACTGATTGATTGGGTTGAAGAAATGGATGGATGGATGCTTGGATGGATAAGTGGGTAGGTGACTGGACTGAATATTGTTTGGGTTGATGGATGGATTGATGAGAGGGTTGTGGATCAAATTGATAAAAGTATCACTGGATGATAGGATGGCTGAATTGATTAATTTATTAGTTTGATTTATTCGATTGGTAATTGATAGCTGGATCATTTGTGTGGTTAGGTGTGTGGATGACTATACATTGAAGGATAGCTTATAGTTTGGTGGTTGGACAGACAGATATGTAGGTAGATGGGTTACTGGATTTTGATGGATATATGTGATAGTTTTTTTGCACTTAAGCTGTGCCCATTTTTAAAATTAGATGAAAGATTTTATGAAAGATATATATATATATTTGCTTAAATCCATTATGGTTTGATGAATTGTGCCCAAGGAAGCATTGTTTATGTGCATGTCAGACAAACATCATTTACAGTAAACTATTTTGCATCATTTGCATTATGATTTGTATTGTAAGCATTCAGAACCAGAAAACCCTTTTACTGCAAATACAAGTCATCATTAATAGCTGATATGTTGACTTAAATATCTTTAGTCTTGACATATTATTCTAAGTATACTCTGGGGCATCACACATTGCCAGTAATCATAAATCAAATCATCATCCTTTTTCAGTTTCTTTTTTGTGCTAACCTCAATATAATGATTTTAGCTTAAGGTTTTGTGCTTTTCAAGCAGTTGTAACAAATGAGAGTTTATTTTATGAATCATGCAATAATATAACATCAGTATTACTGAAGTGGAACAAATGTTAACATGTAGGTCTTGAAATGCAATCAGTTTATCATATTTATCAATCTACATTTATTTCCATACTGCAGATAATGAAAGTGTTAAAGGCATTATTTGTCATATGCACAAAGAGAAAGATGAACATTTCTAGGACAAACTAATTGCATCATAGGTGAAGAAATTTCCCTCAATATCTGCAATGTATTCAAGGCTCCATTTAAATCATCTGAAATTTTTATTTGTTTGGATTTTCCAGAATTGCTCTATTTAAGGACATGATTTAAAACTCCTACACTGCAGGCACCGAGGGTCAGTAACTGTGGTCGAATGAGTAAAGTTCTGTCAGGTTTAGTGAACCTGTTAGGATAAACTGAATGGATGATTTTGCTGTAGCTGCGTGATCTGATGTCTGGTTGCAGAGCCACGAAGACTTTAATGGGCAGGAGAAAATAGAAGTCTTACTTTCACTCCCATGAGCCCTGAGGGAGTAGTTGACATCACGTAGAGCTGCAGATGTTGGTTATCTGCATAGAGAACAGAATGAGACCAAGTAAGTTATAAGCTATGGAGAACATTTTCTCATATCTCTAAGGGCATTGAAAGTGGGTTAAAATTAGATTTGATTGACTATATTCTTCCTCTTTAACCATTTGAGTGCCAAAGGTATGTGCAAAGCACTGTTATGTTTCAGTATGACCACAATCTTCATAGCACCACTGGACCATATGCACAATTCAGACATAAAAAAACGGCATCACAGGGGACAAGTAAAGATTTCCATTGATTTAAATTCAGCTTTTAACCTCTTGAATGATAGAGAAGTCTCCATGGCATGTTGAAACAAAGTGTTGATATATCTCTTGCAGTCCACCCTTAAAATACAAATCTATGGGAATGTTCAGAATTTGTATTTGTCCCCTATGATGCATTTTATTTGCCCCAGATATGCGCCAGTTTTTTCATTGTTCATGTCACCCAATAAGCACAATTTGCCATAGCTGTTTTGGTACAGATCCTCAGCAGCCATAACTATTAAAATGAACTAAGTTGTAGTATATGGTAGTGATTGCAGTCTGATAACGCACACCATACTCCAGGCAATCCCTATCTTTCCTCCAGCAATTAACTTATCTACTGTGTTGCAGCACAATTCGAAAGACTTTGTCAATAAAACATCAGAACAAAGAAAGAGAGGACTAGCCCACTTCACCTGTAGACTAAACATAAACAAGGAATCCAAACCCACAAATTCATTATTAAAAGTAATTTATCTTAAAGTATATTAACATACAGTGGAAACAGGAGGGGTGTAGATTACAGACAAAACTGGTGATATAGCTCATTTGGTTAATGCACCAGCTGTAGAATCTGTTCAAACTAAAGGGTTACAAGTTCTAGTCTTGCCAATATAACTCAGCCCTTCATCCCTCTGAGGCAGATATAATAAGTACCGAGGACATATTTGAAAATGAGAACCAATTTTCTTCCTTCTAAATACACTGATAAATGGATATCTAATGCATTTAATGCAGTACCTATCTACACTGCAGAGACTGCACAAAACACATTAGATCAATTTGTCTGTAAAATGTGCCCCCCATTCCCACCAGCTTTTATATGCTTTAAAATAAATGAGTTGTTTTATGATGGGACTCTTGCATATTTTATGTTCCCATGAGTGTTGTTTCTCCTCTCTTTCTTTGTTCTAGTGGTTGAATTCAGGTACAAAAAATTTGAAGTTATGCCTTGGTATATAAATAGAAAATCAGAGATGATAAACTGAAAACAAGTGTACTAAATGAAGTAGCTTGCTCTATAGGACATTTTCCTAACCAACGTATAATCACTGTTCACAAGGAAGAGATATCCTGCAGCACATCATTCAGGTCCTGACCAGAAATAACACTCCTGCCAGTTAGTGTCCGACACTATTTTAATTTCAGTTCCCTGGGTCTCAGCAGTGAGGTACTTTTGTTTTAAGTACAACTGAGATCAAAAAGTCAACGTCTATATTTTCCTATAACCCATATGGGTAATGAAGCCCATGGGTTATTTATTTATTAATTTTTTTCAAAGATTTATTGAAAATTGAAAACATATCCAAGACAAAGAATGATACAAAACAAGTTGATGAGACAATATCAGCAGAATGAGAGCCATGTTAGAAATAGCATGCAACTTGTAGATTTCGAGTACATACAAGTTAATTGGACAGTAACAAAGTTGGAATAGTAAGACAAAATATTAAAAAAGTAAAAGATATGCTTGTCAACACAGTAAGATGACTAAGCTCGTTATTTGACGTAAGAGATTATGCATGAAATAGATAGTGTCAGACAGAGTATGGAAATCACTGTCAGACAGTATGCGGAAGCAAATTACCACAGAATAATAAGAGTGTAGTGAAAGGGGGGAAAAAAGATCACAAAGAAGCAAACATATGGGTAGAGGAATAAAGAGAGAAGATTTAAGAAAAAAACAGGGATAGCAATAGGGGGGGACTGACTCCCTACCTGGCCCGCTGCTCTGTTTTTAAGATAATGTGTAACTCAAAAATTAAGTAGACATTACAAAAGCTTGCTTGGAGGCAGTGTAAAAAGAGTCCCAGGAGGACCATATCTCGTGGAAAGCATCCAACATGGAAGTAGCTAGGGCGTGGATATTTTCTACAGAACATACAGATTGCGTGCGTTCGAGCCACTGTACATGTGTTGGAGGAGACGCACCCATCCATTGAAGAGGAATCAAACGTTTCGCAGAGTTCACTAATATACAAAAGAGAGATCGTTTATGTTTCGAGAGTATCATGAGGGTATTAGAATTAGATAAAAAGAGTAGTAGACCTGGATCCTTAGGAACATCTACCTGTAGGAGGCAGGACAATGAGGATACAACTTCAGTCCAGAAGGGCTGAATATGTGGGCATTCCCACCACATGTGAAGCGGATTACCCAAAAGGGATGAATCGGATGGGCGAGCTCCAGTTCCCACTCTAGAACAAAGTATGGGTTCGGAGTCTGTTGTGCTTTTACGAGATACTTAAAGAGCTTTGAAAGAGAATGTATGGCCAGTGAAGGGGTAGTTATCATGCACTCAAATTCAGTAAGCTCCCTGTCACAATATCCTTCAGCTAACAATTCAGTGCAATAACCTCTGAGTTGCATGTACTGCCAAAAAGAGGAGACAGGGGAATGAAAACACAGGAAGAGCCTTGTGGAAGAAGCTGTAACGTTTTTTTTGACACACAGACACAGTGGTTTAGGATAAAACACAGTTTTATTGAAATCACAGTAATATAATAACCCTCACAGGTCCTGTAGTATTTAAGCAGAATAATTCAGACACACGACAGGTTACAAATACATATGCCTACACAGGTCCAGTATAACCATAGAGTCCATATACTGACACAGGTCAGGCAGAATACGATGAATTCCCAGGAGAAAGGTACTGCATGGGTTAATGGTCTTCAAAGAGTGTAAACAGTCCCATGTGAAGAGAGGTCTGTGATGCAGCCCACTCAATATAGAGAGCTTAAGGATACATAACGCCCAGAAATAGGTTAGCAGAACAAACGTGAACTGCCAGAGTAATATCAGGAACTGAGCAACATATGACACTGCAGTAGCAGTAACGGAGACCAGGCCACTTGCGCTCTGCAGCAGCAGTAACGGAGACAAGGCCGATGGCACACTGCCGTAGCAGTAACGGAGACAGACCACTTGCACTCTGCAGGAGCAGTAACGGGGACAAGGCCAATGGCACACTGCCGTAGCAGTAACGGAGACTAGGCCACTTGCGCTCTGCAGGCGCGGTAACGGAGACAAGGCCATTAGCACACTGCCGTAGCAGTAACGGAGACTAGGCCACTTGCGCTCTGCAGGAGCAGTAAAGGAGACAAGGCCAATGGCACACTGCCATAGCAGTAACGGAAACTAGGCCACTTGCGCTCTGCAGGAGCAGTAACGGAATCAAGGCCAATGGCACACTGCCGTAGCAGTAACAGAGACTAGGCCACTTGCACTCTGCAGGAGCAGTAGCAGAGACACAACTGAACACTGCTGTGACCGGACTGACTGGGCAACCGAGCAACTCGCCCTGAGGTCGTAACCAACCAGAAGCGTCTCAAATGCCTGATGGATAGGAATGTCGCTAAGGCAACACAGAGGCAGCCAGAGCAGCCAAGCCGGGTCGAATCATGGAGAAGGAACGTCAGCCAAGCCGGGTCGGTACACAGGAGCAGGAACGTCAGCCAAGCTGGGTCGGTACACAGGAGCAGGCGCAGAAGAATGGTCAGGCAATCCGGGTCGGTACACAGGCAGAAGACGAGATGCAGAGTAGTCAGGCCAAGTCGGTACATTGGGAAACACTGAGCATAAACAAGCACTGGTACAGGAACACCACGAAAGGGCACCGGAGGGGTGCCAGAGCCCAGTATATAAAGGCCATACTGGGCGGGACAAACACAGAATAACCAATGGGAGCAAAGCACAGTGTAGACTGACAGAAAGTAGCAAGGGGAGCACGGGCACCGTGATAGAAGCGTACGTAACGTGTGGACACCCTTGAGTCACCAATGTAGAAAGGAGAAATCCAGGTAGAAAGCCAGGGTTACGAATAAAGTACAGTAACGGAGAGGGATAAGGAGCAAAGTTATAAAGGTCATTAATAGAGAATCATGTTTCCAATAAATGACCCAGAATGGCATGACGTTTCAATTGTGTCGGAATTGATCTACGGGAAAGCCAGAACAATTGTGAAAGATCAACAGAGGGGAAAGTCAGTCGAGAGCACTGAATCCATTCCATCGTAGGAGAGTGCGAGCATTCCAGTAAGTATGACAAAGTGACAGATTTATATTAGGAATGAACATGAATCATGCCCAAGCCACTCGAAGATGGCGGTTGAATGAGATACTTCCAGTCTAGGCTAGGATGTTCATACTTCCAGATAATGGCTGAGAGTTCCTGTTGAAGTTTGTCTAAAAGGTGACAGGGAATGGATAAAGGCATAGTTTTGAAAAGACAGAGAATTTTAGGTAACACCACCATTTTCAAAAGATTAATCCTGCCCAGCCAGAAAATAAATAGAGTATTCCAGGTTTTGAGATCTTTAGTAATTGAGTCTAAAAGGGATGACATGTTACGCAATAATAGCTTGAAGATCATTGGTCAATATAACACCTAGGTAGACAATGGATTCTTGCACCAAAGATAGAGGCACGTTGATGTTCAATACCTCTGATTTTGTGGTATTGACTTTGAAGAAGGATAGTGTACTGTACTAGTCTAATAAAGAGAGTAGGGGGGGAGGGAGTGCTCTGGATGGGAGATGTGAAACAGTACATCGTCCACATAAGCAGAAAGTTTAGTCGGTTCTGATGATGTCGGGACACCTGATATAGAGTGGGAGAGGTGGACAATATTAAGAAGAGATTCTAGAGCAACAGAAAACAGTAGCGGGGAGAGTGGGCAGCCCTGGCGAGTGCTGTTAGATATTTCAAATGGGGAAGACAGGTATCCGTTTACCTTCACTCTCGCAGATGGATGTGAATATAAACTCCTTATAGAACTCATAAACGTTGGCCCTATTCCTATGTATTCAAGAACTGCAAAGAGGAACTGGCAATTGTCTCTATCAAATGCCTTCTCAGTGTTGGCGCTGAGAAAAACAGTGGGAATGTGATGTTCTAATGCCGAGTGGATGACAGCAATAGCCTTTGCTGTATTGTGTCTAGATTCTCTACTGGGCAAGAAGCCAGATTGATTGATATGGATAAGTTTTGCTAAGATAGGGGAGAGTCTATGTGCTAACATCGGTGAAACTAGTTTCAAGTTTACATTTAATAGCGATATTGGAAGATAGTTCTGACAACATAGCTCATCCTTTCCAGATTTATGAATAACAGTTATGTGTGCCTCAAGTGTTTGTTTTGGGAAGGGATGACTGTGAGCGGCGTGACTATATGCTTTCAACATGTGACATGAAAGAGTCCCCTCAAATCTCTTATAATAACCAATGGGGAGGCCATCTGGGCCTGGACTTTTCTCGTTTGGAGACTTACAAATAGCAGAAGATAATTCGGTATCTCGGAAGGGAGCCTCTAAGAGTGCCGCATCCATGTGAGATAAGTACTGAAGTCCAGAATGTGTAAGATAGTCATTAATGAGAGATATGGGCAGGTGAGATAATGGAGTGGTTCCTTCAGAAGTTAAATTATACAAATTACTGTAATATTGACACTTCCACTATATCAGTATAGGATTGTCTAAGGGCCTCAGAAGAATCTTTGATTGAGTGTATGTAGAAAGATTTAAGTTTTATTTTAATTATCCTGGCTAAGGTCTTACCACACTTATCCCCATTAAGATATTGTGAGTATTTTGACCACGGAAACGATTTGTGGATTTTGCTCAGTAGTATAGTAGACAGTTCATTCCTCAAATTGTCAAGGTGTAACAGATCAGCCGGGGATAGTGAGGTCTTGTGAAGTTGTTCCTGCTTCCTAATGTCACCTAAAAGTGTGTCTATGTGTTTCTGTTGGGCCTTTTTGCGAATGGTCCCTAGTTTAATCAGCTCCCCCCAATCACACATATGTGTGCTTCCCACACAATCGTAGGTGAACAATCGCCGTTATAGTTGATCTCAAAGTATTCCAATCTCAACAGTTCCTGGATCCCTGAACAGCTCGTCGTTCAACAGCCAAGGAGGAGCTCCAGGATCAGCCTTGTCAAGGATGATGGTAATCCATACGGGAGCGTGGTCAGACCACGTGATCAATCCAATATGTGTTTTCGTTATCTTATGTAGTTTGTTCTGAGCTACAAAATGTGGTCGATGCGAGAATAGGATAGGTGTGGGTAAGAATAGAACGTAAAATCTTTGGTTGAAGGGAAAAAATTGCGCCAAACATCAACCAGATAGAGTTCACAGAAAAGATCTCGCAGTTTAGTAGTAGATCCCCTGGAATGATAGACAGTAGTCATCGTGGAGTCAAGCAAAGGTTGAAAGATAGTATTTAGGTCACCACCCAGAATGAGCGTGCCAGCTGTGAAATCATTGAGAAGTCACAACATTTTAACAAAAATATGGTCAGAATTAGGTGTGTAAATATTTGCAAAGGTATATCTAACCGAGTAGATGGTGCCTTGAAGAAACAGGTATCTATCATCAGGGTCCTCAAGGGATTTCTCAAGCAACCAAGGAGTCTTGGAGTCAATAAGAATTGCTGCCCCACGTTCCTTTTCAGGGACGGAAGCGAACCAAGCATTCGGATGTCGTGAATTAGAAAGTTTAGAGGGGTGCAATGAGGAAAAGTGTGTCTTCTGAATGAACATGACATTTGCATTCAATCTAGATGCCTCCTATAAGGTCAGCAACCTTTTTTCCGGGGAGTTCAAGCCCTTCACATTCAGAGAGACCAATTTGAGCTGTGCTGGTGACATGATGGTCCTCCAAGTAGAGAGTCAGTCAGGTGAGGGTAGCTGTCGGAGCAGACAGGGAGCCGGCATGGAGGGAAGGGACAGAAGAGGGGGGAGAGAGGAAGAGGCACAGAGAGAGAGGGGGGCGTAGTAGAAATAGAGAGATAAATTGGAACCGTATATTAATACGGATGAAGGGGGAGAGATAATAATGTTTACTGAAAGTAGCCAGAGAACTGTGAAATGGAGAATGAACGAAAGTGTAACTCAGCTGCCAACTGTAGAGGTAGGGTATGCAAGAGGTGTATCGAGCGATGAAGAAGTTACAGTAGAGATATCGTAAACTACTGTGGGCAAGCATATAAACATAGTGCTGTATAAAGATAAACATCCCACCATGTAGGTCGGAGCTACAGTCAGACTTACACATCGAGATATATATGATGTCAACAGGACCCGACAGTATATGATCTATATTCCAACAGAGTTGGTGCAATGGGCATGAGTCGTCTCAATAAGTGAGGAAGGGTGAGAAGCTTGGTGTCTCTGAAGGGTAAGTAAGACAACATCAGGAAAGGAAACAAGCTGTTACCCCCAACACCGAGACCAGAGCAATACACCTCAAGGAACAACAGTATGACCACAACACCCCATAATGTGTCGGAACATATCTCTATTAAAATCGACGAGTAGAAACAAGTAGAAACAGTAACAAATAACTTGCACGGGCAATAATCAGCCCACAATTTAGAGGAGAGCAGATTCCCATAAATAAGTACAATAAACAAATTCACTGACGATGTCAGTGTATAACATATGGATGTGCGCCCCAAAAGAAGACCTTTCTTATAAAATGGGCAGAGAGGCCGCAGTCCTGTAATTATTAGGACAAGAGTAGCACAAGTATGTCACCTACAATTGTCACAGGAAAGTAAGGGAAGACCCTAACCATGAACTAGATGTCTAGGCTCAGTCAGGAGGCCCGTCTGTAAGAGTATTAAGCATTCAGGTAGGCCTGTGCAGTAGATCAGTCAAAAGAAAGAAATGGGCAATATAAACATGAAGCAGTCGGGACATCCAGGTCAGGACAGGTGGTCAGAGGAAGGGATGTCTCAGGGGGTGAGCAGTAAACATGGGCCCAGCAAATGTAACATGTATGATAACAGATATATAGAGTGCCTCCACTATAGTGACACATTAGGGATCATCTGGGAAATAATCTCAATCCCAACAAGTCACAGTGAGAGGGATTCCTTATCTTGATCCGGGGAATTAAGCCTGGCTAGGGAAAGGGTCACTAACGTCTACCTGGGAAGTTAAGAGTCAGTCAGAGAAAACTAAATAAAAGTCCAGGGAAGTGAGATGTGTAACAGTCTCTCTATGAATGACAATAAACAAACATGTGCATGTAATGACAATGATAGATCAAGAATACATAAGCCTGAACATGGAATCCTCGGGGAGATAGTCTGTGACATGCAGCTGAGGGCCCAACAGGAATTGCAGTCAACGAGTCAGCTACATGTCAGTGGTCTAACATACATGGTACTTCAAAGAAATGGCATGAATTATGAAGTGTCAAAATGTCCCACCAGCGGTACTCCAGTGACCCAGCGGCCTGTAGAAGTGGCTACAGATCCCAACCTGTGAGGCCAAGAATAAATACTAAAGATCACAGGTAGGTATAGTCAGCTTTGAGTGAGTTCTTCTGTGTATGTCTGAATCCATAGGGAATTTATTGAACTTATGACCAGTCATTCCTTCTAGGCAACCGAGGCAAGCTAGCTGCATTCAGTTCTTCCTTCTGTTTCGCCTTCTTGGCTACAGGACCGGGGGGTATTTATTTACACAAAGACAGAGTCAAAGATTATCTGATGACAGGCTTGCTAAATGTTGAAGCTTGTTCTGTCAGACATTTTCCCTTTCTATTTCGGGTATATCTGGGTAGAAGTGTGCATACAACAAGATCCTTCTCCACCTCTCCTACTGAAATCATGGATTGAGGAATACCTTTCCTTATGAGAAGGGAGTGTGCAGTCATCAAATCATCAAAGTGCACACTCTGTGACAAGGTTGAAGAGGAGGAAGGAGGGGATCACACCATGGCTCATATGCCCTAATAAAGCACATGCAGAACAGTTACTCTGAGATTCATGTGGAGCATGTGTAGCTGTCATAGAAAGACATCAGGTGCTGCTATCACTGTGTCTCCTGTCTCCCCCCACCATCAAGACCAATATAGCCCAAAAAAATTCAACAAAATAGGTGTGTGGAAACTCCCCACTAGCCCTGAATATTGATGGAGTCACCTGGCTTGCCGTTACCTGGTCCTAAGGTCTGGACCACTAGTAATAGCTTCTTAGTCCCCACAGCACCCTCAGCATCATCTCTGACATTGGTACTTCCATGGACAAAATTTGCCACCAGTGCCACCAGCAGACAGGGAATTTTCAGATAATAATACATTATAGAGCACTAAGTCCATCTAAAAAGAACATATTGGAAAGGAAAATAAAATATACAAGCATCTGCTCTCTTATACCACACAAACTGTTTTAGGGTTCAGTATTACCAATGGGCTATATAGCTATATATAAATGCAGAAGATACCCGATAGCCACTAAATAAAAGTATCAAACTGGTATATTCAACTTATTAGTGCCATATAAGGTCAACTTTCTGTAGGTTATCATTAGGTCATCAGTAACCAAGCTCCTCAGTTTTAATCTAAGAACTATTTAATCTAGGTACCATTGCCACCGATGATAATAACAATATGCCACAGCAGCAGGCAGATCAGCATGATCATCATCAGACAGCTGCTCATTCATCCACCCTGTCCACCATGAGTGCAAGTATAGGTGGTTGTAGTAGTGGTGAGGAAAATGATGATGACAGTCAACAGCCCAATACCTCTGCACATTTAGGGCCCGATGCAAATGTTGGCGTTGGCAGAAAAAACTGGCGACAGTGGTTTTGTACGTCAAGTAAGCAATGCAAATATTCCCACTACACTCCGCTTCTGCAGCTTGACCCACAAGGTAGGAGACGCAGTCCATGATATAGCCGTGAATCATGCTATATCCTCCTTTAAGCCTATTGAGCGGCTAGGTCCAAATGGTGAAGAGCTAGGTCACTGCACCATCAGAGAGCTGCTAGGAGCATTCCTCTTGCTCTGCCTCTGCCTCACAAACCAAACTTGCCGACGCCTCATGTGTTTGTACTTCGTGCGAGCCATCCTAATCCGACCTAATTTTACTTTTTAACCCCTTGGATGCAATAGGTATTTACAACACATTACTGAGCAATGTGTTAGATAAGTCTGTAGCATCAAATGGGTTAAATACATTGAGTGAATGTTCACCGTGCAGACCTCAGGTCATCATAAGCCAATCTATATTCAGCGAGACATGGCAAGCAATTTTCTGGACACACTCCTAAGGTCTCGCTGGAGGCTTCTATTTCTGACACAGTTCAAGAAAAATTGGTCATAAGACTGGAACCTGAAATTCACATATTTATTTGGAGAAATGTTTTCTATACAAATGATCCAGAGTGTCACTTTAATTTATGTCTTGAATACATACTATTTTCTGTATATATCACTTTAGCACTAATAGTACTATAAGCCTCCTAAACACACAAAAAGATAAAGATGGCCATTCTGTGTGGGAAATATTTTATTTCTTCCCTATATCCACAGATAGAAAACTATATATAAATCACCACATTCAATTGCTGTATTACTTAATATTTAGCAATAAAAGCATGGCACAATCTGGTGGTGCCATAATTATCTGCATGAAATAAGACAGCCAGCAAGTTCTAACTGTGTCTCAATCCAAGCCTCCTAATTAAGGCAGCTTGTCTGATAAAAATGCAATGTTGGAACAACCTCAAGCATTCAGCTGGGTCGGAGTATATTTGACAGACATGTAATGTGACAGTTTCTATTAACTTATTGTTTCAGCTTGTATTTTATAGTTACATTTTACATCTTGACATATAGGTTTTCTTTCATATAAGATTATTCATTTGATAGTTCCCTGATACAAATTCATTGCACAGGGATTCATTGTGATCAGTATTGTGCTTTGAATGTTTGAAAAGCATAGGGTGAAAGTGATGAGTAGATTCTATAACAAAGCTAGGGTTTTGAATATAGGTCAGTAGAAACTGATTTATCTCGTTACTAATATGTAAACCAAAGAATGATATTATTCATATCATTTTGAATGATTACTAGGCTTGCATTATAAGCTACTATTTCAATTTCAGCTTAGCTAAAGCTTGATTGTAATTTTAGTTGCTTAGGGACACATGCACAAAAGGAAGTGGAGGAGTTCTGGAACAAAACAACTGAAACATGGTGCACTTGGTTTTGCTACACTTTTGCTATGGTACTTATCATATGAAATGCAAATGTCCTCTTTTGAACTGTGCATTTTGTATACTTGATCTTAGTTCCTCCCTTAAAGGGATAGTAATGTTTCATAATAAAAGCAGCTCTAATTAATCATCATAGTATTTGGACTTTGGAGAGTGTTATTTCAATTCTGTCAGAGTTATAGTTCAAGAATAATTCAATGACAAAGTATCCCCCTCCCGCCCCTTTTACTGATGTAACACTGCTCAGCCAGATCAGAAGGGAGGTGCCCAGGTAGACTGCAGAGATGGTACAATCTTCAATTAAGATAAGGGAAAAACCTGAAAATTTTGTCAAGGGGGCAGGGCTTTCATTGTTCTCATAGGAAGAAGATTGTCCCCTGCTGTTATCTGTCTGGTCTATGGACTGCATTCCACATCTGAGAAGAGATGGCTTACACTAGGTAAAAGGGCCGGGAGGGGAAACTTTGCTTGTGAATATCTCTCAAACCATAAAGGTTTGAGAGATAAGACTTAAATCATTCTTCATGTTTTTTTAATGCCTATAAAATAAAATAAAGATAAAACAAAGTATTACTATCCCTTTAATGAGGCTAATTAGGGTACACACACATCACATTTAAATTGTTAGCTGCACCCCAAATGTTAAGGGAGCAGTTATCCAGTAGCTCAAAATATTTGTGTTTACTCAACCCCTTGTTTGTCATGCAGATCATGGTGATCTGTAAGGCTGGGCGACATCACATTGAGTCACTTGGTATTCATAGGAAATTCCTCTCGTCACTATTCAAGACAATTGATGACCAATTTGCCAACCCAGTGCTAAATTAGACTTTGGGAAAGAGGAGAGGAATCTCCCATGTGATCCTCATTCTGCACCCAGCCATGCAGATCACCATGATCTGAAAGGCAAACAGATGGTAAACGTAGACATTTTGAGCTATGGTAACTCCGTTCCCATAACTCTGTGGATATAGCCAAAAATTTCAAAGGGTTTTACGTAGACTCTATACTGTCCATTTTAGGACTGGGGCTATTTTGTATCTTAATGACCTTGTCGAATATCACATTCCTTACTATGTGTTTGTTAAATGAGGGTTTACCATTTTACTTTTTAGTGTACCTATGCAAATTGTATTATTCCTTTTTTTGGGGGGGAGGGTAGGCAGATATTTTGGGATAATATGTAAATATATTGGCCCATTCTATATATATAAAAATATACAAAATGCTATTTTTTTTCTTTTATCTTGATTTTGCTCCTGATTATTTGCACACAGTCATGGCAGTTGTCATAAGTAGGAATTGGAGAAATGTTTCACCTCAAAAGCAAAATGTCACGTCACACCGAGTGGGTAATTTTTAATCAAAAATGTGATTTTCTGCTTTTTCCCTCCTAGCTCATTGCATTGAAATCAATGGAAAGACTAAATTCCCACCCACACCCCTAACCCACATGGCAAGTTTTCCTTCTTTTTACCACAGGGGTAACATAAAAGGGGTGTCAGGCTCCTGCAGCATGTTATTCTATATTTGTGGGAGGTAGAGAAAACAGCATAATTTTTGAGCTAGTTAGGACTGGCACATAAAGTGACGTTGGAGTGTAGTTTAGGGAGTCTTGTGGGCAAGCAATTTGTTTATGTATTAGTGAAGCCTCAGTGATTCTGGGGCAGTATGAAGGAAGAAAGGAAATTTACCCAAAATACCACAAAATCTTGTGTGAGACAGTTGTGATCCCAGTTCCTTTCTACTGGCTTTTCTCTGTGTTAAAGAAATGTGAGGTATGTGAAGAGAAAGAAGTTTTACCTGAAATACCCCAAAATCTTGTGAGATTGATAAGAGACAGGAAGTTGTGAGCTAAGTTCCTTTTTGCTGTCTGTTCTGTGTGTTCGGGAGACTGGATTAACTGACTGAATGACTGATTGATAGAATATTTAGACTGACACTCAATAGACAGGCAAATTCAGCTGGCACTGAGTCCTTCAACCCAGAAGAAGAGGGCTAGCATATTAAAAAAGGTCTACTGTAAAATGTACTAAAAAAAATGAAAACTGCCATTACATAGGAAAAAAGAGAGAGAAAGCAGCATCTTCAGTCTTCTTAACAAGGCAAAGAGAGAAAGAAGCAGATGCACTAGGAGTGTTTTTTGCTTTTTTTGTTTACAGTGATAGATGCAGTGAATAATAAAAAAAAAAAAAAAAATATATATATATATATATATATATAGAAGTTCACAGTATGGAGATATTTTTCTCCTGATCTAAAAGGTAAACATGTTGCTCTTTGTTGTCTGTGTAAGAAGCATGTTAGCAGAAAAAAGCAGGTTCACATTTGGATCCTAGCAAGCAGAAGCATTACTAAAAGATTCTAGGGCTCTGAGGCACATTATAAAAGTGATGCTTATGTGTCAGAGACTGTGAAAATATTTATTTATTTGTTTAGAGGAGTATGGGTTTGTTGTAGGAGAAGACAAGAGTCATTGTAAAAGCAATAAAGTTACACAGTTCTTCTGCCATGTACTGCGTTCTTGGGAAGGGTTAAAAAAAACAAAACAAAAATAATCCCAAAGTAAACATATGGAATGGCAAAGTTGCAAATATGTTGGCAGTTGACATGCTTTCTTATTTGTTCATAGCAAACAGAGGTTTTACTGTTGTCATGTGTTGCACCAAGCTGGCATAACCAAAGCCGCAGTTATATTTCAAGGGTAGCTGTGCCAGAATTGTGCAAGCTAGTGGTTAGTGTTTGGGAAAAGGGCTGGAAACCTCATACAGAAAGAAAATTCACCTGACAACAGATATGTGTACAAGTGGGCAGACTGTATGACTCTCACTGCTCTGGGGGTTTCCCTTCCTACGGTGGGCAACAATAGCTTGCAGCACCACAGCCAGTAATCATGCCTTTTGTTCTGGCAGCAATTTTAAAGGACAGCAGTGGGATTACCCATATTATCCACATACTACCTTGTTCTTGCAGAATTTTGAGAGACAATCTTACAAAGCAATAGAAGTATTAAATAAACTTGAGCAGGTGATAAAGGAATATCTGGAAAGTTGGTTTTGTGTTTGCTTATAATGGCTCCAACATAATATTTGCATAGAGAGTATTTGATATGGTGCATATGCTGCTCCAATGCTTGCAATGCATTATATTCCATAAAGAAGAAAAGAGTAACAAACTTCCATATCACCAGCTAAATGGAGTACAATTTTGGGTGCCTGTTCTAAAAAAAGACATTACTGAACTGGAAAAGGTGCAGAGACGTGCAACAAAACGGATAAAGGGATTGGAGGATCCGAGTTACAAAGAGAGACTAGCCAAACTGGGTTTCTTGACATTAGAGAAGAGACGTCTAAGGGGTGATATGATTACCATTTACAAATACATTCAAGGTCAATACAAATAACTATCCAATTAATTATTATGCAAAGAGCTGAGCTAAGAACAAGAGGTCATCCATTTAAGACTAGAGGAAAGGCGCTTTCGACTAAAACAAAGGCAGGGATTCTTTACAGTAAGGGCAGTAAGGCCATGAAAATCTTTGCTTCGGGATGTTGTGCTTGCAGATAATGCAACTGCATTCAAAAAAGCAATGGATGCCTATCTAGCACATAACAATATTGACTATTATGACAGATGGCTTCACAGCAAATAGGATATTGATCCGGGGAACTATTTGAAAACCAATTGGAGTCGGGAAGGAATAATTCCCCCCCCCACACACAAACTTGGGACAAGATTGGAAATGGCTCCAGAGGGCTTTTTTTTGCCTTCCTCTGGATCAACATTGGTGTTTTTGGCATGGGCTGGACTTGATGGACGCATGTCTTTTTTCAGCCTTATCTACTATGTTACTATGTTAAATATAGAGGTCCCTCCCAAGTGGAATTGCACATTATACATGCTAGCAGGACTGCTGCAAGGATTTTTGCCACCCTAGGCAAAATCTAATTTTACTGCCTCCTTGGCTCCACCCCTTGTGCCCCACCCCTGTATGTGTATAAGTGTCAGTGTGTTTGTGTGTTCGCGATATGTGTGTAAGTGTATCAATGTGTATGCTTATTTGTGTATGTATCAGTGTGTTAATATGTGTGTGTATGAATGTGTGTGTGTTCCCCTGTATGTGTATCGGTGTGTCAGTGTGTGTGTCTCTATACGTGTGTCAGTATGTTAGTTGGGCAGTATGTCTGTTTTTCACTAACATACATATCTGGCTTGTGTTCAAATCTGATATGCATGATACTGTGTAATTACAGTCACAGTGTTTTTGTGTCTATCACAAAGAAAGGGGGTATGTCTTGGCAAAATCAACTGCACAATTGGGACCAGATAAAATTTACCATTTTCAATTGGGTTTTTAACCTCTTGATTGCATTGAAGACATCTCTAGAATTCAAGGGGTTAAAAGCTCAATTCTAATCAATGGAAATATTAGGAATTCTTTATTCCCTATGGTGCAGTTGGTTAGACCCAGAATTAAACATTTGATGTTACATATATACATACACACATACATATGTACATATATATATATATATATATATTTATATATACTGGTTTCCCATTAGCAGGACATAAGGTAGTCAGTGAGGTCCCTCTAGCCCAGTCACTTGGTTGGTGAAGTTGATGGGAGTAGTGGATGCCTTACCTGCTCCTGGGAGGTGGTGGTCCTGCTCATTGCCGGCTGTTCCTACATGGCTGACTGCCTGACTCCTTAACCCTTTGAGTGCCAGAGAGATTTCCAACATTTTATTGCAACGCAATGTTTAGAGTACCTCTCTGGCTATCAAAGGGTTAAATCAAACAGGTTTCTGATCCTGTGCAAACGTACTTTTTACCCTCTGAGTGCCAGAAAAGTATCCAATATGTTTACCTCTCTGGTTAAGAGGCTGATTCCTGATTTGGAGGTTAGATTTCTAACAAAGTTAGAGAGGATACAGGTTTTATTACAATGGGTTAACAGGACAGTGGCAGAACATTATACAAAGTGCAGTAAAATGAGCTGTGGTAGAGTTTGTTTAATATCATTCTACCTACTTTTGCACTCTGCCCCTGATGCTTCGCAAGGAGCATACGTAAAACTAAAAGTCAACTTGAGTTTACATATTACTAATGCAGATATAAAGAATATATTTCACATCAGTTTTTACCCTCAGATTGTCAGTCAGCTCCACAGTCTGTCATTGTACAGTCACTGTCTTCATAATGCTACATGTGCACAAAAAGCAGCAGCCCAGCCTGCACATTAGCCGGGCACTGCAATGCTCTTGGGTGTGGCAGGAGGAGGCTTTCTAGGGGCTCGCTCTTTTCAGCTCTGCGCCTCTCTCTCTCCCCTCAAGTTTCTTCATCAGCCTCTGAGGTGCGTGCGGCTCTGACTGCGCCCCCAGTAGATGTGCGTCCTAGGCCGGAGCCTACCTCACCTATAGGTGGCGCCAGCCCTGCATGCTAGAGTGTTTGCATAAGCAGAATAAGCAGAATTGCAAAACTGGATCATCTTTGCCACTTGGGCAATGGCAATTAATGTGTGACCTATGTGAGCTGCTGAAAACTTTTGAGGAGGCCAATTTGCTGGTTAGTTGTGTTGAGTAAGGAATTAGTGAAATGCTCCAAATTATATATTTACTGCAGAAAAAATTGAGGAGCATGTATAATGGATCTTACAATCATGCCAACTCAAATATGCACCAAATAGTCAGGGCTGGTGCAAGGATTTTTGCCACCCTAGGCAAAATCTCATTTTGCCACCCCCTTGGCTCTGCCCCTTGTGTCATGCCCCTTTATGACCCACCCCTGTATGTGTATAAGTGTCAATGTGTGTGTTCCCTTTATTTGTATGTGTTAATGTGTGTTCCCTATATATATACATGTGTCAGTGGGTGTGTTCCCTATATGTGTATAAATGTGTTAGTGTGTGTGTTCCCTATATGTGTATAAGTGTGTTAATATGTGTTTGTTCCCTATATGTGTATTTGTCAGTGTGTACTCCCTATATGTGTATAAGTGTGTTAATGTGGGTGTGCCCTATATGTGTATGTGTGTCAGTGTGTGTTTCCTATATGTGTATAAGTGTGTCAATGTGTGTGAGTCTCTGTAGTGGTATCAGTGTGTAAGTGTGTGTGTGTGCTTCTCTATATGTGTATCAGTGTGTCAGAGTGTGTGTTTATCTCTAAGTGTGTCAGTGTGTTAGTACGTGTGTCTGTGCGTGTGTTCTTATCTCTATACATACACTTACACACACATTATACACACACACTTACACTATACACACACACACACACTTACATTATACACACACTTACATTATACACACACACTTACATATTATACATGCCTTTACACACACACACATTATACACACCCTTACATTATACACACCCTTACATTATACACACACACACACACACACACACTTACATACTATACACGCCATTACACACACACATTATACACACCCTTACATTATACACACACTTACATTATACACACACACACACACACACATTTACATATTATACACACCCTTACTCACACACACATTATACACACCCTTACATTATACACACACTTACATTATACACACACACGCACACTTACATATTATACACGCCCTTACTCACACACATTATACACATACCTGGGAACTCTCCGGATTTGCCCCGGAGACTCCGGTTCTGACAGAGCTTTACCGGGTCTCCGGGGCAGAGGCAGATTCCTCCGGATGTGGAGAGTTTCTATTGAAACTCTGCCACATCTGTTTTTTCTCTCGTTGTGCCTCCGTCCCCAGCCTTCTGTGTGACACATTTAACCCTCTGAGTGCCAGAGTGGTACGGAATGCATTGCTTACATTATACACACACTTAGATTATACACACACACACTTACATTATACATGCCCTGACACACACACACACACACACACACACACACACACACATTATACACACCCTTACATTATGCACACACTTACATTATACACACACTTACATTATACACACCCTTACACAGACGCTGTACATACATAATCATAAGCACACATTGCATTCATTTCAGTGTTTTTTTCCCTTTGAGTGCTAGATATTAAAAGCTGAATTTAAATTAATGAGAACTTGTATTTGTTCCCTATAACCCCAGAATTAATCCACATTTGACTTTAACCCCTTGAAAAACAGGAGGGAAGTTCCCCTAAGAATAAGTCACTCTAAATTTGTTTAAGTAGAAGGGTATCTAGCAATGTATTTTTTACATTATATCTGGAATTTCCAACAAAGATCTCTATTAACATCTGCCTCTAGGTCACACACCCCTCACAGTAAACTACAGGCTTCTACAGACTTGTATGTACAATAGGGAACTCTTGTTGTTTTCAAGCTGAAACAGATTGAACAAACGGGAATAAAAACAAATAGATCAATTGCAAACAAACAGCAAACAGAGACAACTGACTTCAGTTTGAAACAAGACACCTAAATAAATCCTTCTGAGGAAGAGACCTGGTTAAGGGTTAAGAGCCACTAATTCTTAGGTTACAGTTCCTCTTTAACCTTCTGGCACTCAAAGGGTAAAACATCTCACCCATGGAGGCGATGTGCTTGTTCTCCATTGTTCCAAGGATATAAGTATAAGTATACCCCTGAGGAAGCCGTTGGTTAGCACGGCGAAACGCGTAGGGTTAAATGGGAGCTACAAGGGGGGGAAAATACTAACATATAGGCTCTTTAAATACTACGAGAAGAATGACTGAAAATAAATAGAAGGAAATTAATTAGTAGAAACAGAACATGCATCTCTAACAATAGACTAGGTATCTATCAGTACTAAACGATGCTAAAATCTGACAGTCTCTAACAAGTCCACACTATTACAAAACCAATTATTTAGTATGGTTTGGTGTTATTCAAAGCCATCACTGGTTACGATGGTTTCCAGGCTCTGATTACAATTAAGTAACACCACCCGCACCCAGCAACCACTGCTGAGCCGCGAACGCTGCTAGTCTTCAAACATGTACCGGAGGTACATGGAAATTTGACTAGCACGGAGCGATTTAACCGTGTACACTATTGATGTCTCTCCCCAGATAGATCAACATGGAACCAGATGTTTCCACATGAAATTGTAAACTGCTACAGTTGCTAAAACCTAAGGGAGTTAATAAAGTTACTCGGACTGTAGCCAAGGAAGCTTACAAACATGCGAGAAGACTAGCATTGGTGACATTGCAGCTACAACAATAGAGTGAAATAAGCATGCAAGGTGTTTATTGTTTCCTAGATTAAGGCAACGAAAAGAGCCCTATACAAAAAGGTTTCACTCTGGAAGTAATTTATTTATACTGATACGAAACCAGAGTGTAAGAAAATATACAGTGCTGAGCCTCTTGTTAATTGCAAATACATAACAGAATCCGGCCCTACATGAGGGTAATTTCAAAGAAATAAAACTGTTGTCTACTGTTCCTTTAATACTGCAATACATTGCATACCCAAATAAAATTTTCACCTAATGAAGGTACAGTTACAAGCTACCTCTGGACAGTGAGCTGAGTAGAATGGAAAAACTTAAGGATTAGTCTGGTTCACAGAATTCCATCTGACCAACAGTATTCTTACATAGGAGTATATATACATAATACTTTCCTAAGCTATACATGAGTCCCGTGGAGTATCAGGCTTAGATAATATTAAACATTCATAATATTACAGCAAGCATAGGCTTGAAAAAAATTATTGCTGGATTCAAACAAGGCTAGCCTGAAAAACAATGTCTGCAGGCTACAGGCTTGCAAAAACAAACAGTGAGAAAATGTGTTTGTAGGCCTCAGGCTACCAAAAAGCAAGCCCTGAGAAAAAATTGTTTGCAGGGCTCAGGTTTATCAAAAACAACCCCTGAGAACATTTTCTTTGTAGGTCTCAGGCTTGTCAAAAACAAGCCCTAAGAAAAATTTGTTTCCAGACCTCAGGCTCACAAAACCAAGCCCTAAAAAAATGTATGCCCTACTGACCTAGTTATGTCACTACTAGTTGGTGGTGGCAAATGGGACTTGTGACATTCTGGCATTTGCTTCTGCTGTAATTGTGGGTCAGTATATGGATATTTCGTGGGTATTCCATTCCTCCCTGTGTGTGCTGGAGTTCTTTGTTAAATAGGAGTCATGGTTGTATCAAAACTAGACGAGAATATGGCTGTAATTGATGGTAATATATAATACTGTGTAAATTGTGATTTCTTATTCAAAGGTAGTACATTTCACATTCCCGAAAGTACATACATGGCAACACAAATGACAGATAGAACTATCATACTACCTATGCAGAGGTTTATGTCAATGACTGAAGAAGCAAATTAGATTTATATTACCATGGGGAGCAAGTGGCATTTTACCCAGCAGGCATGGATTACTCGGTACACATTTCTTACAACTATAATTTGCTATATATGTCATTTGTTATGCAAATCCCTTCCTATGTCCTCCAGGGACACGTCTTTCTACAATAAAAAGGAGAAAAATTAAACAAATTGGAAATATGTCCAGGTATCAGTGACCACAAGATTTATGTGACAATTAATTAGCTTCTTTAAATTTAGTAGATTAGTAAAGTTTCCTTTTCTATTTTTTATATTTGTCTAGGACAGGGGTTATCAACCCAATGGGCTCAAATCAATGACCTGTGCTAAGTACAGACTGACTGTCAAAATTAGTAGTCCACGCTAAATTGAAATGCTTTGCGGTACTATTCAACTGAAATCTGTATCTTCCGGACAGCACATGCTAAATGCTAGTTGCTGCATTTACCAGCAGAATGTGTAGAAACGTAACAGAAAATACAGGGCCCCCCCTGCAAACTCTAATAAGGGGCCCCACCCCCAAATATGCTCCACCCCCAAATTCCCACCTATGACAATAAATAACAATACAAAGAAGAGTAAGAATGATCCTGATTTCTTTAGTATACATATACCAAATATGTACTGGTTTTAAAAAAACATAATTACTTTCATTGGCTTTAAAAAAAAAAGTGCAGTCACTAGAGAATACAAATTGACCAGAGGGCATTGCCAAAATTAAAATGTTGCAGATTAATTACTATTAAACTAATGTATCATACAATTTAAAGAGATTTGTGGCATTCAAGATAAAGGGACAACTTCTAAAAATGAACATGCCTTGGGTCATATACACTTAAATATAATGGATTCCATTCTAGACTATTTTGTTCTCTGTGGCCTAGAATCCAGTCTTACATATGCTCCGGGGAGAAGCCATTACCACCCTTTTCATTGCTCCAAATGATTGTCAGTTGGCCCCCAAGAGGTAAACCAAATATAAAACATATTAGATTTTTCTTTATTAACCATTGGATTCTAGAGCTGCCTCCAGGCAGAAGACATCACTTATCTCCAAGTTAATATAGAAAAGTGCATCTTCCTGTAGACCAATGTTTCAAACAAGTTGAGGGCATCTTCGGCACTCCAGTGCACTGGACAGCAGTGCAATGCTCAGCCGTCTGGCTCTCAAGGGCTTTAATATTACTGACCTCGATGCTAAGCTCAGAAAAATGTCTCTTTTTGTTTTCTGAGGCCTAAAATCCAGTCTTACAGACATGCTATGAGAGAGCAGCAGTCATACTCCCTTCCTGTCCCCCTCTTTCCATTGCTATAAACGAATGAGCCTCATGGCAGTCTAAGGGGTTAACCTGATACACAATACATATTACACTTTTCTATATTAACTAATGGATGTTAGAAAAGTCTCTAACCTTCAAGGATTTAACACAGAAAAGTGTAATTTTATATGTTAACACCTTCCTGACTGTAGACCGGCTTATCAGACAAGTTGAAGGCGTTTGCAGCACTCAAGGTGTTAAAGGAACAACAGCATTAGAGCATGAACATGGGGTTATATATGCTTAATCCCTGGTGTATACAAATAGAAGAAGAATTCTGCCAAAATAGCACTCAGCAATGGTGTTCAGATGTGCTATCAATAAGACGGGAGCTTAATAAGGATAAAACTTAACCTTTATTGATAATAATTCTAAATGAATAAGTAAGAACAAATGCAAAACAAAGAAAAGCAAAACTAAATGAAAATGAACTGTACTGCTGGAGCAAAAAACAGCTTGCCATATACAGTTAAGAAGAAAGTGTTACCTATATCAAGAGGCTGAATGGATGAGCCAAATCTGAAAAAAGCCAAAAAAGAAAAATAATTTGCAGAACTCCCCTACTGGAAGCCCTATGGTGTGAATCCGCAGAAAAAAACCCACTGTGTATTATGGCTAGAAAAGGAATTGTGCACAAAAATGCTTCTGAGAAAACTGAAAGAATTACCCATTTGCCTAATAAGGACCTTTGTTATTAGACTGATTAATCATTTCTAGGTAATAAAGCTTATAGGTGATAAGCATACAGCAGAAATCTTATCCAGTGCTTCTACAACTGTTGAGCTACCAGTTGACACAAAAGTTCAGAGATGCAATTCTGTAGTGAAATAACCAAGGAACTGAATCAAAAATAACAAACAGGATCAGGTAAGAGCGAGGCACATCCTCAGTGTCTAGGTACCTACACGCATTTCGATCGTAATGCTTTTTCAAGGCAAATCCTTATTTGATCCAGTTTCTTGTTTATTTTGCTACAGAATTGCATCTCTGATACTATTGTGCCAACTTCTGGTAGTGCAACAGTTTTAGAACACTGGATAAGATTTGTGTTTTATTCTTACCTCCTATAAACTTTATTACCTAGAACTGACTAATCATTCTAAAAGCAAATGCAGTTATTTGACAGCAACTTGTGCTGTTGTCACAGGAAAGTCACCTCACAGCCAGTCATGCTATGAAATATATATGATAGTATATGAAAAAAGGCCACACCTTGCCCTTTATGGGTAGATATAGAGCCATGCCACAGGGGGTAGAAGCAGAGTACAATCACAACCAAAAAGGATCATACACAACAGAAAACCATATAGCAGGCAGGAGGAGAGCATCATAACAGTAAAATGCATAACACACTTTTGTACACACAGCATAACTACACCATATTTGTTTTTCACACAAAACACTATTTATTTTTTGTTATACAGTGTGAGTGATTGAGTGTGAGAGACTTTTTTTGATTGAGTGGAGTCAAGTTTCAGTGGCAGAGACTGGGTGTGAGTGAGGTATGCAAGAAAAGTGGAAAAATAAGGGAGTGTCAGTGGGATCGAGTGAAGTCGAATATATCAGTGGGAGTGACTTGTTGTGAGTGGGGTGTGCAAGAGTGAGTTTGTAAGAGAGGGAACAGGGAGTGAAGGCAGAGGAGAGATGGCAGGAAGAGGAACGGAATGATAGGATGTAGGGGGAGAAGAGCAGAACCACAAGAAAAGGAGCAGGGGGCCTGATCAGGAGAAGGGGGACAATAAGTCTCAAAGGAAGAGGAAGTAGAAGTGAAGGCATTTGAGTAGATCAAGGCACACAAGAAGATAGGGTGGAGGTCTTAATGGAATTGGGACAAGAAGCTGCTGGACACACACACACAGCCATAGGCAGAGCAGGGAATGCCTCAGTTACAGTCAGTGGCACAATATGCCAACACCATGCCAGAGGAGGAGATGGAGGCGGAGAATGAGCAGGAGCATGGTGCAGCTATTAGTGATAACTGGTTGATAGGAACCAAAGTTTCCTATGCAGAGGAGGTGGACATAATACAAAACATCCTTTAGCATGAGAACTTCCTTTTTAAGGCTGAAAGGAGAACACAGGAGGCCATCAATAAATGCTGGGCCAACTGCAAGATAGTGGTGAAGAGGACAGTGACAGAATGGGTTAGACACATAAGGAAAATAGGTGGAGGCCCTCAACCCATGTTACCTTCAACAGATGGGAGGAGATACTATGCCATAGAGTAAGTGGCACAAACGCTTGCATTCCAAGAGGAATGGACTTAGGGGATTTATCCACCCTTCCAGGGCCTGGTAAGGAAACAGACATGCCACTTTTCTTTCAGATATGTGTTGCAATATCATTGCCAGCATCAAATGTGTTGTCACAAAGTGATACTTACGCTTAAAACAACTTTAGAAGCGTGGAAATAGTTTCCCAAGCTGTGCTGAGGTTCAATAAATGTATGGTTTGGGATAATCACTGACATGCCCTGTAGGTACTTCCTGTCCCAGTCATACTTTAGTTCCCCCACTCACTGACATTGTTCAGCAATCCACTGGCCATTTCTCCTTGAACGGAATGGGTTAAGTGTCAATGATTGTGTGACATAATGTAGGGATGAAACAGGAAATGCCTGCAGTTCATGCCCTAAATATCATGGCTCATGCAAATGAACACCAAAAATACATTTGCTGACCAAAAAGTGGCAAACACAACACATTTGATTCTGAAAGCTCTTTCAATATTGCCAATGTTCCTATTAAGTGATGGAGTCCCTTTTAATATATCTGTATTCATGTGGCAAGAGATATGTCAATCTCATGTTGATGTGTTAGATCATTAATCCCAAGAATGATAACCACACAATCTAATGTTATGCTATGTGCATAGTAGTTGGAGAGCAGCAGCTGAACAGGTGAAACTGAAAGGTCATTTATAGGGTTACTCTAAATAATACCTCAGTGATATGTATCAGAATATCTATACATACACAGAGTATATTCATTTACAGATATAATGGTTAAAAGATTTATGAGAAATGAGCACATATACCAAGTAAAACAGTATATAAAGTATTTTCAGTGTCTACCTGTTGCTTGCATCATGCCTGATTCTAATACCTATGTACCGCTTGTACAGAAAGACCAGAGACAGGTTGACTAAAACCGCAACCACCCCCATCTACACTGCCACCTGTGATATGGCCACCTCCACCCATATATGGTTGTCTGCCACCTGGAACCCCCTCTCCAGTCAGGATTGGTAACCACAGGATCAACCAAGTTGGATGCTTCAGCTACCTAGGGGACAACCTATGCAACCCTGATGTCATCAAGCAGGTGGAGACCACCAGAAAACACCTCACAGGTGTGGTAGAGTGACCAGCAACATCTTGGTCTGATGGTGTTACCTCAGAAACTTATTGTCTTGAAGAGATACACACGCCCTGGCAGCTACAGGTCCCAGAATACATCCCCAGAAAAGAAAGAGGAATTGGATGTTGGGGGCCATCAGAATATTACTCATAAACCCCTCATGTAACAACCATGTCCATGGCAAAGGCAATCGTGTCTGCAGCCACAGATGCCATAGACACCACAGCAGCCACAGCCATCTTGGCTGCCATTGTTATACTCACACAGTCACCATCTCCACAGCAGATGGAATCCAATAACAGCTTTGTGCAACATCCACATCCTCCTCCATACCCCTGTCTCCATTCTCTGTCTCACATACACCATTAGAGGGTCTAGAATTGGATCACCATACAGTGATTAAAGCAGAGACAGGAGTGTAGGCACCAGAGGAAGGTGATGGGATATCTGTGGGATATACACAGAGCACAAATCTTGTGGTTCACTTTTGAAATGTTGCATGCCTCATCGCGCGCCTTAAAATGTTGCATTCGTTTGGTTGAGTGAATGCAAATGATGCATTCGCAATGTTGCATGTTAAACAGTCGCAAATTCAACATGTCGCCTTGCACAACATGTCTCCTTCTATATGTCGCCTGCGTCAAAATTTCAATTATATCTTCAAGTAAGGCGCACTTAAAGCAGAACATTCACCTATTTATAAGTCACCATGCATTCATTATGCATATGGCGACTAGCTTGAAAATACATGTCTTAACTATAAAAAGTGGCAGATTGTAAAGAAATTTTTACCCTTTGGAGACTGGAAGCCAGGTAACAGCGCAGATATCTTGTCTGCGCACCTGCAACGTCAGTCCCGGTCTCCTGTAAAGCATTGCAGTGTGCCATATAGTAACCCGAAGGGACTGACAGCTCAGGTGCGCAGACTGCACTAACCTGCCTGTCAGTCTCCAAAGGGTAAAAATTTCTTTAGAATCCGCCAGTTTTTATAGTTAAGACATGTATTTTCAAGCTAGTCGCCATATGTTTAATGAATGCGTGGCGACATTAATAGGTGAAAGTTCCACTGTAAGGATGCATTAAGGATGCAATAAGGGCGCATTAAGAGAGAAATAAGGATGCAATAAGGACCCATTAGGATGCAGTAAGGGCGCATTAAGAGTGAAATAAGGGCGCAATAAGGACGCATTATGATGCAGTAAGGGCACATTCTATATGTCACCTGCTCCAAAATGTCGATCACATCTTGAAGTAAGGTGCACTTGTTCTACATTATTACTGGATTAAAGAAAAAACAAAACAAAACAAAAAAAAGTTATCCCAAAGCTGCTGTTGTAGTCTAATGTTAATATATTTTTGCCCACTTTTTTCTACATAAGATAAGATAATACATTGTTTACAACAGTAAATCTTACATTAATGTTTGCAGAAATGTCACTAGATGTATGTCTTACTTAGTGTGTGCAAATAAAATACTTTGCTCTATACTCTGTCTGTTCTCTGCTTCTCTATCTTTTTCTTTTACAGCACAGTTTCAGTCTATGCAGCATGATACCATTTTACCCTTGATGTGGCAGGATAAAATAATGACTAAGACATAACTGTTAACAATATAAAAAAATGTATTTCTTCTCATCTCCCTATTTAGGGACTGCACTTTCCTCTCAACATTAAGGAAGGCCCTTTGAAGTGCTTCCTGGGGAGGACACTGGGGAGGTTGAGGGGAAGAGGTGGTGGGTTCTTCGGGAAAATCTAGAATGCAAAATGCAAATAGTTGGATATCAATATATGTCAAGATACCCATTATACACATAAGCAGTACAAATAGAAACATATAATTTGACAGCAGATAAGAACCATTCGGCCCATCTAGTCTGCCCATTTTCCTACAAACTCAATACACATATATACTCACAAACCCAATACTCACCCAATACTCTCATACACTCACAAACCCAATACACACATACACTCACAAACCCAATACTCACCCAATACTCACAAAGCAAATACTCAAATACAATCACAAACCCAATATACACATACACTCACAAACCCAATACTCACCCAATACTCACATACACTCACAAACACAGTACTCACCAAATACTCACATACACTCACAAACCCAATACACACATACACTCAAAACCCCAATACTCACCCAATACTCACATGCACTCACAAACCCAATGCTCACATAAACTCACAAACTCAGTACTCACACAATATTCACATACACTCACAAACTCTCACATGTAGCCCTTTTGAAGAAGGGATTTGTTTGAAAGAATGTCAAGGTGTGACTTGTACAGAATCTCCTAGGACACAATACACAATATGCAAAATAATTACATCTAGCAATTACATTTTCTACATGCTGCAATAAGATAAAATATCTAGTACTGAAAAATATCAGCAAGTTATGTGTTTGGTAGTGCGCACAATAGTTTGCTTAATTTTTACAGGATACCCATTATATTACTTAACCTCTTGAGTGCTAGAAGGGTACACAACACATTAGATACTTAGGAAGAGGAGAGGATGAAGCCGCTGCAGAGGGCCTTCCATGTCCTGGTGTGCCTGCGATAAAGTAAGTGGTACAAAAAGGTTACCAATACATAGTAGTTAGTGTCATACAGTGGTACTTACAAGGAGGAGGAGGAGGTGGAGCAGGCCTAGAGAGCCTTCTGGATGCTGTGTGGCCTATAAATAAATTGATAAAAATATGTCAATATGTGTACTGTAATTCCTAATTGGTGTGTGCTCCGTACAAGCCATAAAAATACTTACTTGTAGGCTGCAGGGACTTTGGTGCGGTGACCACAAGACGATCAGGAGCGGTCCTGTAGGACGGGTTGCGTGCTGTGAGGGAAGTTAAAAAGCAAAGTGTGTGAATATGGAAAAGCATATGAATTACAGTTATGTTACAACCAACACATCCCTACCAGCAATAAAAATCAAGTCAAACATATCTGAACGAATAGTGCGCAGTACTCCTGACTCTCTTCTCTTGAGGTCAGACCAGAATCTGCCTCCTGGTCCTCATGGTGCCACTGGACCTCTGCATTTTGAAGGCCATTTTATCTATGAGCCTATCTGGGAGAGATATATATATAAAGATGAAATAGAACGTGTTCAAAGTAGCAGTGTATTATTGGAATGGGGTGTGCTTGTTTTTGTAAATACATAGAATGCGAGCTAGGGCTAAATGTAAAATGTTTTCATGCTTTTCAGCGTGTTATTTTTCTCAATTTTTTATTGTCAGCACATCAATTAGACATCATTCATTGCAGCACATCCTATTGTTAGGCTTCACTGTTTGTGTGAAAATTCTATGTAAGGTGAAGGACATTAAATGCAAAAAAAAAAAAAATGTGTTTTAACTTTCTGGTTACAAGTTATTAAATGACAGAGTAAATCATTTTTATTATCTGTATTATCTTTCAGATTTGTGATGGAAAAGCAGACCTGAGCTGGAACCGAAACAGCATTATATAGGAAATGTAAAACCAATAGGTCATTCTGAATTACTTTTGTGTGTCTCTTTTTGACAAATAAAAGTACATTTTATTGTTTTCAAAGTGAGGCTGGAGAAGAAGAGCAATTCTGAAGCAAACAAATTGTACCAATAGTGAACAAATAAAAATTCCCCAACCCCTTGTTGATTGAAATATGACTTGCATGCTAGAGTGGTCTCCAACTCATTGCTGGAAAGGTACTGGAGACCTTTTTAGCATTCAGGGTATTACAGCTGCTGTTTAAATCAGTTGTTATTTTTTTTTGTTCCCTGTAGTGCAGTTGGTTCGCCTCAAAATGTCTCAAAATGTCTTGAGGGGGGTTATACAGTAAAATGTGATACAGAGGTGATACAATGGAGATGACTTTTCCAGTTTATAAACTTCCCAAGTCCTATGTGACTATCATGACAACTTCCAAAAAATTGCTATTTTGTTAATTGTTTAAATTTGATTTACATCACTATTCAGGTTAAACCCAGTGTTTGCAATGTAGGTACTGAAATATTTTTTGTGTGTGCTCACCATCACCTGAACTGGAATGCTATTTGTCCATTTGAGCTTCCTGAATATAGGCAATAGTGGAGGAATTTGGAACACACCTGTATCATTTTGGGATAACCACCTTCACTTAATCATCTAACATGACATCATACTGTAGATTACTCTTCCTATACCACCTGTTGATGTTGTTTCTCTTTCAACACACTTACCACCACTGTCCCATTGGTAACAAGGGGAGAGATATAAAATATATATCACCACCCCATGGGAACCTACTTCTCTTGCCTGACCTGTGTCAGTATATACTGTCTATACATTCATGTTATGCTGGACCTGTGTGGGCAATGAATAAATTACCTGTCGTGTGTCTGTACTATACTGTTGTATACTACAGGACCTGTGAGGGTTCATACTGTATTGTTTTATTCAATAAAACTGTGTTTTTATCCTAACCACTGTGTCTGTGAGTCAAACAAACCATTACACTGACCTGTGTCAGTATTGTATATTGCTCTTACATACTGGACCTGTGTGGGTTTATCATATCTTTGTAGCCTGTCCTGTGTCAGTTTATATTCATCTGTATGCAGGAGCCGCGAGGGTTACTGTCATTCTGTGTTTGCTAATAAAACTGTGTTTTACCAAAATCTTGCCTCTGAGTGTACTGAAAACCGTAACACTACCCACTTCAGTTCTGACCTGTGGCTCTGGCTGACTCACTCGCTCCATGTAGTCCCCGGTTTGTCTGTCCTCCAGCTCCTATCTTGCTCCATGTATTCCCGACTTGTCTGACCTGTGGCTCTGGCTGACTACTCGCTCCGCAAGCTCCTAGCCTGCCAGACCGTTAGCTTATGTGTCCCGCGGCTCTGTCCGACTCTCGCTCCCTGTTCCCTTTAGTCTCCGGTACCTTGCAGTAGTGCAGTGCGTAGCACAGTGTGCAGCTCCGAGTAGGAGTTGGGCACTATCATCCAGTGGTCTGTGGTTGTGTGGGATATTATCATCAGTATATCTCATATATAATTATCACTGTATATTCTAATAAAGGTGGGTATATTTTATCTTTGTATGCCCAAGAAAAGGACCTGGTCAGCACTAGTGCTCAAAATTATAATATAGGATCTCATAATTGTTCCATAAATAATGTACAGGTTTTTGGACTGGAGAGAATCAAAATGGGGATACGGTGTGGGAATGCCACCAAGCTTCTTCTTATGAGGGAGGCTTGGTGGATTTTCATGCTTCAGACTTGTTATCCTCAGGGCATGAATGAGGATCTTTTATTTACAAATGTTATTACTTAATGTTGTATTATTATTGTCTTTTATAGATACCTCATTTGGAATTTGGATCAGAATGTATTCATATGGAATCCGGCACAGTGAATAAAAGTGGAGGACCTTACTAAGACTCTATAGAAAAGAACATGAAGACCAATGTTCTGCTCTCCCTTTTTGATATTACATATATATATATTTTTTTTTGTTAAAAATGTCTCTTAATACATGTTGATATTGAATGTTCCATCATTAGCCTGGAATTTAACACATGTATGTACTTTACTTAATATATATATATGTAAGATTTGAGTGACTATATAATTGGTACTTTTATAAGTATTTTCTTTATAGTAGAGCTGTTCCCTTAAGTGCTTTATAGCTTCCTTATATGATGAGCAAATTGTGTATCGTGATAGAATGGTGGTTTGGGTCAGGGGCGCATGTGCATATTCGTCTTTTGCAAATTGGTTATATTGGTCTGTTCAACTTAGTTTAATTCACCAGTAACAATAATGGCGCGTTTGGTATTGAATGTGACTTAAAGTGTATATAGACGTGTAATGACATGCTTTCTGGACAGTGGACAGATGCAGTTTTGGATCCTCTCTTCCATAACTTACCAGTAACTGCAATGGCGTCTT
Organism: Rhinophrynus dorsalis; assembly: GCA_037306005.1. Taxonomy (NCBI): domain Eukaryota; kingdom Metazoa; phylum Chordata; class Amphibia; order Anura; family Rhinophrynidae; genus Rhinophrynus; species Rhinophrynus dorsalis. The sequence goes on along the minus strand of CM074720.1, from coordinate 313,004,329 downwards.
TGGCATCAGACGTGGCTTGATACACGTATAGACGCGCATTGATGTGCTTAAGCTTACAGTACAGTGGATGGTGTGGCTTTTATTTATCTATTTGCTTATTTTTTTCGAATACACTAAGGTATTTTTAGTCTATCTAATATTGAACGCCTGTATACTTACTATGTATTCAGGTTTTTTTTTAATTACGCATGCGCCTCCTGGACCCACTTCTACTCTTACAACATATATAGAATAATATGATTGTGGTTTAGTAATCGATTACCTATTCATTCATAGTTGTAAGTCTATTTTATACCTTATTAGGATATCAGTTTCTTTAATTAGAGATATAAATCGACTGTGGACCGTGTGAACATACAGGACACATGACTCGTATCTTGCTCGTCATTGTTAGTCTGTATGTACTTAATGGCGCAGCTTTACCCACAATGCATCCCCTGACGAAGCCTTTGGGCAATACGGGTTGGGTTGTGTGGGTTGGAGGTGCTGTTTAGGAAGGTCTGCTGTTTCTACCTGTGTCTCGCTTTATTTATCGGGATTCACTGATAAGTATTGCTTCTTTAATTAACATTTTGTAGCAACAAATTGTTTTTCACACATAGCACTTTGTGTTTATTGTTTTGCACTTTTTGTGGAAATATACTAGATTGTTATCATTGCACTAATACTGGTAGTACTTCTATTTACTCTCTCAGCTTCATATTATTATGTCGTGTGTCATTATTTGACCACATTTTGACCTTTGATTGTGAGAGCTTTAATGTATTATTGGACCTCCCATAAAGCCTTTATTTGTTTTTAATTATGTTTTATTGTGTACCTTTTCTGTATTTGACCAATAAATATATATATTTTGTACTTTTGACTCTTGAATGAGTGCCTCTGTTAAGGGTCTTACTTGTTTGGGGCTCTCTTAGCCCTATTTGTTTATATTTTATCTTTGTGTCTGTCCTTATTTGCCTGTTTACTGTGACAGTACGTAAGGGCCATGTCTAATGAAGGTACCGGCAGTCCACCTAATCAGAGCATTCTGTCCAGGATGGTTTCTCAAGAACAGAGAATCGATGAATTGCCTTTCGCTATGCAGACACTGTTAAATCGCACGGCTCACCTAGAACTCTTTGCTCTGCAACTGGTGGCGTCCCCAGCACCTGCACAGGTTGTGGCTACTACCTCTGAAGCTGGCGTAAGAGAGATTTGTCTGGCTCTGCTCTTCTACCCCAAAAATATGATGGGGAACCTGTGATGTGCAGGGGGTTCCTCAATCAGCTGGGAGTTTTTTGGAGATGGTACCACACGCACACTCTACTGAGCAAAGTAAGGTGGGATTCCTGATCTCCCTCCTATCCGGCAAGGCATTGTCCTGGGCCAATCCACTATGGGAAATGGAAAAACCCATAGTCCACAATTTCACAGAATTTGTGGCCTCCTTTAGAGAGTGTTTGAAGTTCCTGGGTGCGCAACCTCTGCTTCAAAATGACAATACGACAGGGTGCACGTACAGTAGCGGACTACGCTATTGAGTTCTGTACTCTTGCAGCGGAGGTATGATGGAACAATGAACCCTTAGTTGCCGCATTCTTCTAGGGCTTGTGTGATGTAATTAAAGACAAGACTGCAGCCCGAGACCTGCCTGGGGATCTGGAGTAGCTAATCTCAGTCACCATCTTGATTGATATACAAAACCGAGAAAGGCCTTCATTTAAGGAACAAGACCGTAAAACCTTGCCTCAGTTGGCACCCATTTTCTTACTCCCACCCTGTCCTACCTCACCTCCCACACCTCCTAATTCTGACCCTGCCAGGGTGGAACCTATGCAGCTAGGCTTCACGCGCTTTTCGGAGGAGAGGGCTTAGCACAGGAGGAGGGGCCTTTGCTTATACTGCGGAGAGCCGGGTCATGTGTTGCGTGCTTGCCTGGTATGGCTGGGAAAACATGCACATCTAGGGTCAAGTGGGGGACAAACCCTACAGAGTTCCCTGTCTCGGAGGGTTACGCGGTCATCCTGATGATTGTGGACAGATTTTCCAAAATGGCCCATTTTGTGCCACTGAGGGGACTCCCCTCCTCCAAGGAGTTGGCCGAGATCTTTGCAAAGGAGGTTGTTTCGTATCCATGGTATACTCAAAGTGGTGATATCAGATTGTGGGAGCCAGTTTGTGTCACATTTCTAGAGGTCCTTTTGCGGTCAGATGGGGCTCTAGGTCCTCTGCTTATCATCTACAGTCTAACGGTGCCACAGAGAGGTCTAATCAAGCGCTGGAACAGTCTCTCCGTTGTTTCATTTCTGACCATCATGACAACTGGGCAAACCTTTTACCGTGGGCGGAGCTGGCCAGAAATAGTGCAGCCTCTTTCTAATTAGCTAAGGGTTCCAACCTTCGCTGCTGCCAGAGTCTTTCGAGGTTCAGAATATTCCTGCTCTGGAGGAGCACTTGAGGGCTCTCCACTCCACATGGATATGGGTTCAGAGATCCCTGCAGAGTTCCACGTTGCATCATAAGAGACAAGCTGACCGTAGACGGTTATCGGCTCGGCTCAAGTGTTTCAGGTGGGAGAGAGAGTATGGCTGTCCTCATGAAGTCTCCATCTCCAGTTGCCTTGTAAAAAGCTGGCTCCCCGATTAATGGGCCCCTTTCGGGTTCTCCGCATGAGTAACCCAGTAACCTATGCCCTTGAACTCCCTGCTAATATGCGCATCTCCAATGCTTTCCATGTGTCCCTACTGAAACCATTGGTCTGTAACAGATATACTACTGATCCTGTCTGTCTCAGACCTGTCCATGTTTGGGAACCATGAGGAGTATGAGGTACAAAGTATTCTGGATACTTGCAGGGTCAGAGGCGAGGTACAATATCTGGTGCGCTGGAAAGGATATGGACCTGAGGAGCATTCCTGGGTCACTAAGAGAGATCTACATGCACCAGCCCTTCTCTGTGAATTCCACCCCCGCACCGCCTCTAGTACTGGTCCTCTTCCGTGGGGGGGAGAGGTTGTTAAGGGGGGGTACTATCAAAGTCTCCCTTAGAGGCTAAGTGTTCCTGTGCTTCCTACCTCTGCATGGCCTCCAGCCACTTCCTCATTGCTAACATCAGGTAACAGGCACTAGCCTGTTTATGGGCCTACTCTGGGTGGCCTAATTGGGTCCCTCCTCCTTCTGCTCCTTTATAAGCCTCCTTGGACCTGGGAGTCATTGCCCTTACGTGGTGTTCCTGTTAGTTACTCTTTTGCTCTGTTGGGACCTGTGCTTATATGAGAATCCGCTCCGTGTATGACCCCGGCTTGTCTGCCTACTCACACCAGTTCTGACCTGTGGCTCAGGCTGACTTACTCACTCAGTGTATGACCCCGGCTTGTCTGACTACCCACATCGGTTCTTACCTGTGACTCTGGCTGACTTACTCGCTCTGTGTGGTCCCCGGTTTGTCTGTCCTCCGGCTCCTATCTTTCTCCGTGTATCCCAGTCTTGTCTTACCTGTGGCTCTGGCTTACTACTTGCTCCATACGTACCTAGCCTGCCTGACCGTAAGCCTCTGTGTCCTGTGGCTCTGTCTGACTCTTGCTCCCTGTTGCCTTTAGTCTCCGGTACCTTACCGTAGTGCAGTGCGTAGCACAGTGTGCAGCTCTGGTTAGGAGCTTGGGCCCTATCATCCGGTGGTCTAGGGTTGTGTGGGATATTATCATTGCTATATCTCATATATTATTATCGCTGCATATTCTAATAAAGGTGGTTATGTTTTATTACTGTGTCTGTCCTTCTTTGCCTGATTACCGTGACACCTTCATCATCTCCTAGAAATTCATCAAGATAAAACCCCCCCCCATAGAGATTCACCTTGTATTCTTGCACTTCATCTTGTTTGCATTATTTATGGAATACCCCCATGAGAATAGATTCATTTTCACATAGCTCAGCTAACTTTCCATTTGGATTTCTAAATGGCTATAGGAGAGTAGGTATCCTGCCATGCTACAGATTGAATTGTGTCATTTTGTTTGTATACCACCAATCTCATGTGTTCCTCTTGGAATTGGGTTGCATAGTAGATGCTGATTTTGATTTATTCTCATGGTTTAGTTAGCTGCTCTCTTTATGTATGAGTCTTCATCTTGTGGAAGAAATGCCTAACACTGTAGTATCCCATGGGCTAAAAAAGTATATATTTAGCAATTTTAGAAATATGCGTCATTTTTTAAATATTTAATGTGTTTGACTAATCCATTAGTTTTCAACAAACTAAAAAACAATTTTAAATAATTACAAAATAATATCATAAAGTTCTGTGTGCAGTTACAGAAGATTACTAATGACTTGAATCCATTAATATACACTACTATTTAACTCCATGAATGCTAGAGACGTCTCTAACATTGTAGCATCCAAGGGGTTAAATAAAAATGTCAGATACAGGAGACTATTTTAGAGGCAGAATTAAAAATTATTGTTGTTGAGGGTGAACTGAAACCTGAAATAGAAGAAAACATTTTTTGAAAAACAGTATATAGTTCTTAATATATAGTGATTTAAATGACAATTAAAAAAATAAATGTTTTATATTTTTTATTGCAAGAAAAGGCAAGCACTCATTGGTATTCACAATCACCATGTGTTTTAATGCCGTAATATCCAAAATTTGGCATGCTCTAACATATCTTCTTCAGGACAAGCTAAAAGGCCTCATCCTCCTATATATAAACAAAATGAAGTCTACATGTTGCTGCAATGTCATATCACCCTTCATCTCTATTCATCAAGTAAATAGTCCTCATCTAGGCAGGGTTCATGAAAACACAAATAACCATACCTGGGAAATTTATCTTCTAGAGTGCCCAAAGGGGACTCATGTGGTGCCGGTGGGTGGGTATAAATGATGTGATTCGTGTCACAAAGGGATCAGGTTTAATCTTGAGTAGGGGTGGGGCTTAATGGGCTGTGCAATAAAGTGTGCAAAGCAGGGTGGGAAGAAGGAAAAGTGGGTGGGAAGTGGGAGGAATAGGCTGGGAAGGAGCAGAAGTGGGCAGAATTTCATAAAAAAGTCTACACCACCGGAGAATCAGTTACTGTACCCAGAGAACAGGTAATTCACTGCAAAAAAACAGAGTCTCCGGGGCAAATTCAGAGAGTTCCCAGGTATGCAGAAAACCATTGTGAATGTACAAAAGAACGCGTGTGCCTTTAATTCCCATTGCAATGTTAGCCACCACATATATTACAAGTGTCCAGAGGCAATCCAAAGATGTGTCTATGTACAAGGATCGAATCTCCTCAGAGTTATAGGCTGAATTTTGGATAAAAGTTCAGCGGATTCAATTGCTCATTTTATACACATGTTTAAACCGGGCAGTTGATAAGTTCATTGGTTAACTCTCAAATTTTTCCATAGTAATATGGATAAACAAGACAGCACATGCAAGCATTAATGCTATTCAATAATAACCACAATCTAGATATAGTACAGAGACAGATTGGGAACCAGAAAGAAATTTGAGGACTTAAAGGAAGCATATGCAGTATTGCTATGAAGAGAAACGAACTAGACGTTAGATAAACATGTCCTCACCAAGCAGGCAACATATATTGAGGGCAGTTTTACAAATCAGAACCACATATGTATAAGCTGTCTTACCCAAGTAAAAAGAATGAACAGCGTAATCCATTAGCTCTGGTGCTGAAAGATCCCACATAGAGTACAATGTACATCCCATGACATATGAGTGTAACAAGTTGTATGTGGGAGAGCATCGGCATATGTAAGTACACCACACTGTATATACCAGACAAAACAATTAAATATGTCTTTTCAAACAATGGTCTGGATTCCTTTGAAGATATCAAGGTTTTATCTAAAATGATCTTCAATTAGAAAGTGTTAGATATAACCAGTGATAACATTTATCAGTTGCAAGGGATTCTAAATCAATATTTTGTACAAAATAACATTTGAAATACATTGTATTCCTTTGTGTTCTTAGCCTTTAGGATGACAGAGTTGTGTGCGTTGGATAGTTCAACAATGCACCACACATCCTACTAGCACTGAAGTGGTTGAAGAAGTCATTCCCAACCCTATCCCCAAGGGTGCCCAACAGACAAGGTCATTAGGATTTGCCTGCTTCTCTACAGGTGAAGTTATATGATATGAGCCTCTGATTCGCTCACTTGAACTCAAGCAAGGAAATTCTAAATATATGAAGGTGAATGTACAAAGGTGATTCCATGCTGTCAGGAATTTGAATTAAAGTTCGATCCCTGTACCTTCCTAACATAAATATATTAAATGACATAGGCCATAATCCTTCTCATTAGTTATGTTTGCAGGAAGAGGAGGAAAGCTGGGCAGTCTGTGGGAGTTTCTTTTCTTTCCTCTATGCCTTGTTTAAGTTAAAGTATTAAACTAGACATAGAGGAAATGGTATGAATGTACACCGTTTTCCTGCTCATGCTATGTGCAAGCATAAGTGGGCTTTCTGATACTAAAGTTCTATAGATTATCTGTGGGTATACACTACAGTGACACATAGTGTAGTGCATACAATGAAGTACAGCCACCTGCATTAGAGGCCAACACCATAGGGGTTGCACTGGTGAATTTGTACCTTCATCCCATTGCCTGTTAGACACCACTGAGGATGGGGTTTTGAACCACTAGGTTAAAGTATTATATTAAACAATGAACAGTACCTTATTTGCCAGGATGAAAAGTTATGGCAGGACAGATACATACTGGTGAATGTGTGTCCAGTTTATGCAACATCTTCCAAAGGGAGGCCAGTGTAGAAGTGTATGGGGTTTTCAGAGTATGCAGTTTTATTGTCCTTTTTAATGATTTGTTTTAAGACGGTGAAGAGGAAATCAGCATACGTTCTTCCATTTTACTGCACATACTGTAGGGGATTCTTCCCTGAATGAAGTCCTGAGAGAAGGTTGTATAACTTAGGGGTTTTGGTGTTATGGATTGGATAGGCCAAAGGTGGTGGAGTTTGCCAAGGTTAGGCATTGGAGCTGGCCATCTTTTTAAATGCTTTTCTTATACTTGTCATTTTGTGTTTGTCCCTGACAGATTAGGAGTGTGTTGCTTAATTAGGATCATACTGGTAGACTCCACTGTTTAGGCCAGCTGCTTAAGTTATATTCGCCCAGGAATAGCTGCAGGGCTGTTGGCGGGGTGCTGAGAAAAATTATGACTTATAATGTTTAAATTCCAGGCCAGGACATAAAGTTGTCATAAGTTAAAGTGACAACTGTGTTGTACAAAATACTTATGGTTCTTAATATTTGTGTGTAATTCACAAATTAATCCATGACCATTCTTTATTCAGCTTTTGTGTCAGTGTTTTATGAGAGCCATGTGGTTAGGCCGAAATGCCAATACCACACACTGAGAAATATCAGCATCATCGGCAGCGTGGGTGTTCCATTCACGGAAGCTACCTAGATTGAGGTTACAGCTACAGGAGGAGATGCGTACGCGATCAGAACTCCAGAGGATAGCCAGGACTCGCAGGGGACCAGAGCAGGGCCGGATTTACATCTCAGGAGCCTGTAGGCACAGAAATCTGAAGCGCCCCCCCCCCATTGGCCATCTCCACAATGCTCCAAATCTCCACGTAACCCCCTATATCCATATTGCCCTCACATTGTCCCCCATCAGCTCCAACTTGCCCTCACATTACCCCCATCAGCTCTAACTTGCCCTCACATTACCCCCATCAACTGAAACTTGCCCCCACATTACCCCCATCATTTCCAATTTGCCCCATCAGCTCCAACTTGCCCTCACATTACCCCCATCATCTCCACATTACCCGCATCAGCTCCAACTTGAACTCACATTACCCCCATCATCTCCAACTTGCACCATCAACTCCACATTGCCCTGTTTCCTACCTCCCTGGTGGTCCAGCGGCAGGAAAAGTCTGTGCCTGCTTCTGCACAGAACTGTAGCTCCCATTGCTCCCACACGGTCTTGTCTTTAGGAATGCAGAGCTCTGGGAGATGATGTCATTTCCCAGTGCTCTGCATCACTAAAGAGCCACTGAGGGATCAATAGCAGGATCTCACCGGGTGGCAGACAGCGGGTAGGGTGAATGGAAATATTTTAAAAAAATAAAATAAATAATTGATTCCAATGACAGGCGCCCCTCTGTGGGGTGCGCCTGTAGGCAGATGCCTACTCTGCCTTATGGCAAATACGGCCCTGGACCAGAGAGACTGTTCCGCATTACCCAGATGAGCACACTCATTCTGGGCTTCTAGTAAGCAGAAATCCCAATTGTTTATGGATACGTATGACTTACGCTTCACATCTAGTAAGCGCATAATCCTAAAACCTGGGTACTGTTTTTGCTTGTGAGGAACTTTTAAGTAATCACTCTCAGTGTCACCCTTAGTAGCGAATCCTTTTACCAACCACATTGTCGAGACTTATAGGAATAATACTTTGTTATCTTCCATACCAATCACCTTATTAGCAAGGCTGTACACGATCTTGACTGTCTATACACACATACAAATGACCTCTCTTGTCTATTGGACATCTTTCAATCGCTACCTTTCAACACTATTATTTCGATTTTATTATTGAAGAATAAAAGCTTGACTATCATAATATATGCCAATTTTTTCTATCTGCATATACTTGTATTTCTAATTATACTACACTTAGAGGGATTTTTTTGTGCTGTCCTCCCCACTCCCTTCTTTTTATGATTTAGGTAAGCATTCATACCAAGTACCTGCAACATGGTGTTTGGGATTGCACAAGAAACTATTAACCTGAAAAGTAAGTGCCCTTGAATCTGATGTTCAAAAGAAACGTTAAAAAATGATGGGGCTTTTTAATGCCCAATATCTCTCTAACACAATGTACTGGAGAGCTGGCTGAGTTGTGTGAGTGTTGGTAAGCACTTAAGTATTCATACATAAGCAGGTGTGTGTAAGTGCATGATTTATAATCACGGACAGTGAGTTGCTATAGCATATTTGTTCCCTCTCTAAAGTGTACGTGGGTGTAATAGTTTGATATAGATATATTATTCACTGCACATTTGTAAATTCATTTTGTAGCAAATTTTCATATATTAAATACTATTGATTTGTAAAAAACTCAACATAATCATAATTAAATCAATCATATGTAAGCACTCAGACAATACAGTAATTCAAAACTGATGAATTCAATATTAATAATATGAAACAACAGTCTACTTCTTAGAGCATGACTTTTAGCCCAGATATATATCCTCTCATCTTTATAAACTGCATGAATCCATACAAGGCCACCTCCCTCTTCCATTATCATTACCTAGCATCACAATAGTGTATTATTGTATTACTGCTTAGATTCGTCTTATGAAATAATAGGCACAGCAGGAGTTTATCAAATTATTTAGCTTACGTTGATGGAGTAGTAAATATGTCTTTTTAAGAAAAATATTTTATTGGGGTTTTCCAAACAAGTAAAACAATGTTTTTTTTTCAAAAGTTACAAACTTATGTTTTTTTGCAAAGTTCCCTATAGACAGCAATAGCAACAGCACCACCACAAAAAGGAATAGAAGCCAAAGTAATCATCCTGGAAAGTGAATCCCTTTGGGACTTTTGTTCATATGAACAGTGGAGTAAGTCTAGGGCAAACTAATCACATCATAAAAATCTCAAATATTTAAATGGTTCTTTTAACCTCTTGAATTCGTGAGAGATCTCCAACAAATTGCTTAGTAATGCATTGGGGACCTTTTGAACATTCAAATCAATGGAATTTTTATGTTACAGTTAGTTTGCCCTTGAATTATTTATCTGGTCTTTCTTTCTTTCTTTGAATATTATTGGATTTGATTATTTTTTTTTTACCAAATTTCTATGCAACATGGAAACAATGACTTACACATTTTGTGAATTGGTGATATCACCTTGTGTGGCTGCATAAGAAAATATATTCTTTTTTTACATTCATATGCATAGGCATTCCACATGAAGAATGAAGTATAGAAATTCAGGGGTTCGACATTTGCCTTTAGTTAATAATGCACTAATATCGTTTCACTAATATCGTTTAACATTTTGATATTACAAGTTACAATTTTGTGTCAGTTTCTGCCTTATGGTTTGTGATACTATTACTACATTATTTGCCTTTATACACTGAATTTAAAGGGGAAATAATATTATTAAACCCCACTAGCTTTCATTTACTTGTATTTAGACATTCAACTGTAGAATTTACAAATATTTCAAATGTGCCTGAAGTTATTTTTTTCTCTCCGCCTCATATTACAGAAAACGATAACTGAGCTGCAAATCACTGAATTAAATATCCACTGAACAAGGAAGATATTGTGCATTAGACTACTGAAAGTTGTTTTAGGTTGCATCATTATCATGGATTGGTTACCTTGCCTACATGGTTTAGTTTAAGATCAGAAGGGCTGACATTCACAGTGATGGTGTCTTCTTTTATTTGCCACAGTTATGATCTTAGATCACTAGGAAAGTAAATAAATGTTTTTGGTAAGGATGGGTGAAATGTTTTGCCACAAAAGTCGAAGGGGCGAAAAACAGCAATTTTCGCCTTCTGCTGGAATCCATGTGAAAAGTACCTTTTTCACATTTTTCCATCATGACTCCCTGCTGCACTGTAGCCATGGAACCACAGATACTGACAGCATGCTTTGTCCTGCTGCAGCTATAGAATAGCATATACTTAACCCCACCCCAACCATGTTCTGCTACACTTGTAGCCATATAACCACACATAGCCCCCAGCGTTGTAGTCATGGAGCCACATACTGACCTCTCCCAGCCTTGTCCCACATCACTGATTGATATAGAAACTCTTACTGACCCCCAGCCCAGAGTCTCTCATTGCCCATCATTCCAGCTTTGTTCAACGGTAATGTAGAATCACACATCCTGACTACCCAGCCTTGTCCCACTTAACTGCCACTAAACCACACAAACTGGCCTCCCAGCATTGATAGTTGCACTGATAGCCAGAGAACCACAAATGATAACATCCCAGGAGTCCCAGCTTTGTCCCACTGCTCTAAGTCTGCATAGTTGTGGGAATCTTGGTAAAGTACACAGTTCTCAAGGGAAATGTATTGAGGTTAGGGAAAATGTACAGGAAATTTTGCAGTAAAAGCAGAAAATCATGTTTTTTTCATGAAATTTCCCACAAGAAGAAAACTGGATTCATCTCTAGGTTTTTGAGGATAGCAGTATTTACATTTGTTTCTAAATTTAATGGAAATGCTTTTTAACCCTTTGTGAGCCAGAGGGGTACGCAACGCATTGCAAAGCAATACGTTGCGTACCCCTCTGGTACTCAAAGGGTTAAATAGGTGTTGCTTCTTCTATAATGTGAAGAATTTCCCAAATGATCAGTGATATCATGAAGGTCTTAACCCCTTGGGTGCTAGAGACATCTGCTTTTTAGATCTTTAACATCCAAGTGGTTAACTTAATAAACCAGCTATGACTCAGTGTTGCTTTTGTTGAATAATACATCATTTGTCCCACGTAATAATATATATGATTATAAATTGCTATGTGAAAACTATGGAATGAGTGTGGGGATATTTCATTCAAAGTTTGTATGTCACAAAGAGAAAATACAATCATCATTCTAACAAATGAAGAAAAATGTCTTCACTATATGTGTAATTTCAATGGCCAGCTGACATCCATGTTCTTACGAGTCACTGAAATGTAGGTATAAAGAGCATGTTACTGAATAAAAAGGCATAGGTGCACATTTTTATCACATTGGGATCTAATCAACAAAGCACTGCATTCTAAAGAGACAATCAGCATCTTAACCCCTACAGGGTCAACGCATTGCTCACTCCTGTGGTCCTCAAGGAGTTAAAATGTCATTCTGATCTGTGAAAAAAACTGGAACATTTCTGGAGCAAAACTAATTCAACATAGGGAAGAACTGAAAAAAAACCCTTGATTTAAATAGGGTTTTTTAACCCCTTGAGTCAGAAGCTGAACTACCATTGGTGCCGCAATGCAAAGCAGATAGGCCCAGACAACTTCAAGAATGTGCAGTGAACTGGGGACGCAAAATCACCAGGGCCCTCATTCATGAGAGTTGTCGCTGCCTTGAATGCTAGCAAGGATTACAATGCATCAATCAGTTGGCGGTCTATTTAGGTGAGATTCAGGGGGTTAAAAGCCCCATTTTAACCAATGGCCATTTTTATTTTTTTTATTTGTCACCTATGGTGTAGTTGCTTTGTTCCACTGCATTTGCTTCACATACCTTTGTACTTCTTAGTACAAAGCCACGTTTTTGTGGTTTTACTTGTATACATCATATCTCCATAGTAAATAGTGGTGCCTTGTGACCCGAGAGTTTAAACTTGTGCAAGCATTTATAATAATTGGATTTCCCATAAGGCTACATTCATACTGGTGGGTGGTGTGATGTGCTGAAATCACATATGAAAGTGCATAACAATTTGGTGTTCAAATTATGTGATCTGCATGCAATTATTATGCCTTTTCATTGTGTATTACATTGCATAATCCTCTACTTTTTCACCAATAATGGTTTTCTTTAAAGTCAGCATGTACCCCTTCAGTAGACACCTACTCCATAATTGCCAATATTACAAAAAATAAAAATACAGGGGCACTTTTCCCATGGGAAGTCACATGAAAACTTCACTAGTTATTCATAATAAAGGTGGCACAACTGCAGCTGAACTGCACGTATGCAGTGGAATAGATATTAACAGCACTTAATTATTACATAAAATCATATAAACAAGCAATATTAACATATGAGAGCTGATAACCTACTTAATGACATGACCAAAGAATATGGGTTTGAAATAACAAAAACAAGGACAGCAGGACGCAGGGACAGGTGGCCAGAAACAGGGATTGTCCCTGGAAATCATGGACAAGTAGGAAATATGTTACTCCTACTCTATAGTATCTGATTTGGCTTTGTTAACACTTTGTGAGTGCACAGCTGTTAATTTACCAGTTTACAGTTTATTTGTGTTTATATTTTTGGGATCTGTTGAGAACTGTTGGAATGGAGGCATGGACAGTGATAGGGGCACTTAGGGAAACCTGAAAACAAATCCAGCTCTGAATGTAATGGAACTGTAGCTAGGCAGCTGTGAGGCAGATGAACATTTTGGTTTTAGCAAATGCTGCCTTCAAGGATGGATTCTAAGGAGCTCATAACAATAAAAACATTATTAACAACAGAAATGGTAGATCTAATCTTAGTTCAATAGGAGAACTCCCATGCTTAATCATAAACCCTGTGTATCAAGGGCATACCTACAGGTAGGGATGGGCAAAAATATTTGCCTCAAACTGAAATCAGAGAATAATGGCACTTCCCGCTTGGCGAATAATTTCCATCAAAAAGTGCAGTTTTTCTGCTTTTTCCCGCTTTTTTCGCCTAGTTCATTGTGCATTGAAATCAATGGGTAGAAAAATTTTTCTCTACCACACAAAACTTTTCTCTACTTTTCTACAGCCATATAAAAGGTTGTCAGGCTCTCACAGCAAGCCATTCTGTGTTTGTGAGAGAACAGCATGTTTTTTGAGCTAGAGAAGATGGGGGAATTGAAGTTTAGTTTAGGTAATCTTTTAGGTAGGACAATTATTCTCTGTATTAGTAGAGTCAGTGGGGCACTCTGGGGAGAAGGGAGGAAGGAGATTGACCCCAAATACCCCAAAATTCTACGTGACTGACTGGTAAGACACAGGCAGCTGGGGACCTATTTGCTTGCTGATCTTTCTGATATTGTCTCTGTGCTGGGGAAGTCTGGGATAAGAAGCTGTTGATTTTGTTTTTCAGTTATAATTTTTTTTGCACAGACTCTGATAATACAGGGTGGACAACTTAAAAAAAAAAATAATAATAATAAAAAATAAATAAAAAATAATAAATAAATAAACAAATAGTGAAATATATTAGGTGACAGACATCTGACTGAGCTAAGGCAAGACATCATACTCCATCAGTTGTGTTGTGTATTGTAGAGTAAAAACAGACAAAGTAGTTGATTAATGTCCAGCAAACGCACAAGGGGCAGGGGGAGGGGGAAGGGTGGAGCAGTGCAGGAATGCCAGAGCAAAGTAGTAGTTCAAAAACTGACTGCAGCAATGGTGATGATCCCTCTCCTGCACGGGAGGATGCAATTTGTCAAGGTCCCACCAAAAACGTCCAGCAACACCAGTGCCAGTACAAATAAAGAACCATATAAGAAGAACACTGAAGATGACAACAAGTCACATTCAAGTGTTGATGATGCAGGCAATAGCATAATAGAGGATGGTGTAGCAGCTGAACTGCCTGCTGCATCAGATAGTGAGACAAACAAACACCAAAACACCTGTCCTCAAAGTAGTAGTGAACTTTGTTACAATAAAAGTAAAAAAAATTGCTTAAGGACTCTAAAAGCTTAGAGGAATATAAGGGTAGTGGGTAAGAATTGGCAGGTGATGCTGATGCTGCTGAGGGTGACCTAATGATGACTGATGATGATGCAGATCTAGAATATATCCCTCCAGCATCCTTTTCTTGTTCAGCTACAGATGAAGTTGAGAGTGAGGATGATGACATGGCAAAACAGTTCCACCACTGAAAAGGAGCACTGTGCCTGTCTATAAATTGTTTGGGAAAACCATTGGCAAGTCTGATCCTGGATAAGCGCAGATGTCAAAAAGCATACAGTCACCCTATCAGTCATCATCAGCATCATCACTTCTTCTTTTTTACTTTTACTGTAACAAAGTTCACTACTACTTTGAGGACTGTTGTTTTGGTGCTTGTTTGTCTCACTATCTGATGCAGCAGGTGGATCAACTGCTACACCATCCTCTATTATGCTATTGCCAGAAACATCAACACTTGACTTGTTGTCATCTTCAGTGTTCTTCTTATATGCTTCTTTATTTGTATTGGCACTGGTGGTGCTGGAGGTTTTGGCGGGACCTTGAAAAACTGTATCCACCTCTGCAATGCTCCACCCTTCCCCCTCCCTCTGCCTCTTGTGTGTTTGCTTCACATTACTCAACTATTGTGTTTTGACTCTACACAACACAACTGATGGACTATGATCTCTTGCCTAAGCCCGGTCAGCTGTCTGTCACTGTCACCTAATATATTATTTATTTATTTATTTATTTTATTCTTTTATATTTTTTTATTTTTTTAAGTTGTCCACCCTGTCTTATCACTGCCAGAGTCTGTCCAATAAAAAAAAAATGAAAAAAAAATCAGCAACTTCTTTCCCCAGACTTCCCCACCCAGCACAGAGACAATAACAGCAAGGTCAGCAATCAAATAGGTCCCCAGCTGTCTGTGTCTTGCCAGTTAGTTACGTAAAATTTGGGGGTATTTGGGGTCCCTCCCTTCTTCTCCCCAGAGTGCCCCACTGACTCTACTAGAGAACAAATGTCCTACCTAAAAGATTCCCTAAACTAAATTTCAATTCCCCATCTTCTCTAGCACAAACAATGTGCTGCTCTGTCCTCTCACAAACACAGAATGGCTCCTGTGAGGGCCTGACACCCTTTTATATGGCTATAGAAATGTTTTGTGTTGTGGAGAAAAACGTTTCTTCCAACTGATTTCAATGCACAATGAGCTAGGCAAAGAAAGTGGGAAAAAGTGGTAAATTGGCACTTTTCACTGGAAGTTTTTTGCCAAGCGGAAAGTGCCATTTTTCGCCAATTTCAGTTTGAGGCAAACATTTTCACCCCATCCCTAGCCAGCAGCAGCAACAATAACAGCAACACATTATTGATATCCACAATGTTATATATGAGGAGTGCCTCTGCTGCTGCTGTAAGTGCTGCACCTTTGACATCTAGTAGTAGTGGCAGTAGAATTGCATCAACATCTGGCCCCAGTAGTAGCAGTAGTAGTAGTAGCACCAACAACACCTCAGGAACCCCTTAGTCCATGAAGTCCACATTATGGAATACTTCACTCAGGATCCTCAAGCTAAGAATGTTGCTATCTGTTGTCTGTGCAAAAAGCATGTGAGCAAGGGGAAAGCAGGCTCACATGTAGGCACCTCGTCTATGAGATCCCATCTGAAGCACAATCACAGGTCTGACTGTGAGACACACTACCAGCAGGCCAAATGTGCCACAACTAGCAGCAGCAGAAGCACTCTAAAAAGTTCTAGGGCAGAAACAAGAAGTAGTGAAGTTATTTAAATTTGCATCTAAAGTTCCCCCCTCCCCTTCTCCGGATGTCAGCTGTAAAGCTGACAGAAAGAGATCCGTGTTGGATGTGAAAACCAGGCACAATTTGTAGACCATTCCAATTAAGTAATTCTTTTCAAATATTGTTATTTCGGCTCTGCTAAAGAGCCGTCGGCTGGTCCCAGGACCGGGATCTCCTGCTATCAGTAGAGCGCTGACATCAGGAGAAGGAGAGGGAGGGGGAACTTTAGATGCAAATATCTATCAAACCATAAAGGTTTGAGAGATGGGATTTGCTCCACATAATTCATTTTTTTTAAATCTACAATACAACATAAAATTATTATTGGACATTACTAACCCTTAAAAAGGTGGCAGCAGCAGCAGGATAGCCCATTGTCATGCCACCTTGTGCATGCTGAGTTTTGAAAGACAGTCCCACAAAGCTGTAGATGTTTCAAGTAAGCTAGAGCAGGTAATAAAGGAATGGCTTGAACCCTGCTCCATAAAAGCTGGTTTTGTATCTGCTGATAACGGCTCCAACATAATCTTTGCTTTGACAATAGGTGGTATGGTGCATGTGCTCCGCTTTGCCCATGTGCTAAATTTAGTTGTGACCAGATTCCTCGCAGAATCCGAAACCCTCAAAGAGATGCTTACTATTGCCTCAAAATCTGTCCCTGTTTTAGTCGCTCGTACAATGCACGTAATGCTCTATATTCCATACAAGAGCGTAACAACCTGCCCCATCACCAGCTGAAACTGGAGGTCCCTGCCAGGTGGAATTCCATGATGTACATGCTAGAGCATTTGTATGAGCAGAATAAGGCCATTAGCAAGTATGCCATGCAAAACTGGAAGGCTTTGGTGGGAGCCTTTTTGTCACCTGGCCAATGGCAACTTATGTGCTATGTATGTGAGCTGCTGAAACCCTTTGAGGAAGCAAACATGCTGGTGAGTTGCATTGGGGCAGGAATTAATGAAATTCTACCACTGATATTTTTATTGCAGAAAAAATGTGGAGCATGGCTGATGATTCTTACCATAATGACAACACAGACATGCACCAGCTGGTAAATGACATGTTAGCGTGCTTTGAACAAGATCCTCACATAGTGTCTATTAAAAGCAATGAGGAATACATTCTTGCCACTTTGCTGGATGCCCACTTCAAACACAAAATTTCAGAATTTCTGCCAAAGGGCCATCAGCATTTTGTCACAACAAGGAGTCATGACGATCAGCAGCAACTCTCTGAGGAATCAGATTCTGTCAAGGAGTATCGAGATATGCTTATTGATCAAGTGGAGGGTTGCATTATGGAGGATGAGAGGCAGAAAGTGAGGGTACAAAAAACATCTAGACAGTATAGTGAAAAGGAAGCCAGAAAAGTATCTCAACCAGCAGAAGCAGCTAGATCATCAACTAGAATATACAGGGCAATTGATGGGTCTCAGCAGGGGAGGTGATTTCGCACACGACAATGGTAAAAACTATATACATACACAAATCACACCAAATCAGACAGTTCTCCACTACCATCACTACAATACACATCTGCCACATTGTAGGTTGTACTTTATTTTTGTTATTACTTGACATTATCATCATGAATATATGCCAGTGTCACTTAAGTGGGAGGTTAGTGTTGTGGGCAAAGGACAAATGCACTCTATATGCTAACACATTTTTCAAGGAAAATGTTCCTGTAGGACTCACAACTTTGACTTTCAGTCACTTATTTCTAAACTACAGCCCTCAGAAGAAGTAATATTCCTAGTACCCATAGGAAATATAGGTGAAAAATTTGGTAAAATAGGTGAAAAGGAGGAAAATTTTACATTGGCGAAAAGGAGAAAACATTCGCAAAAAAAAGAAAAAAAAAGGACAGTTTTCATGAAATGTCATGCAGGAAATTTTTCCCACTTTTCTTCCACCCCTACCTACAGGGGGTAAAGAGAGTACAGTTTTGATGTAACCCTGCATCCAAAGCAGCCCCATCTGCCCAAGGGCCTAATAGGTTCTACTTATGACTTTAGGAGAATATTTTTGTGTTACAAGGTTTAAAAACTGTGTGCACCTAGACCCTCCAATAACTAAGTGCACCACTGTTATGTATTTAAATGTAAAAGGCCATGCCTATAAAAAAAGAAATGAACATGGATAGGGACAAGAGTGTACTGAGAAAGAGATTATCTGGGTCTGTTGAGAACAGACTGGATCTTAATGCTGAAGTGAGCAGTGGAGAGGACGACCTGAGATGAACAGGATAACCCTGTAAGGACAGGGCGGTAGAGAGCCCCAATAGGTTCCCTACTCAAGAGTTTACCCCAAAAGAAAGGCATAGTGTGATAAGACCACCGACAAGCAAGTGGGCTAGGACCGCAATCTATGATGCAGGAGCTACCCGATACTCAGGCTGTCAGAGCAGAGCCCTCCAGAGGAATACACAAGCTCCCCTACTACAGGACACAGGGGGCTAAGAACACAATGCCTAACTTGCCAGGGAAAGAGATAGGCAAAACAGAGAGACCCCCCCAAGCCTGACCAGTACCCCAATGACAGGACCGGTACCCAAATCCAGTGAGACAGCCAGAGAACAAGACTCGTTGACAGGAAAAGCACAGAAGGCCAACCTTGCAGAGCGAATAGTATGTTGGAAGATGGCATGTTAGTCTGCAGAGAGAGCCGAGGAGAAGCCAACAATACAGAGGGAATACTGGAGGCAAGGGAAAACCACAATTGCACACTCAAGGTATCAAATAAAATACCACTTAATGGTGGCACCGAGAGCTGCTACCAGGTGGGCTAGGTAGAGTCCACAGAGAAGACCAAAGTCAAGGAAAGCACGGGGAGCAAATGGGGCAGTGAAGGAACATAAAAGAATAGTCGGGTCAAGTGAAAAGTCACCAGGCATTAGGATGCCAAATGGTCAGAAACAAAAACTTAGTCAAAGGAGCAGGCCAAAAATCTGTACCATAATAATCAACAACAAAAATACAGAGAACAGACTAGCACAATTATAGAGCTCTAGGGAGAAGGGCTGGGTAATAACCTCTCTTGCTCCTTGCTCCAATGAGAGGATAGGCAGTAGGGATAGGCGAAAATTTCCATCTCAAACTGAAATCAGTGAAAAATGGTACCTTCCACTTGGTGTAAAATTTCCCTCAAAGTACTGATTTTCTGCTTTTTTTCTGCTTTTTTTGCCTAGTTCATTCCATTGAAATCAATGGGAACATAGAAGTTACACACAACACATAGCAAATATTATTTTATTTCCCAAAGGTATAGTATAAAAGGGGCATGAGGGTGCCTGTGTGTGGGTAAAGAATCAGTTGAACAGGGGATAATTTTTTTTGGGGGGTTGTTTACTGGGATTGGGGGCAGTTAATAAAAAAATAAATCCTAAATAAAATAAAAACCATAAGACATGGTATAAAGGGGTCTGAGGAGGGTACCTGTGTTCATGAATTAATGAATCATTCGAACAGGGAATTTGTTTTGGGGGGGTTTCTTGACTGCTATTGGGGGGACAATTAATAAAAAAAAAATCAATAAAATAAAATAAGACATTTGTATGTAAAGTGATAGAGACCGGAACCCCCTGACATAAGTTGCCACTTGGGTGGACTGATACTTGACTTGATAGAGTACTTTGTAGAGGATGATTTGTTTGATTTGTTGTTAGAGGCCTTTGTAGGACTTAGACTAATTAGAGGCCCAAGCCCTGAAGAAACATTGATTTGTAGGACTTAAGCTTGGTTGGCACAAGCCCTAAGGAAACACTGATTTAGGACTTAGGCTTGTTAGAAACAAACCCCCCCCAAATTTTTTTGTTTTTGTAGGACTATGTTTTTGGTTTTTTTTTCAAAGCACAAGCCCTGAGAAAAAGATAAAAATGCCTTACTGACCTAATGCCAGCAGGTCATGTTGGCTAGTGAGAACAAAAAGAAACAACAGCTTACAGCGCTAACTCACCTTAGTGCATGACAATATATGTGTATATATGTATAATACATTTTAATTTTTTATATTTTTTATGAAGTGTTCATTGAAAAAATTGGGGTTACTGAAGTGTGCAGCAAGGAATGAGAGGGTCCTCTAGTCCCCCAAACATTATGCAAAAGCCCAAAGTGCAAACACAGAACAAACAGCAAACCTGCGTTCCTCCAGTCTAATCGTGAATAGTGTGCCCTGTATTAGGTGCGCCAAGGTTCCTCAAGTGTGGCAAGTACCAACTCTAAACACTTGAAGTCCCTTCAATTCAAGTGTTTAGAGTAGGTACTTGCCATACTTGAGGTTCCTTGGTGTGGTTGGCAAGCTTATACCTCTTTTTTGGCAAAAAAATATGGGCACTAATGCCTCAAATTTTTTCACAGTGTTATTATATATGCCTAATAGAGACTGGAGGAGTGCAGGTTTGCTGTTTGTTCCATTTTGGCCAGTGGCCACTGTTAAATGTCCTCCTGAGTCCTGTGTTGCAACTACTGTTTGTACTGCTGCTGAGTTGTTTAACACCTTAAGGACCCATGAAAGTCCAGGATCGTCATGGCTTGTATTCATTTAAGAACTGATTACGGTCCTGGACCGTCATGGAATTCCAAGCTCCCCGTGTGGCTGCATGCCGTTCGGGGAGTCCGTAATCTGATTCTGAAAAAAAAAAAATGGTCCCTGGTCCTTAAGTGACCGCACTGTGTGTGCGCGGCCGGTTCTTAAGGGGTTAAGCAGAAGGATGATTAGGCAGCTGAAAGAGAATGGGATCAACAATAGCAGTAACACTGAAGATGGATGATGAAGGTTCCACTTGCTCCAGTGATGCGCCTGAGGCAGGAGCAGCAGAATAAGTAGCCTCCAGTATATGTGGAGAAAATCATCATGGGTGTGTTGTTATTAGAATATATTTTTTCCCTTGAGAGCAGGAACAGCGGGTCTCATCAGCAACTGCAATGTGCCCTGTGTGTGTGTGTGGTAAATAACATCTGCGGGCACAACTGTATCCAAACACCATGACATCCGAAACCAAGTACTGCTGCTGTCACTGTACCCCTTTTCCAGACCCGCTAAGGACACATGACAACTTGCTGACTGTTTAATAGTGATGATGAACCCTCCCTGCCACCATCTTAGCATATTTTACAGGATGGAATCTCCTCAGATACCGCTTGCACTGATTGCAATTCTCCTCCACAACACTAGCATGTGTGGTCAGTGTGCAATGGGTAGAGACGAACTGCCACATCCTAACATCAACAGAGTGGCTATCATTTGGCGTGTTCTATTCCTCCTCCACTTTGATCTCCTCCTCACCTCTTGTTGCCTTTCTGGAGAATCAGGGACAGCAAAAGCGGCGCTTGATTTCTGTGGTGGGTGTTTGTCTTTAACATGTTTGACGTAAATGTCCTGGTGTCTGTGTTTCATGTGTGATATCAGGGAGCATATGCCAAGGTGAGTTCCCTCCTTTCCTCTTTTCACTGACTTGTCACAAATTGTGCACAGTCCGTTGTTGATGACTGCACTGTGCCTGCCCCAAGAGAAAAATAGTCCCACACCCATGATGATTTCAGGGGGAAGGTAACAGATGGAGAAGAATGGGCTCTTTCTTCTTGTCCTCTACATTCCCCTTCATTGTCTTTGGCAGTGGATAATATTGCTGCTGTTGCTGTTACTGCCTCAGATTCAGCACTCCAACTAGGATCAGGAGTATTGCTACTGCTGAGAAGTGGAACCTGTCCTAGTCCCACATCACTTGTTCACCCAATTCCCACTGTGTCCACTGTGGTCTGTGGGACGCTAGCCTGCTCCTCAGCATCTGCTGCCCTTATATCCCAGCATCAGAAGGAATTAGAGCAGTTGCAAATTCCTCTAATTCCAAAATGTCGTTGCTAGTGGTGGTGATGCCCATCCACATCCTTGTCTCCCATTCCTTCTCAGTTTCTGCTAAAAAGGCCATCAATATCTCTTCCACCCCAGCTTCTCCAGCATCATCATCACCACCACCACTATTCTCTACACGCTGTTGTTGCTGCTGCTCTATTCCAGACATCTCTGTTCCAGACATCTCCATGAATGGCATGTTTATTTTTGAAAAGCTTATCAATGTTTTTTATTCTTGTTGGGGGGGGGGAAAGAGGATCCAGGTCTTCCAGACTGTTTGGTGATCGTTGAGTGGACCTGTATCTATGCTGGCATAACCGTAAAGGATTATAGTGTTGAATTAGTTTGTTGTAGGATCAACATTTGTGCCTGGATCACATGTAGCTTAGCAACCATTTGCCCAAATAGTTAGCCATCACACCCCTCAACTGCCGTATCTCATCTGCCTGCATTAAGAGATGTAGCTTCAGAATGCAATGGTGATAAGCAGCCCTCCTATTGCTGCTCCTGACTTCTCTGTGCCTCCAACTCTTTTTTGCCTTAAACACTGTTTTACCATTGGGCATAGTTTGGAGCCCATAGTGAGCCACACTCCTGATTCTATTGAGACCCTAGAGCATTCTCAATGTTGTAATATGTCACAGTTGTAACACATACTGCAGAAGAGTTCAAATGTAAAAAAGGGATGAAAAGATATAACTGATATAACTATCCTAAATCTATTCTGCTATTTAACCCATTAGCATGTATTAGCATAGATTAATAGGCTATACATTTAAATTCTAGTTGATTTAAATATTCAAGAAAAAGGGTGCGCTGTAACTCGGTGTTTCTCTACCAGGGTGTCGTGGCACTTTAGTGTGCCACGGACATCCACTTAGGGTGCCCCATTGTATCTATAATGCTTTGACAAAAATGTGAATGTAGACTTCCAATTATATATTTAAGTATATTAATATGCACAATATGTTTATTTTAGTTGTGAGATCTAACAATAGCTCTATATTTATGTATTTGTAACCTTCATCACACCCTAGACAAATGACATAAATTGATAGGAGTGCCCTGAAAATGCCATATTGAGTGTTAGGTGTGCCTTGAGCAAAAATAGCATGAGAACCACTGGCTGTAACCAAACATTTATGTGTACCAGATAACAGTAGAATGTGAACTACCATACTGTCTTTGCCAATGGTCAATGTACTGAATTAAAGCCAGCTTAGAGCAACAAGTGATGTATCCCACCCATGTTAAAGAATCTCTGGTATAAACAGAGAAAGGCCAGTGTAGTATAAATATATGGATTTAATTTAAAAGCTGAACAAAACGAAAACTGTTTCTACTTCTCCAGGGTCTTTTGCTCTGGGCTTTCAACAAAACCAGCAAAGAGGGAGAGCACTAGCATCTTGTTTGCCTTTTAAAACAATATCCTTTCAATACCTATCCAATTGACCTACAACCTGTCAGTAAAAAACTCTGAAGTGATTGGATTAGAAGGGGTGGAGAAAAGGGACATAACCATAGAACACACATACCCTAGATGAAGCAAGGTCCTTTAGGTTAAGAAAAGAGGCACTACCTATCGTGCATAGGATAATAAAGAATGTGGGTACCTAAGACTGACCTAAGACTGACAGGAGACTGTGATTTCACAGTGTCTGAGGAAGCCAAAAAATCATTCATTTGAAAATGGCCAAATGAATGATCTTTATGTGTGAACAAAGGGATGGATGTGATACAAGTTGGATAGTTTGAGGAAAATGTGGCTATCTATTTGGAGGCAGGTGTGAGGGTGGGGGTGTAGAAGCTTGGATAAACCTTTGCGGAAAATTTTGATGTGGTATGATATGAGAATTGATGGTTGATGAGGGAGAAAAAGGGCAATATACTGCTGGATGCCTGAAAGATAAAGTTTGATTGTAAACTGCAAATGTTTGAGCCAATATAAGATGACCTGGATGGAGAAAGCATGTGAATCTGAGATTTTGTGGTACACTTTCAGAGTGTTCAGGGCCAAAAATTTGTGGATGAGGGTATTGGGGTACTGATCAGGTCCTGAAAACAAGACTACCTGGAATTGTAAATGAGATAATGCATCAGTGGCTAGGTTGAGTGAACCTGGAAGAAAAATCTTGTGTATATAGAATTTATAATACAATGAAAAAGATGTTACTTTCTGTAGGAACATGATGATGTAGATATAGAAAAAAAGAAGAAGAAAGAAGGTGCTCCTTGTGTAGTAACGTTTTAAGCTGAATGCACACCAACCCGTCACCAATAATGAAATTTCACTCACAACGAAAGTGTTCAGTGTAACACATATATGTTCACTGAGATATACGCCAGAGGGATTGTCTAAGCAATGTGTTGCGTACCCCTCTGGCACTCAAAGGTTTAATCAGGGGGCTGATCCTCAATCCAACCACTCGGTAGTAGATTGCATACAAGAAAACAAACAAAAGGCCTATTACCAATACTGACACTTTTATATAAATTATTACAATTATACTCACAATGGTGGTGGTTGCAAGTAAACTTATGTCCAATTACAACAGATCAAGCCTGAAGAGAATTTTTAACATGTCTCTGCTCAGGTTGCATAATGTAGGCAGTTGGATGGTTCCACAAAAAGAAAAGAACATGCTGCTATGATATTCAAAATATGTAAAAAAACATTTTTTCAATAGGAATAATCCCAATTAAAAACATTAAAATACAGACAAGCAAACTCCATCAAACCCCATCAACATTTGCAGTTACACAAGCTCTTCCTCAAGATTAGCTAGCCTAAAACAGGAATAGACTTGATCTATCTGGTGAGAGAGCCCAGAGGAGGAGATGGAAAATAAAAGATCCACCTTGAGGAATTATCCTAGGCCTAGGAAGGATTGAGGTTCTGTTTTAAAACAAGTAGATTTAGTGGTGAAGTTACTGATAAAATATTAGATGTGAGGAAGTTTCTCGGGGGCAGGCTGGATTCTGTCAATCAAGAAAATGTTTTAATACAAGAGTAATAAAAAAATAATATATGCAAAATATAGGGACACAAGTCCTCCCACCCCCATCCAGTCCAACTACAAAACTATTACAATAAAAAACACAGTCCAGATAAAAATAAGACTACTAACACTGGTGCCAGCGAAAAGCAAAAAGTTGTATCCAGATGGAAAATTGGCAATTCACAGACAGACAAAAGCATATTGATGTATCCATATATATAATTGATATCCAGATAAATGCAGTTATTATGGAGAGTGCTATTTCACAAATGGCAAAGGAATGAACAATGTATCCACATGTATAATTAAGATCCAGATGAATATACAGTCATTATGGCGGCATATAGTGAAGTGTATCAAACATGGAGAATGTTTCAACTGCAAATGAGTTGGTCTATCAGGTCCCCACTGAAAAATGGCATGACTAACTGAGACAAATACATCAGAACTAGACATGTCTCACCACTCTTCACCCCACAGGCTATACTTCGACCACAGTAGATATTGACTCTGGCGCCACTCACAAGTTGCATATCCAATCCTCCACGCAGACGAGATGTAAAGCTGTCATAATATGTACGTTAAAGGGATAGTAATACTTCATTTTATCTTTATTTTATTTTGTAGGCATTAAAAAAACATGAAGAACGATTTAAGTCTTATCTCTCAAACCTTTATGGTTTGAGAGATATTCACAAGCAAAATTTCCCCTCACTGACAAAAACGGTCAAGTCTGCCATCTAGCTGTCAGATTTGGAATACGGTCCATGGACCGGACGTGGCTCTACAGCAGAGCCAAGATCGCAAGATATAAGAAGAACTACTTCATTTGAATAGTCTACAAAGTGTGCCTGGTTTGCAAGCACACTTTATAGACCCTTCCAATTAAATAGTTATTTTTATATTTTGCGATCTAGGCTCTGCTGAAGAGCCACCGGTTGATCTGCGGACCGGATTCCAAATCTGACAGCTAGATGGCAGACTTGACCGTTTTGGTCAGTGAGGGGAAACTTTGCTTGTGAATATCTCTTAAACCATAAAGGTTTGAGAGATATGACTTATATCATTCTTCATGTTTTTTTAATGCCTGCAAAATAAAATAAAGATAAAATGAAGTATTACTATCCCTTTAAAATGTCTGACTACACAAAGCTTACACATTTCATCCTGCGGGTTTTATTAAAGCAAACAGATTTTACACTTGGGTCAAAGTATTTAAGCCAGAAGTAACATTTCCTAATCATATCAAACTTGCTACACAGGTTTTACAGCTGTGTTTCATGTATCTTCTTAACCCAAGTTACCATGGCTCAGGTTTATGCACTACTATTAAAATTGCAAAATAACATAATCATTAATGAAATAATAAATTACCAATTGAATCCTTTAACCGTGTGTTGGAGGGGCCTCCAGCACATCAAACTGGTGCCAGTGTTAGTAGTCCTATTTTTATCTGTATTAGTTTTTTAGTTGGGTTGGATGGGGGTGGGAGGACTTGGGTTCCAACATTTCATGTCTATTCAGGTGCAATAGTGAGGGATGTATGGGAAGGAGTTTAAAAACATCTGAAATGTCTGTTTTTGATACCCAGCAGCCCTTTTCTGCTTGTCTGATATAAAAGATAGCATCAGCTATCGTGAGTACTGTAAAGCAAATTCTTCTGATGGTATGACATAGTTGATGTTGTGAGGGATGGAATACTTGGGGGGGGGCAAAAACTCAATGATAAGCTTTTCTTAAAGGAGAATTTTCTAGTGGCTACATGTAGGGAATTAACTCTTCATATTGTAACGGGGGTGGGGGGCTATGTGTAGACCTAGTTCTTTGGCCAGAAGGAAATCTACTACTTCCACTGTTAGTGTGGATTGTAAATTGGGGCATTCATAAGAGGATGATGGACAGGCTATGATACCCGTATGAGAACCTTTTTGAAATCCTGCAGTAAGATAATGTATTAGGTTGGTACTGTATCTAGGTGGGATGAAAAAAGAGACTGCAGGCCCATTATTGTGGGATATGTTTATAGGACAAATATCATGGGAATTGTTTTTGTGGCAGAGAGTATATATATATATATATATATATATATATATATATATATAATATATGACAAGCATTGTAGAATCATGGAGTTGCCCAGGGGCATGGGTCCACCTAATTTTTCACAGGAATGGGGAGAGGGAAGAAGAGAGACCAGAGAGGGGGGATGGAGAGGGCAGGTGCAGCAAGCGCTGGGCTACTACTGGTAGCAGGTGAATGTAGAGGGCAAAGGTTCAATGAATGAGTAGCTGACTGACATATTTGGCATACTGGGGGCTTTCAAGCCTGCAAAGTGCCTACAGAAAGGCTCATTATCCAGAGATCTCCAATCAGTAACAAAATTAAATTGGGCTAATACTGCGGCTGTTTTGACTTAGAGGGTCCCATAATAAAAGAAGGAGTTGGATCAACTGTATTTGTATGCAAAGTCCACTAAAAAGTATATGTACTGGTACATTTTTTACCTGAAGTGGGGGAGAGCTGAGGAGCATAATATATCTCTAAAGATACTAAAGCCCAATGCAAATTCTGGACTGTATAGTTTTTTTGATAACCTAGGATCTTTGGACTTAAGAGTGACTTATAACACCACCGCAGTGGTTTTATTTTCTGCTATGTCCTGTGAGGCTATTAGAAAGGAGACTAAGTTGATATTTTTCCCTTCTGTGATGTGTCTTCAGATGTGGGAAGGGAGCACTATGGGGCATAAAGTGGAAGAGATACTTGGTAGTGGCGTGTACCTGGAAATTATAAATTCACAGTAGAGGTTGGTGAGATGTTTTGCAGTGTGGTTAGCCTGTAAATTGGTATTAAAAATATTGAGAAAGGCTTTGAAAATCATAGTGTTTCATTGCATTCTAAACAAAAGCATAAAGCAAATCCTAAACTTCAAAAATGTTTTGGTATTGAAAAGCTTATAAAAGATTGGAGGGTACATAATTATATTGCTGCAATGTCAAAAGCAGAGTCCAAATGGATTTTTACCCTTGACACAATACCAAATGGATTGAATGGATAGATGGAGTTATGTGGTTTTCTGCATTAAATTGGTCTCTTTGGTTTTATTGTCATGATTTTTTGTGTTTTCACAATCATGTCCAACATATCCGTATTTAACAGCATTTGGTTATTTATGCACCTTTTGAAGTGAGGAGTGTAAATAGTTCAAACATCTCAGGGCCTCTATGTGTCAGGAGTTCAGGAGTCAGTGCGGTATAGTTAATGCAATTTATTAACAAAATGATAGAACGAACAATATATACAACAGGAACAAGCAGAGGGTTACCAGCCAGCAAGAACTATTATCAGGAATAATAGGCTGCAAAGCTAGACCACACTGCTGGAGACTAGGCCTTAGCCACTGGTAGTCTCAACAGGAACCAGAAGCAGGAGCAGGAACCGGAACTCAGGATCTTGATCCAACGTAACGGGCGTACCAACTCACCCCTGCAGTCAGTAGGGAGCGAATTCTGACTCACGCCTGCAGTCAGTATGGAGTGAACTGACTCACGCCTACAGTCAGTATGGGAAAATGATAGCTGACTCACGCCTGCAGTCAGTATCAAAGCTAGTCTACCAGAGCCCCAGGTCCGCACTAGGTTGGGTGTCTGCTAGGTAGAAGGAACAAATGCAAGAGTAGTCAGACAGAGCCACAAGTCAGCACCAGAGGGGGTAATCAGACAAGCCAGGTCATACACAGTTCAGGTAGTCAGCCAGAGCCACAGGTCTGCACCAGGTTGGGTGTCCACTGTAGGTATAAGTTAAAGAATAGTCAGACAGAGCCACAGGTCAGCACCAGGATGGATGGAAGACTAGCCAGGTCATACACAGAGCCCAAGGTAATAGAACTGCCATGAACAACAACGCAAGAGCAACTGAGTCAGGACTCAGTCTGCCTTTTAAACCCCTCCATAGGATGTAGGTGGGTGGAGCAGCTCAGGGGAGGAAGTAGGTAGAAGAAAGTAGGTAGGAAGCAAACAGATAAAACAGAGGCCTGCAGCATGCTTGAAGCCTCACGCCTGCAGATGATGCTGAAGTCAAGGTAAGCTGTAACACTATGTTCTTTTTGTGGCCCTGTGGTATGTGCTTATTATGTATCCATTTCTTAAAGGGTATGTGATTGGTTTTAACAGTTTCTATAGCTAATACAACAAAATTGTGCATGATTGCTATAGTATCTTTAAGTAGGGGGAACATGAATATTTATGTAGAGTGGTCACTTAATAATGGCTTAGTGCATCTCCCCCTCCCCAGTTCTCGTAGTGTATAAGCCTCACTGTTATCACTGGAGCAGAATTAGATTAGCAAAATATATTGTGTTTCATATTATCTTGTTTCTTAATAAGTTACATTTGGGAGATTATCTTTCAAGAGGGATTTTGAGAATTATAGCATCTTAAACTAGCAAAGAAACTGTACAAGCAATACTGCTGTAGGTAAAAATCTGTATTTAATGTCTTATTAGTGTTTTACCTTTGGGGTCCACTTGAATAATCTTACACTCTGACTTTTATTTGTTTGCCTGTCTTCTCTAGCTCAAAAATATGGCGTTATCTCTACGTATCACAAAACAGAATGACATGCTGCGGGAACCTGACACCCCTTTAGTATTATCCCTGTGGGAAAAGAAAGGAAATGTGTGTGTGTGTGTGTGGGGGGGGAGATTCAGTCTTACCACTGATTTCAATGCAAGGAGCTAGGTGGGAAAAGAGGAATATTAATACTTTGTGAAAAATTTCTCACCTGTTTTGCTTTTCAGGTGAATAATTTTGCCCATCCCTTAATTATGCATTCCTTGACCCATGCACTATTTACAGTGTTGTTACTGCAACTGTTCTTAATAAATACTAAAATGTGAGAAACTCTGTAGAATCTTGGATGAACAAAAAGCTCAATGGCTTGTTTTATGGCTAGTCAACATTCAGCAGCAATCAGCAGCAGTGACATTATAGAGAAGACATTTCCACATACATATCAGACTAATCCTGGCCAAAAGAGCAGTCCAGTTCCAAAATGATGGGCCATTGTACTTTTTTTCATCCTGAGAAACTCTCGCATTTTAGTATGTATTTTATATATTAGGGGGTCTCCCTAAAAGTGAATGATCCAGATGTGAATCATTGCTCTCTCTGCCTAGGGAATCCAGCTGCATCTCACTGACGAGATCCAGCAAGTCCGAAACACAAGTCTTTGGTTAGCTGGCGTTCCAGAGCAGAGGGGACCTACCCACCATATTGGAACTACACTGGCTTTTTGGGTGGGATTAGACTAGTATGTATATGGAAATATTTCTCTTAAATTGGCACTAGAGAGCTAAAACCTTATGCTTCTGAGAGTTGGCTAGCCATAGAACAAGACACTTATACTTCTGTTCGTCCTTAGAGCCTCTCACATTAATATATGCAACTGTTCTTAGGCACTGCACTTCTAACATGCTGCAAGTGTATCTCCCAAGGAGACCTGTGGTTGTGCTTCAGCTAGGATCTCAATGAGGCTGTGCCTAGAGGTGATACTGCTCTCCCCAACAGATAGCAACATGTTCAGTTTTTGGATCATGAGTGAACTATCTCTGCACTGCAGATTTTATAGACTGAGGGGTTTCTGATGGAGTACTAATTATTACTTTATCAATACTATAGGATCTAGATATTTCAGTAGTACTAAAAAGTAGTATATGGTAGTTGTACTGCACCTCAGACAGAAGAACAATTATACCTAGAGTTGTGTTCGTTATCTGTAGCTTTGTTAGTATCTTTCTGAAACTGAAATTTGGAACTTTGGCTTGAGTGAGGAGCCCTCCGGAGAGACCTTGCTGCAACTGAAGCTGGAACTAAAAGTGCTCACCACAAATTCAGATATCCAATCCCAGTGGAGCTGGGAATTGGATCAGGATAGACGCCCCTTCAAGCTAGACATGATAGGCTAGATAATAGATACTGATGGAACCGTGGATGCTGACATAGTAGGTATGGTATGAACTGACAACTGGAGTAAAGGCTTGTGGAGGTATACTACAGTACCAGGAACAGGATGGGCTGACAAGTAATCCTGGCCTGTTGATGGTAAGTACGTCACAATGCACTGGTAGTAAAGAGGATGGCTGCCGAGAAGGAATGAGAGTAAGGCAGCCAAAGCTTAGAGCAAGCAGAAGCAAAAGTCCTCTTGTAGTCCACAGTGACCTAAGCCACATAGAAGCAGCTGACAGGATTGGGAGACTGAGTAGTGAAGTAGCTGCTGACAAGCTGGGAGGAGGAGTCACAATGTTGCAGCAGGCAGGCTGAGAAACAATGTAGCAGCCAACTGTGTGGGGGAGTCATAATGTTGCAACCAGCAGGCTGTGAAGTGGAAATAGTATATTGTAGCTGGCAGAAACACAAACGGGCAAAAAGGGCTGCCTAAGCAGAAGGCGGAGAACTGGACTCACTATAGGCAATGCATCAAACTCAGGGGAGAGCCAACTGCAGACAGGAGACAGCCTTGCTCTGTCTGGCAGTGTCTCCAAGTAAGCTGGAGGAGCAAAGTTGGTAATGAGGAGCCACTAGAATATTTTATTGAAGGACACTCCAGGAGAATAGTCTGAGACTGAGCCAGGAGTCAGGAACTGGGTAATCTAAATCCAGCAAGGTACCAAGGGGAAGAATCCAGGAGACAGGTCAGTTCACGAGCATAGGTCAGCAACAAACTGCAGAATGGGATACAAGAGCAAGTTCTTTAGAAACAAGGCTCGAAGAGCAGGCGTCAGATGGAGGAGGAGTGACATATTTAAACCCTCAGCAGCCAATGGTCAGCCAGAAGGAAATTAGGCAATCATAACCAGAAGAAAAAGAATGGCTGGCAGTTAAGGAGTGATTGATGATGACCTGTGTTGCTGCTTAGTCAATAATATTGAGTGCTAGTGGGTGGGGGTTAGATTTGGAAGTGGTGATGGTGATGATGATTAACAAAAGTACAGAGGGATGAAAGACGCTGTATATTGCACATTTGGATCAAACTGATTTGATGTGCCTTTGATCAAGAAAAGATCAAGTAAGAATATATAGGCAGGATATTGTGTGACATCCACTATTTGGCTGTAGCTTGATTCTATTCTCCTTAAGATCACGGAGATATATTGTTGTAATATCAAGCATATATATCGATAGGTGGATTGTTTACAGTTGTTGCAACCTCTGGTTTAAGTTTGTGGATGTATTTTTACATATCCCGCAGCCATCTATCACGGTGCCCGTGCTCCTGGCTGCAGGCGGCGACATTCTGACTAGTCTATTTCTATATCGCCTTTCTGATTAGTCAGTATCATTGTCGCCGCCCAGTGATAGCCTTTATAACCTCTGTCAGGTCTACACTATGGTGCCCTTTCGTGGTGTACTAGTTCCTGACTTCTGCTCCGTTATTGCTGATTGTGTATGACCTGGCTTGCCTGACGACGTTCCTGAGTTTGCTGTACTTCAATTGCTCCGTTGCTGACTGTATCTGGCTGAGAACCCGCTCTGTTGCTGACCGTATCTGGCTGAGGACCCGCTTCTGGTACTGACTGTCTCTGGCTGAGAACCCGCTCCATTGCTTACCGTATCTGGCTGAGGACCCTTTCTTATGCTGACTGTGCCTGGCTGAGAACCCGCTCCATTTCTAACCATTCCTGGCTGCAAGTCGATTCCGTGTCAAGCTTATTGACACACTGTTGCTTTGCTTATATAGCCTACCGCCTGTGGCCTCCGTTTCACTCCTGCTATACTTGCGGTGGCTTGCTGTTACGCTAGTCGGTTGCGCCGCGTGGCGCTATTACTCTGTCGACCGTTAGCTAAGCATTCATGCTGTAGGTACTCTCCTGTCCGCCATTGGTGGAATGCACACGCGAAGTAGCGGTACAGTGTTCATAGTACTGACTGTGTTACTCTGATCTCTCTGTGTTCACCTCCTTTACAGCGCTGGGCTCACTCCCTTGGAGAGTTGCAGTATATCACAGGGTGTTACCTATTGACCCTGTGCGTACCTGGACAGTCCAGGAAGGGTTGTGCATATTCCTATCTGCAGTAGCCTTGGCTCAAGAGCCAGCGTTGCGTTGTACCATCCTCAGTAGAGGGGACATGGGTTGCCGACATATATAGTGTTCCACTGTGTTGCAATCCACCCCTAGCGTTCTAGGGTTTATTTGGGAGAGTTATCTCGGTCTGATTGGCATCCGGTGCCAGGGTCAGTGTTGCCTTGCTCCTTTGGGTTCTGGGTTGTGCCAGCAGTGTTGCCTTGCTCCTCTGGGTTGTGCCAGTCACATCTTCCTGGACCATCTGCCATCAAGGTCCGGTGGTCAGCTCTCAGACTGTGTTACCTGCTGCCTGTCAAGTTTAAGCCAGAACCACCGTTGCCAGAGATTGTCATGTTTCACACATACATTGCTATTACTGGCTTGCTATTACTGTATATATCTGCATGTATTTCTGCTCTGTTTGTGTGGGCCCATAGGCCTAACTATGTGTGTTATCTTTATTTCAATAAAGTCATTTTAACCTTACCAAGCTGTTCTGAGTGTTCATCAAAAAACCGTGACACCATATTACTTATATATGGATTTTACCCTCAGCTTAATATCAATATATTTATTTATTTGTACCTATCTCACACCCCTTTTTTGTATTTTGCATATCGAATTTTTAATACTTTTTACACATTTTTTGTGAATACATTAATAAAACATAATGCACTTAGATCTTCTTCTGTGTGCTGTCTGTTTCTTGTTTTTGCATGTACTTTCCGTGAGGATTCCGGATTTGAGACTGTCAGCACAAGTAGATTCTGTAAATTGGAGGCTCATCAGACGAGATTCATACTCAATACAGACATACTAATTTCATCGCTATCATCTGGACTGTAACAAACATTCATCCATTGACCATATCCATTGACTTGTATGTTTATCCTTCATTTGACATCTAAAGGACCATCTAATCATATATGTTGGTTGATGTGGAAGGATTTTTCTGTTGGTTACTTCCATGATAATGGATAAATAGATGAATTATTCTGTTTATGATATTTTCAATCAGTCCTGTTATATTTAAGGATTGTGAGATTATTTTGTAACAATATTTTATTCCAATTAGCATTTCAATGATGTGACATTTTAAGATTTTATTTTATATATTTTTGTCCCATTGAGTCTTTTTAATATTATATTTATTTATTATTGCTATATACCCTCTGGTTTAATTCGCACATTGGAACACTTTTTTCCCAGTGAGCGCTAGAGTTTTAATTATTTTTTGGTTGTGGAAACATTATTTTTGCCTAGAGTAGAAGAGTAATTATAGCCTTTTTAGTATGCCTTTGTCCAACCATATTTTCTATCTAAGCACAAGTAGGGCTTTCTTTTTATACCACACTATAACTTTGATAAACCACAATGTATTTTTTTTAATAAAAAAGAAAAATATAAAAAACAAACACAACTTTTTATGTTTTCCTGTGATAATGTATGCTCAATTGGTTAATTTTAATAGGGACTGGATAAAAGGTATCCAGCGTGTCCCTTTTTAGGGGTACTGTCCCTCTGAGATGAAAATTCCTGTGTCCCTCTTTCCCACCCTAGTGTCCCTCTTATAGGAGATTAGACTATATGGTATGTGCATATATATGTGAATCGTATTGCTCCACAGTAATAAAACTCATATTAATGATTGTTTAAACATCAGTATATGTGTTTAAAAATTAGGCTCTGTAAATAAAATACTTTGAGCTTGCTCTAAATTATTATTCTGTGGGGTCAAAGTTTTCATTTTAACTCCCCCACCCACAGTCCTGTTCTTATTACCTCAAAAGTGCCTCATCTTTGGCCATTTGAGGTACTGTGAGCTCTGTTCTCTTCTTCTCGCTTCCTCACAATCACATTGAGGATCAGCACTTGCATAGGGAAGGTTTTTTGCAGGAGGACAAGATCCTGCAGATTATGCATGTTGTATCTTAAGTCCTGAAGTGGCCATTGGCCATGGTCAGGAAGTACATGAGAGTCCTGGGCTGGCTAGTGTCAACTCTAGAGGTGGTGCCCTACTCTCAGGTGCACTCCAGGTGGCTTCAGAGACATGTCACCCAGAACAGGACCTGCAGTGGCGGTTGCAATGGCACAACTTGGAACAGGGAAGTCCTTTGTGATCCCAGAATGGACTCTTGTCACGACAGATGCCAATCTGAGTGACAGGGGTACCGTTCTGGGTTACCTGGGAATCTAGGGCAGATTGACTGCAGAGGAGTCTCTTCAGTCCATCAATGTGATAACACTATATAAATATGTTCAGGGCCCATACAAAGGGCTCTCCAAAGACCTGTTCATTAACAGAACAGTACAAAGGACAAGGGGCCACCCGCTTAGACTTGAGGAAAGGATATTTAATCTACAACAGCGGAATGGTTTCTTTACAGTAAGGACAATAAAGGTATGGAATTCACTGCCTGAGGAGGTGGTGCTATTGAATACAATAGATGCTTTTAAAAAAGGCCTGGATACTTATTTAAAAGAGCATAACATAGAGGGCTATGTACATTAGTACTGGTATTAATATTTAGTTAGGGCTTGTTGATCCAAGGAGAAATCCAATTGCCATTTGGAATCAAGAAGGAATTTTTTCCCCCCATTCAGGGTAGAATTTCACATTGCTGTATTGAGGGGTTTTTTTGCCTTCTTTTGGCTCAACGATGGTAAACAGGAATAGGAAAAGGGTTGAACTAGATGGACGTAAGTCTTTTTTCAACCTAAATTACTATGTTACTATGTAATGTCTTGGGGATGATCCATCTCACTCTTGTGTATTGGATCTTTCAGTTGAAGGATCATCAAGTAGAGTCCAGTCAAACAATGCCATGGCCATGGCTTACATCAACTGTCAGGGGGGCACTCGAAGTGCCGTCACCTGGGATGAGGTAAAGTACATTATAGCTTGGGCAGAAGCCCACATTCCGGCCATCTCCCCGTTCACATTCTTGGGGTAGAAAATGTACTAGTAGACTTTCTAAGTCACCAAGATGTAGATCCGGGAGAGTGGTAACTCAGTCCGGAAGTGTTCCACCTGATTGGGCTACAGTGGGTACTGCCAATGATCAACCTCAACGAGGGACAACAGGAAGGTTCCGGCATTCTATTCCCAGAGGGTGGATCCTCTGGCCTTTGCCATGAATGCGATGCTGATTCTGTGGAACTTCCACCTCTCTTATGTTTTCCTCCTATTCCTCTCATTCCTAGGGTGCTCAGGAAGATCAGGATGGATGGCACAACTGTGATTTTGGTCGCTCTTTAGTGGGCCTGGAGACTGTGGTGAGTCTTTCCATTCAGGATCCACTCCAGCTTCCTCCTAGGCCAGACCCCCTTCCCCAGGGCTACCCTTAGAAAAAGGATGTGGAAAAGCTGGCTTTGACAGCATGGCTGTTGAAGCCCACATCCTGAGGAGGAAGGGATTCTCTGCTGAGGTCATTTTTACTGTGATTCAGGCTAGGAAGCCTGTTTCCTCTATGGCCTTCCATAGGGTTTGGTCTATTTTTGGTCTATTTTTCATTCTTGATGTGTGGACCTGGATTTTCTACTATATTTTCTTCAGGATGGTGTGAACAAAGGACTCAGCTTGAGTTCCTTGAAGGTTCAAATTTTGACTCTTTCTGGATTTTGCATATTGTATTTGTATATTGCCAGTATTCCAGATGTCAAGGTGTTCCTTCAGAGGGTCGCTCATGCTTTCCCTAACCTCAAGGCTCCCACTCCTCCATGGGACCTTCATTTGGTTTAGGGTGTTCTGCAGAGGCCTTCCTTTGAACCCCTTGCTACCATCCCTCTCAGTACACAGAGTCACTGAGTTGCAGGTCTTGTCCTGCAAGTCACCTTTCCTGTTTTTTCACAAGGACAAGGCTGTTCTTCCCAAGGTAGTTCCTGAGTTTCATATCAATCAGGAGATTGTTGTGCCTTCCTTCTGTCCTGATCCTAATTCTGACAAGGAGAGGGATCTCCACTTGCTGTATGTGGTGCGGTGCCTCAAGTTCTATGTGCACCATATGGAGTCTTTCCATATGATGGACTCCCTACTTGTCATTCCAGAGTGTCCTAGGGCAGGTTATGTTGCTTCCGAGGTCGCTGGGCCTCTTGGATCAAGTCTACTATAAGGCAGGCATAAAAACTCAGGAAGAAACCTGTTCCCTTCAAGGTCACAGTGCTTTCCACTATGTCTGTAGGGGCCTCCTGGGCCTACAAGAATCAGGCTTTGGCTGAGCAGTTGTGCAAGGCAGCCACTTGGTTCTCATTGCATACCTTTGCAAAGCACTATCGGCTGAAGTCAGCTTTGGCTGGGAGGTCCTTCAGGTGGGTATGCCTGTCTAGGGACCTGTTTTTTTTCTTGGCCCTTTCTGTTGTTCAATTTTTGAGCCATAGTTGCTCTTGATTTTGCGTGATGTGCAAGTTTAGTGTCCGTTGATGCTTAGTTTGGTTTGGGCTGTTCTGGTTCTGGATAGTCCTAGGTAACTCTGGTATTGTGGGGACAGGCGTGAGGTACTTTCTCCTCCTTCCCATCTCTGGGAGCTTACTGTTGGTATATACCCATGGTATTTGTGTTCCATATTGGACGATAGAGAAAATAACATTTTAGTATTGCCTGTTAAATCCTTTTCTCTTAGTCCATATGGTCTCCCACCCAGCAAAAGGGACCTCTGTTGCTCTCGCCTGTCTGGACCTGGGAGTCCTTGTTTAGAGTCTTTATTCCCACAGGAGCTTCCTCCTCCTTCTCTTGCTGTTCCTGTTGATGTGGTTTTGCTTACATCTAATTGGAGAAGGGGTGTAGGGCTGAGCTGGAGGAGAGGCTGGGGGTCTCCACCGACAAGACTCTGTCTTCTTTGAGAATGTGTTCTGTGCTCCAAAGTGGATCTCAGCCCTATGGTACCAGTGTTCCATATAGACTAAAAGAAAATTATTTAACAGCTAAGACTAAAATCCTATCTTCTCTCACTCTCTGTCCTGATCATTCAGGATGGAGAAATGGAGTGCAAATATTACACCCTCCCCCCTGCAAAAGTTTTAACCTCTTAATGACAGACAAGGAGCAATATAGTCTGTTAAGGACCATGCAGTGATACTGTAATTCCATGATGTGCCAGG
Source organism: Rhinophrynus dorsalis (assembly GCA_037306005.1). Classification (NCBI taxonomy): domain Eukaryota; kingdom Metazoa; phylum Chordata; class Amphibia; order Anura; family Rhinophrynidae; genus Rhinophrynus; species Rhinophrynus dorsalis. Next base: position 312,966,103 of record CM074720.1, on the reverse strand, counting down.
AACATCACCAGTCCTTAAGTGCCAGACCAGGCATGACAGACCTGGCATGTCAAGGGTCATTAAGGAGTTAATTCAATGTATTGCATATATTAATTATTTTAAGACATGGGGCGGCAGTTGAGGTTGTAGTATTTTGCAGCCAATTAAGTTATTCCCTGATTCAACTGCATTGAGCTACCACAAATGGAGCATTGAAAAGGTCATTCTGCCTGAATATGATGGCAGCCATGACGGCTTTCATTGCATTTGGTGCATTTTCTTCAGATTACCCAGTTTCCGGAATATAATGGCTTGAGAAACAAAAAGGCCAGGACGTATATATGTTTGTGGATTTATTGCTGGCAGAATTTAAATTCTAATGGAATGATATCTAGGACTTTGTCCTGTATCTTAAGGTGGTTCTGTCTCCCTAAAAAAAGTTAATTTTGTTTTACATTAAATAAAATGTTGCCTATATGTTGCATTCATCAGTTTTCTGTAAAATAAATATTGAAAAAAGAACCTTTATGTTTTGGAGGCACATGGTGGCATTTTATGTTAATTCCCTCTTGACAATGTTTTGGAAACCTCTCTAGCGGTCAAGGGTTTAAAGGCCTGCTCCTTTTGTTCATAACATCCTAGGTATACTGGTTGCTGTGCAATTCACAAACCATTCACATTGAAATTAAAGTCAATAAAATGTTGAAAGTGTCCAAAATATCTTTTTGTTGCCAAATGAAACTATACACAACAACTGAGATGGCTGCACTGTGTGATGTGTGATTTGCAGATCAAGCACTACCCATGAGCCAGCTTAGTTCTCATCTGTTATGTATAATATAAACTGTTTTAGCAATACCATGTTATGGAAAAATATGACATGTGTTCTTCAAGATGTATCAGTAGAACACATTGTTAAACTGATGGATGCACAAAAGAAGAATGACAAGCTGTCTTTGCCAATACGAAAAAAGCATCTCAGAGTCTGTTTCATCAAGCTAGACTTTAGAGATTTATGTAAATTAAGTGAAACTATGTAATCATTTTGACAGCTTCATTATACTGTTCACCCCCTTGAGTGCCAGAGGCATGTGCAAAAAAATTGGTCATATGCATAAGAAACTGGGCTAAATTATGAACACAGTCAGCTAAAAGAAAGGATGGTCAGAGTTCACAATGAAGATTTAAAGGGTCTGTTGGTCTCAAGAATAAGTTAAAATGCAAGTTTAATAGTCAAAGAAAGGAAGAAGAGAAAGACAAATGGTTAGAGAAGAGAGATGAGTAAGAAAAGAGCAGAAGTATCAGGACTGCCCAGCCACTCCATGTAGAATTAAGTAACTACAGTTAACATGAAGTACAGAGAACATAATTGGAACAGCAGGGTATCCAAACAGCCAAGAACAGAGACTCATCAAGTGCAATTAAACATCTAAGGTAAGAAGTTCCTTCTAAGACCTCCAGACCTCTGCCACACCCCCACATCTCCCAATGGTATTGCATTGTCTAACAAAATGTATACATTTTAGTAATCCAACGGAAGAGAGTTGGGTGGTCTGTAGATCTCTAAAATTGTGGGCTTAAAAGTTTGGTGGAATTTAACACATAGGTACAAAAGAGTTTTTGAGGTTTTGTAAAAACTGTATTCTGGAGGAAGTTGGTATTAAATAAAAATATAGGGGTTTCTAATGGTAATGAAGCATTGACTGAATATGTTTCCAAAATGGCTGTATTAGAGAGCACAACTAACATATAGGAAACATCAAGCCATTTTCTTCCAGACCTCTAAAAGAATTATAAGAATATTCAGGGTAAATTGTAGATTAGAGTAAAAGAGTGTGGTGTCACGGTTTTTAATGAACGCTCAGTCCAGACTGATAAGGTTAAAATGACTTTATTGAAAATAAGGTCACACACGTAAATAGGCTTTAGGCCCAAACCAACAGGACAGCAATATAGACAGGTATTACAGAAATAGCAAGTAGTGACAAGAACAATTTTATGAATGATACAGTCACTGGTAAGAAGGTTCTGACTGGAACTGAGACGGCAGCAGGTAACACAGTCCGAGCACTGACCACAGGACTTTGGCATAGATGGTCCAGGAGGAAGTGATTGACACTACCCAGATGCCTGGGAGGAACGGAACCCAGAGGAGTGAGGCAACACAGCTGGCACAGCCCAGATGCCTGGGCGACACTGAACCCAACGGATCTAGGCAACACTGACCCTGGTACCGGATGCCTATGGATCGAGTCAACTCTCAAGCGGACCCTAGAACGCTAGGGGTGGATCGTAACACAGTGGAATATATATAGGCAACCAGTGTCCCCTCCACAGAGGATGGTAATAGTGCAATGCTGGCTCTAGAGCCCAAGGCTACTGCAGAGTGGAATAAGCACTACTTTACCTGGAGATACCAGGCACGCAAAGGGTCAATAGGTAACGCCCTATGTATCTGCAACTCCGAAAGGGAATGAGCCCAATGCTGTAGGGAGGTGGACACAGAGAGATCAGAGTAACTCAGTCAGTGCTAGAACACTGTACCAGTACTTCTCGCGTGCACACCACCAACGGCGGTCAGAGAGTAGCTACAGCACGAATGCTAGCAGCCGGTCGACAAAGTAATAGCACCATGTGGCACAACAGACTAGAAGATGGCAAGGCTACAGGAAGTCTAGCTCAAGTAACGGAGGCAGCCAAGTGGTAGGATAGATGCACTGACAATATGCTAGACACTGGTGGCAATGTAGCAGCAAGTCAGCCAAGAATGATCAGTAGTGGAGCGGGTTAGCAGCCAGATACGATCTGCACAGAGCGGGAGCTTAGCCAGATACGGTCAGTAACGGAAGTGGGTTCTCAGCCAGGTATGGTCAGCAACGGAAGCGGGTCCTTAGCCCGATATGGTCAGCAATGGAAGCGGGTCCTCAGCCAGATACAGTCAGCAACGGAATCAGGAGTAGAACAGCAAACTTCAGGAACGTTGTCAGGTAGGCCAGGTCATACACGAACAGCAATCACGGAGCATAAGTCAGAAACTAGTACACCATGAAGGGGCAACATAATGATGACATGACAGGGGTTATAAAGGCTGTTGCTGGGAGGCAACAAGGATACTGACCAATCAGACAGAAGGTATGGAAATAGACAGAATGTCAGAATGTCGCCGCCTGCAACCAGGAGCATGGGCACCGTGATATGTGGTACCATCTAGTTGTTACTTTACAAATGTACCTCTTTGGTTCCAACATCAATCGAATGAGAGAGTAGGGTCTGTTGAACAGGAGCCAGTGTAAGGAATATATTTAATTCTTCTTCCCAGGCTACAATGAACTGTGGGTTAGGGATTCTAAAACGGATGGTAAAGAGTAGCGATAAAATATTTTGTAAAACAATAATTTTTTATCAAGTTGATTCTCCCCACACACAATATGAAGAGTTAGTTACATTGCTTTAGTTTGAGAGTTAAATTCTGAATCAGAGGGATATGTATAAACTGCTCTGATGAAGGGGTAATATAAATGCCTAGATATTTAATTTTTTATTCTGTCCATTGGATAAGGAAGAGTACTTGTATCTTCAACTACTGGAGTGTTAACGGGATAGTAATAATTGTATGAAAGTTGAGGTCCAAGTCTTCTTTATATTTTTTAACACATAGCGCTATATTTCAATACTCACAGTTTTGTAGTTCAAGCGATACTCAATCAGAAAGGATCCCCCTCATGCCCCGTTTCCCTGCTCACTCTGCCTGTCTGGTCTGGATGGAGCATGGTGAGGGAGAATCTTCAATAAGCCAAAGGAAGGACGAAGGAGTGCAAGGTTTTCCTTATACTTACTGAGTGAAGATTGTCCCTTGCTTCATCTGTCCGGTCCCACGACTGGATTTCAGATCTAATGGGAGGCTGCCAGAAGAGGTGGGAGAGGGATCCTTTCCGATTTAAAAGTGCTTGAACTACAAAACAGTAAGAATTGAAATTCAGCTCTATGTGTTAAAAAATATAAAGAAGAGTCGGATCTCAACTTTAATAGATATAGACTTATCAGTAGCGTACAGTGCCAGCTGGCAGCTGCAAAGGCCAATAAGATATTGGCATGTATTAAAAGAGGCATTGCCTCAAGGGAGGAAGATATTATTATGCCTCTTTACAGGTCCATGGTAAGACCCCACCTAGAATATGCTGTTCAATTCTGGGTGCCCTTTCTAAAAAAGGACATTATGGAACTAGAGAAAGTGCAGAGGAGGGCTACAAAACTAGTAAGGGGAATGGAAAGTTTTAGTTATGAAGAAAGGCTAGAAAAGTTAAACTTGTACACACTAGAGAAATGGCGTCTTAGAGGGGATATGATAACACTATATAAATATGTTCAGGGCCCATACAAAGGGCATGCCAAAGACCTGTTCATTAACAGAACAGTACAAAGGACAAGAGGCCACCCGCTTAGACTTGAGGAAAGGAGATTTCATCTACAACAGTGGAAGGGTTTCTTTACGGTAAGGACAATAAAAGTATGGAATTCACTGCCTGAGGAGGTGGCACTATCAAATACATTAGATGGCTTTAAAAAGGGCCTGGATACTTATTTAAAAGAGAAGAACATAGAGGGCTATGTACATTAGTATGGGGATTAATATTTAGTTAGTGCTTTTTGATCCAAGGAGAAATCTGATTGCCATTTGAAATCAAGAAGGAATTTTTTTCCTCCCATTCAAGACAGAATTTGAAATTGCTATATTGGGGGGGGGGACTTGCCTTCTTTTGGATCAACAATGGTAAACAGGAATAGGAAAAGGGCTGAACTAGATGGATGCAAGTATTTTTTCAACCTAAATTACTATGTTACTATGTTACAAGTATTATTATCCCATTAATATTAAAAATTTCCAATTTGTTGTAGTTTACCTTTGACTGAGAGATCATACTGTGTATATCGAGTACAGAGACTAAAAAGGGAAGTGATATGTTAGGAGGAGTAGTAAAGTATATAATTAGTAAAACTGGCAATTTTTGTAAAGCCCTGGTTGGGACAAACTCAATAAGGGAAAAGGCACTTATAAGATTCAAAAGGGGCTCCCGAGCTAGGATAAAAAAATGGAGGATAAAAGACAACCCTGCCTTGTTCCATTAGTTATGTCAGACTGCTCTTAAGAGTATCTATTAATTTGAATTCTAGGTGAGATTTTATAATAGTGACTTAGTATTATAGATTCTTCAGGTCTATCCACCCATGTTGTAGGACAGCTGTAAGTTAACTCCAGCTGCATATGTAGATACAGTACTAATAATGTTGTAATTGTTTTGAGCATGCCAAGTGACTTTGTGCTATATACATAATAGTGTTGTCTTTAGTTTCACTGTGAGAGACAAACCATGTTTGGTGTGGCTAAATTAACAAATGCAAGTGGGGTTTAAGTCTGTGAGCAGTTACCTTAGCTAGTAGTTTTATGTCAACATTTAAGAGTATGATGGGATGATCAGTGCTATACTGCAGAAGGTCTTTCCCAGGTTTGTGAATGATAGTAATATGGGCCTGAACAGCTTATTTAAGGAGTGGGGTTCCATGGGTGATGGTGTTGAAATACCTGAGCATGTCTAGTACCAAAAGTTTCTTGAATTTGTCCAAACTATAGTAAGAGTATTCAATCAGGGGTTAGGGGTTGTCACAGAACACTAAGTAGACCAAGAGGACAGTGGTGTAAGAAGCACCAGAATACAGAAGGCCAGCAGATGGTGTGCAACTCTGGGGAGTGTAGCTTGTGATCAAAGCTACAGGGTACTTGATCATTGTACAGCTTCGATTAAAGGTGTTAACCACAAGGATGAAGGCCAGACCCAAGTCTAGCCAGAGCCTGGAAAGGATGTTGTAGAATGGTGGAGAGTGAGACCTGGTGCACCAAGCAAATGCTATGTAAGCGGACACAGGTGAATGTTCTCCACTGAGAAGGTGAAAGGGAGAAGCAACAAGAGCTGCAGCAGATAGTAGGATGTACTGAGCAGAGAACTTGGTTAGGAGAAAGGATCACTTTGAAGAGGCTGGTTGGATACAGAATCAGGAGGCATGGAATAGTCAAAGGCCAGTCCTTGTCAGGGCAGGAGAAGTCAGATGAATAATAACAAGCCGGGTCAAACACAAGAATTCCATGGTTTGCTAAATGCTCAAACAACATACAGAAAAAATTAAGGTCATGGTCAGTGAGTCTTCCAACACAGACATGAACCAGCTGGTGAATGAAGTTAGTATGATTTGTGCAGGTTCATTGTATAGTTCACATTAAAAGCAATGAGGAATAAATTCTTGCTACTTTGCTGGACCCCCACTTTAAACATAAAATTCCTGAATTTGTGCCAAGGCATGAGCAGTAGCATTCTGTGGAATCAAATTCTGTTAAACAATGAAAAGAAAGCTAGGAAGGTAGGAGCAAAAAAAGATATTACTTAGCAAATTAATATAGTAAATTAGTCTGAAAAAACACACAAGTCTATTAAGTTCAATCTTTGCTCGTAGCCCAGAAAAATGAGAATTGTGTAAGACTTCCTGCCTTCGAAAGGAGTATTAGTCTATTTAATGTAAAACATACAGTATAACCCTTATGTTACCTTTTCAATTCAATATTTTCTTACATGTATCCATTGTATCTGCCATTACTACATGTTTGGGTACAGACCTTACTGTAAAAAAAAATCATCCTCTGCTGAAGTTGAAACCTCCTTTTCCCTAATCATAAGCGGTGCACCTAATTATTTAATCCTACATTGGAATGGAAACCTCAGTAGAAATATGAATTCTGCTTGGGCGGAAAGAAAGGATCCAGTCTAGCAGAGTATGGATGGATGTTTTAAGATTTATGTGAGTAGGGGAGGAGATTAGCTGTGATAAGCTCAATGTCTTAAACAATGAACAGAATCTTTAATTCCTGGAGACTAGCCAATTAATATTACAGTCTCCAAGAACCAACAGCTCACGTTTCTTATTTTAAGTGGCAATCTCATTGAGGTTGTAGGTTATGTCTTAAAGGGACTGGTGTATTTGGTGGCAAGTAGATGCCAACAATTATTATTTATTTTCAGAAGGGAAGAACAATTTTGCCAACACTGTATTCATAAGAATCAGAGCTATAAGAGGACTTTAGAAATGTAAAGTTTATAGACTCTTGTGTGTATATGATTATGCCTCCTCACTTATCTCAGTCCTTCCTGAAGCATAAGTATCCTTCAATAGCAGCAGCAGTATTAGTTATTGTAGGGCTTAGTCAGGATTCAGTGAGTATGATGGTTTTCACCACCACTCTAGAGGCAGTATATCGGGTATGTTGCAGTGCACAAAAGAGAAACCTTTTTTAAAGGTGAAGTTAACATTTATTTCTGTTTGAGTGCCAGGGTTGGTTTATATGTCATTTGCCAAGGCAAATAATACGTTTCATAAACATTTAGTAAGTTGCTTGTGTGGGCATATCATGAAAGGTTGTATTTGTTGCTACAATTACTGGGACTGGGTGAGCTTGTTTTTAATAGTCTCCACCAGCACTCAGACGGTAGTGCACATGTATACAGAAGTCCAAGAGAAACAGGTAAAATATAACATCTAAGATTGTTTAGTAAGACAACTTTATATTTGTAACATTTATTTTATCTCTTCCCTCCTATTCCACTGCATTTCTTTTTTGTTTACTTGCCTATCGTCTTTAAGTGGTTGTGCTGCTGCAGCTGTCTTTCCTCTCCTGTCCATCTCTCTCCTGTCTAACTCTCTTGTCCAACTCTCAAAAAGTTGTATGTGGAATAAAGATGGCATCACTGGCAATGATGCCCCCCAACTATGCCTGAATTTAAACTAGTTAGGTATCCCTGCTAAGACTGACTGTGTGATCCCAATAACAAATTCTTTTGCATTGGGGGGCCCTGATGGGTGATACCATTAAAACATCTGACAATAAACAGACACAGAGAGATATATGAGACGAATGGGGGAGGCAGACAATGTGGAGACTAGGACAGGGAATTCAGAATGGCAGTTATTATTACATTCCACAAAAGGTTAAATCACAGGATTTAAACAGCATCATAATAGGAAACAGCAGAAATGGAGTGTTGATTAGTATATACCACAAAGGGTTAACTTGTGGCATTTAAGCAGTATCATAAGAGGGAATAGCAGAAATTGAGTGTTTATTAGTACATACCACAAAAGGTTAAATCACAGAATTTAAGCAGCATCATGATAGGAAATAGCAGAAATGGAGTGTTGATAAGTACATACCTATAAGTTAAAATACAAATAATCTAAGGAGACTGTCTTCATGCATCATGCAAAACAGCAAACTGGCATTCAATACATGTCTGTTGTCCAACTCTCAGAGAGTTAGAAAAAAGTATACATGGAATAATAATTGCAATGATACCCCAGGAAATGCCCCCCCCCAGTTATGCCTGAATTTAAACTAGTTAGGTGCCCTACTAAGACTGACTGTAATAGTAACAATGGCATTCAGGAGGAAGAGAAGGGATTTACACAGTTTCGTCATCTAAAACAGAGGGACCAATGCTATGAATACTGATGAATGAGTGACCCAAGAGTATATTAGATGCATATATAATTCTGTATAGTATTTGTCTAGCATTTCCTCCCATTCATCATCATCATCATATATTCACAATCTCCATCCACATTAACTGAGCTAAATTCAGCTTTTTTTTAATTATATTTCTTAAAAATATGTTAGCATGTTTACAGCAACACAAGCCTAAGGATTTCTTAATAAACATGACAATTTCTAATACTTTAATGATAAGACTCACCTGTTTAAAAACTATGTTGGTCTGCAGTGAGTGGATGGGTGGAAGGTAGGGATGGGTGAAAAGTTCTGCCTCAAAATGAAATCGGTGAAAAATGGCACTTTCCACTTGGTGAAAAATTTCCCACGAAAAGTGCAGATTTTCCGCTTTTTTTTTCGCCTAGCTCATTCCATTGAAATCAATGGGAACATAGAAGTTACATACAACACATAGCAAATATTATTTTATTTCCCAAAGGTATAGTATAAAAGGGGCATGAGGGTGTCTGTGTTGGTGGGGTGCGGGGAAAGAATCGGTTGAACAGGGGATGATTTTTGGGGGGTTGTTTACTGGCATTAGGGGCAGTTAATAAAAAATAAATCCTAAATAAAACAGAAACCATAAGACATGGTATAAAGGGGTCTGAGGAGGGTGCCTGTGTTGGTAAATGAATGAATCAGTTGAACAGGGAATTTGTTCTGGGGGGGTTTCTTGACTGCTATTGGGGGGGCAGTTAATAAAAAAAAATAAGAAATCTGTATGTAAAGTGATAGAGACCGGAACCCTCTGACATAAGCTGGGGTGGACTGATACTTGACTTGATAGAGTATTTTGTAGATGATGATTTGTTTGATTAGTTGTTAGAGGCCTTTGTAGTACTTCAACTAATTAGAGGCCCAAGCCCTGAAGAAACATTGATTTGTAGGACTTAAGCTTGGTTGGAACAAGCCCTAACGAAACATTGATTTAGGACTTAGGCTTGTTAGAAACAAACCCCCAAAAAATTGTTTATTTTTTTTGTAGGACTAGGTTTTTTTTTAATTTTTTTTTTTCAAAACACAAGCCCTGAGAAAAAAATAAAAATGCCCTTCTGGCCTAATGCCAGCAGGTCATGTTGGCCAGTGGCTACTGTCAAATGTCCTCCTGAGTTGCAACTTCTGTTCGTACTGCTGCTGCTGAGTTGTTCAAGCTGCAGGATGATTAGGCAGCTGAAAGGGAATAGGATCAACAATAGCAGTAACATGGAAGATGGATAATGAAGGTTCCACTTGCCACAACTGGCTCCAGTGATGCACCTGAGGCAGTAGCAGCTGAATAAGTAGCCCCAAGTATATGTGCAGGAAAGAAGTTGGCCATTAAATCTTCTCTACCTGCCCTCCTCCAAAATCATCATGGGTGTGTTGTTATTAGAATATATTTTTTCCCTTGAGAGCAGGATCAGTGGGTCTCCTCAGCAACTGCAATGTGCACAGTATGTGTGTGGTAAATAACATCTGGGGGCATAACTGTATCCAAACACCATGACACCCGAAACCAAGTACTGCCGCTGTCACTGTACCCCTTTTCCAGACTCGCTAAGGACACATGACAACTTGCTGACAGTTTAATTGTAGTGATGAACCCTCCCTGACACCATCTTAGCATATTCTGCAGGATGGAATCTCCTCAGATGCCGCTTGATGCACTGATTGCGATTCTCCTCCACAACACTGGCATGTGTGGTCAGTGCATCACACAGTGTGCAATGGGTAGAGACGAACTGCCACATCCTAACATCAACAGAGTGGCTATCACTTGGCGAGGGAGGTAATGAACGAGGTGGATTGGCAGAAGATGTAGTTACCCTAGAAGGTGATGGTGAGCTAGTTGTTTCACTTGTCATGGAACTTCCAGTCTCTGCCTGGGTTGTTCTATCCCTCCTCCTCTTTGATCTTAGCCACACCTCTTGTTGCCTTTCTGGAGAGTCAGGGACAGCAAAAGCAGTGCTTGATTTCTGTGGTGGGTGTTTGTCTTTAACATGTTTAACGTAAATGTCATGGTGTCTGTGTTTCATGTGTGATATGAGGGTGCTTGTGCCAAGGTGTGTTCCCTCCTTTCCTCTTTTCACTGAATTGTCACAAATCGTGCACAGTGTTACTGATGACTGCACTGTGCCTGCCCAAGAGAAAAACAGTCCTACACCCATGATGACTTCAGGGGGGAAGGGAACAGATGGAGAAGAATGGCCTCTTTCTTCTTGTACTCCACATTCCCCTTCATTATCTGTGGCAGTGGATAATGTTGCTGCTGTTGCTGCTACTGCCTCAGATTCAGCACTGCAACTAGGATGAGTAGTATTGCTACTGCTGGCAAGTGAAACCTGTCCTAGTCCTGTATCACTTGTTGACCTAATTCCCACTGTGTCCATGGTGGTCTGTGGCACACTAACCTGCTCCTCAGCATCCTGCTGCCCTTGCGTCTCAGCATCAGAAGGAATCAGAGCAGTTTCAAATTCCTCTAATTCCAAAATGTCATTGCTAGTGGTGGTGGGGATGGCCATCCTCATCCCTGTCTCCAATTCCTTCTCAGTTTCTGTTAAAAAGGCCATCAATGTCTCATCCATATCAGCTTCTCCAGCATCATCATCACCACCACCACTAGTCCCTACATGCTGTTGTTGCAGCTGCTCTATTCCTGATATCTCACTACTGCTTGGAGGAGGTGACGAGCAACATGACAGAGGGTCCCCTTATGTCACACTTGCCATTTCCTTTTGACCTGAAGAAGAAGGCAGACTAGCACTAGCAGCAGTAGCAGCAGGAACAGGCAGCTGATCTGTGCCCCTGCTGGTGGTGATGGTATTAATTCTGAGCCTGCTCTCCCCAAACACCAGTTCTGGCCTCTTAAGAATCATGTTCAACTTGGACACTGTAGTGAAGGGAAGGGAACTCCCAGAGCCAGAGGAATGGTGTGGGCTCCCTTGACCGCTAGTCTGGATGCTCTCAAATGTTTCTTCTACCACTCCGGTTGCTTCACCATTACTGCTTCTACTACTAACACCAGCCATATCAAGTTCAGCCGCAGAGTCTTCCTCCTCAGTCTCATAGTCACTAGTAATATAAGGATATTGTTGATTACCCCCTCCTTAACTCCTAATGCTAATAATCCACTGGACCTTAGAAGCAGTAGTACTAGGACTGGCAGGACTGCTTGGGAATGGCAAGTGTGATTTAGGGTCCCTTGCTGTCACACTTGGCATAATTTTTTCCTTCCCCCTGTGTACTACAAGAAACACTAGCAGCAGGCAAAGTATTGGTGGCAGCAGCTTCTGCACTAGCAGCAGGTTCAGCACTGGCAGCAGGTTCAGCACTAGAAGCAGGTTCAGCACCGGCAGCAGGTACAGCATTGGTAGCAGCATGGACAGCACGTCTGGAAGCAGGTACAACACTAGTGGCTGCAGGTACAGCAATGGTGGCACTGACAGTAGGGGATGCATGTCTGGCAGCAGGTACAACACTACTGGCTGCAGGTACAGCAATGGTGGCACTGGCAGCAGGGGCAGCCCATCTGGCAACAGGAACAACACTAGTGGCTGCAGGAAGAGCAATGGTGGCACTGGCAGAAGGGGCAGCACGTCTTGCAGCAGGCACAGGCAGCTGACCTGTCCTGCAATCACTAGTACTACCCTTTTCTCCCTCCCTTCCCATTCCATTTTCTCCCTTCCTTCCCATTCCCTTTCCTCCCTTCCTTCCCTTTTCTCTCTTCCTTCCCATTCCCTTTTCTCCCTCCCTTCTCATTAAATTCCCCAAGATCCCTTGTGGTGGTTTAGGGGGACTGGACAGCATTGGTTCAGTACTGCTAGTCACTTCCTCAGACTCAGGGGACACATAATAAGGGTCCTTCCAGGTCCTCTTTTTGCTGCTCATAGTGATAGCAGTCACTATGAGCCTCTCATGCCTCAATTTTTCCAAAACATCACAGCAGAACAGCACAGCATGTCTATCTCGCTCTGTAGTTGCTTCTATTGTATCTGCCTTCTGCGAAAACATTAAGTTTTTATAGCGGACGTGCAAAAACAATGTAAATCAATGGGTGGAAACTTTCAGTCCATTGAAAAAATGGTGAAAGATTTTGGCCACTGGGAGAAAGATGAGAAAATTTTAAGCGCTAATTTTAAAGTGGATTTTACCATGAAAAAGCAGATAACAACGTGTTTTTTGTGAAATTTTTAACAGGAACATGGCGACAACTTTTGCCCATCCCTAGTGGGAGGCCAAGAAGACCAGAGCTGTTTTAATCCTCCTTATAAGACCTATCCACCCATCCCCTTAAGTCACAGGGACATTTTTTAACCTAGATAAGGATGTCTGAGTGTATTAGATAGCACCCACCTGATATTGGGGTACCTTTACATGGTGGACGAGCTTAAAAGTATTTTGGCAAAACCATGCAACAAAAACTTAATATTTATTAAAGTGGTATGCTTTACACAGGGTTCACTTTTGGGTAGTTTATATGGAGTACTGCAGGTTTGTTTTTTTTGTTTTACATCTAGCCAAGCCTAGTCAAGACTTTGACTTTGATATTTTTTTGCATACTTGCAGAAAGTCAGGCTTTGACCAGAGGAAAAAATTTGGCTCTCAAAATCATCTCCTAAAATACAAATTGTTATAAAGGATAACTAGACTATTCAAAATTTAAAGTAATGCAATTTAAATACTATTGTATCACATTTAATTTATGGAGCAAGATACTTTCAGTATATTCCCTTTTTTCATTTTGTGGACATAATTAATCTGTTATTTGTTGTTAATTGAGCTTTCATAGCATATTATATAGATCATGAATGGTTCAGGCACTTGGTGTTAATATTGATGTATAGTTAGTGATGAGCGAGCACCCCAATGCTCGGATGTTCGGGTGCTCTGACCGAGCACCCCCTGAGGCTCGAGTGCTCGGCCGAGCACCCGAGCCCCATTGAAGTCAATGGGAGGACTCGAGCATTACACCAGGCACCCCCTGCTCTGATGAGGGGAGGGTGCCTGGTCCATAGGAAAAGGGCAGAAAAAGATGGAAACACTACAGAAATGGTTCAGGGACAGCATAGGGAGGATGTCTGGATGCACCTTGGACTCCAACATCGCTGCTGGGAACGATCTTTCGCCCGTAGTACGCCATTTTTACAGACTGACCGTAAAACACACAAAAAGGAAAATAAAAACGACTTTAGGCGAAAAATTGTTACCAAACAGTATTTGCTGTATATTTACTTGTATATCATCTGCAAATTCTCCCAAAAATTTCATCGATTTTCTGAAGTGAGGCCATGATTAAGAGGGAAACGTGCGCAGAGGCAAATTATCCCAAAAATTTCCTTGATTTTCAGAACTGAGGCCATGATTAAGAGGGAAACGTGCGCAGAGGCAAATTCTCCCAAAAATTTCCTTGATTTTCAGAACTGAGGCCATGATTAAGAGGGAAACGTGCGCAGAGGCAAATTCTCCCAAAAATTTCCTTGATTTTCAGAACTGAGGCCATGATTAAGAGGGAAACGTGCGCAGAGGCAAATTATCCCAAAAATTTCCTTGATTTTCAGAACTGAGGCCATGATTAAGAGGGAAACGTGCGCAGAGGCAAATTCTCCCAAAAATTTCCTTGATTTTCAGAACTGAGGCCATGATTAAGAGGGAAACGTGCGCTGAGCTGACCATCTAAAACATTATGGGTGAGGGTCTGCTGCAGAGCTGACCATCCTAAACATTATATGCGAAGGCCCGCTAGTGAGCTGACGCTATAAAACATTATATGAGAGGGCCCGCTAGAGAGCTGACCCAATAAAACATTATATGAGAAGGCCCGCTGGTGAGCTGACCTATATAAAAATTGTCAAACAGGGCCCGCTGGTGAGCTGACCCTATATAAAAATTATATCACAGGGCCCGCTGGTGAGCTGGCCCTATATAAAAATTATAGCACAGGGCATATGGAAGAGGAGGAGGAGGATGAGAAGATTAAGAGTCAACCATATACCCGTTTTTTGGGTGGAAGGGGTGAATGGGAATACAGAGTATTCCCATCATTGTAAATAACATATATAAAGTGAGTTTATGTTCCCCCGGGGCTTTCCTCCAGTGGAGTGGAGAAGTCAGGGGAAATCCAGGCCTTGTTCATTTTTATAAGTGTCAACCTATCAGCATTGTCGGTGGAAAGGCGGATACGCTTATCTGTTATGATGCCACCAGCAGCACTAAATACCCGCTCAGACAGAACGCTGGCGGCAGGGCAGGCCAGCACCTCCAAGGCGTAGAGTGCCAGTTCATACCACGTGTCCAGCTTGGACACCCAGTAGTTGTAAGGCACAGAGGGATCATTGAGGACGCTGACACGGTCTGCTACGTACTCCTTCACCATCTTCCAAAACTTTTCCCTCCTTGTGACACTAGGCTGCGCATCAGGGTGAGGGTGCTGGCGGGGTGTCATGAAGGTGTCCCACGCCTTGGAGAGTGTTGCCCTGCCTTTCTCGGAACTGCTGTGTGCTCCCCTTTTCTCCCCTTCTCTGTTGGCCAAGGTAGCACGTACTCTGCCGCCAGCGTTGTCAGATGGAAAATTTTGGAGCAATTTTTCGACAAGAACCTTCTGGTATTGCACCATTTTGCTTGTCCTCTCCACCGGAGGAATGAGAGATGAGAAATTCTCTTTGTAGCGGGGGTCCAGAAGGGTGAACACCCAGTAATCCGTGTTGTTTAAAATGCATATAACGCGTGGGTCACGGGAAAGGCAGCCTAACATAAAGTCAGCCATGTGTGCCAGAGTACCAACAGTCAAGATTTCGCTGTCCTCACCAGGAGGATGACTCTCAATATCCTCATCCTCTTCCTCCTCTTCTGCCCACCCACGCTGAAGAGATGGAACTAAAGTTCCATGGCTACCCTCTGTAGCGGAGGCAACCGTGTCTTCCTCCTCCTCCTCCTCCTCCTCCTCCGCCTCCTCCAATTGTCGCTGAGAAGACGAAGTGAGGGTGCTCTGGCTATCACCTTGTGTAAGCTCTTCCTCCCCCATTTCCACCTCTTCCACATGCAAAGCGTCGGTTTTAATTGTGAGCAGCGAGCGTTTCAGTAGACACAGAAGTGGGATGGTTACACTGATAATAGCGTTATCGCCGCTCACCATCTGTGTCGATTCCTCAAAATTGCGTAAAACCTCGCAGAGGTCTGACATCCATTCCCACTCCTCACTTCTGATTACAGGAAGTTGAACGGAGAGGCGACGACCGTGTAACAGCTGGTACTCCACTACTGCCCTCTGCTGCTCACAAAGCCGGGCCAACATGTGGAAGGTGGAGTTCCAGCGCGTGCTCACGTCACACAGCAGCCGGTGAGCTGGCAATTGTAAGCGCTGCTGCAGCTTCAACAGGCCGGCCGAAGCTGTAGATGACTTACGGAAATGTGCACACACGCGGCGCACCTTGGTCAAGAGATCATGCACATTGGGGTAGGTTTTTAGAAATCGCTGCACCACTAAATTAAATACATGCGCTAGGCATGGTACGTGTGTGAGCTTGCCGAGCTCCAAAGCCGCCACCAAGTTACGCCCATTATCACACACAACCATGCCTGGTTGCAGGTTGAGTGGCGAGAGCCACTGCTCGGTCTGGTGACTAATCCCCTGCAACAGCTCTGAGGCCGTGTGCTGTTTGTCCCCAAGGCAGATCAGCTTCAGCACGGCCTGTTGACGCTTCCCCACTGCAGTGCTACACTGCTTCCAGCTACTGGCTGATGGGGGAGTGGCGGTGTGTGTAGAGAATTCGGAGGTGGAAACGGAGGAGGAGGAGCCAATAACGTAGGTGCTGGTGGAAACCCTGATGGAGGTAGGGCCCGCAATCCTCGGCGTGGGTAGCACCCGTGCCATCCCAGGGTCCGAGTCGCTCCCAGCCTCCACGACATTCACCCAGTGTGCCGTCAGGGAAATGTAGCGTCCCTGGCCACAAGCACTTGTCCATGTGTCAGTCGTTAAGTGGACCTTCCCAGTAACTGCGTTGGTCAGGGCACGGGTGATGTTACGGGACACATGGTGGTGTAATGCGGGGATGGCACACCGGGAAAAGTAGTGGCGGCTGGGGACCGCGTACCGAGGGACAGCTGCTGCCATCAGGCTGCGGAAGGACTCAGTGTCCACAAGCCTAAATGGCAGCATTTCGATGGCCAGTAATTTTGAAAGGTGTGAGGTTAGTGCTATGGCCTGTGGGTGGGTGGCTGGGTACTTTCTCTTGCGCTCAAATGCCTGGGGTAACGACATTTGGACGCTGTGCTGGGACAGGGAAGTGGATGTGGTCGCTGATGGTGCTTCAGATGGTACAGGTGCAGGGCGGGAGGTATGCGGGCCTGCGCCTTCGACAGGCGATTGGCCGGCACCGAAAACAGGGGAAGAGGAGGCAGTGGTGTGGCCTGCAGACACAGATGGGCGATCCAGGCGTTCCTCCCACTTACTACGGTGCTTGGATGCCATGTGTCGGATCATGCTGGTGGTGGTGAGGTTTCTAGTGTTCATGCCTCGGCTCATTCTGGTGTGGCACAGGTTGCAAACTACAATTCTTTTGTCGTCCGCACTTTCCTTAAAAAAACGCCATACCGCGGAACACCTACCCCTTGGCAAGGTAGATTTACGCAAGGGGGTGCTCCGTGGAACATTTGCGGGCCGGTTTGGTGCGGTCCGCCTTCTTTCTGTAGCCACACCACTGCCTCTTCCAGCCTGTTGCGGTGCTGCAGATGGCTCACCCTCAGGACTGCTGTCATCGCTCGGCTCTACACCTTCCCAGGTGGGGTCAGTCACCTCATCGTCCACCAAGTCCTCCTCCACTTCCTCACTCTGATCATCCTCCTCAAGTCTTGATCCCACCACATACTCAGTCATTGACAACTGTATAACATTCTCCTCAACAAGGTCTTGAGACGGAAATAGTGGTTGATTTAATGGCAACTGTGTCTCATCATCATCATCATCATCATCCACTACTTCCTTTGACCTTAAATGCCGTTCACATCTGTCATCTTCTTGTGATTGGGTAGCCTCTAGAGGTTGTGAATCAGGGCACAAGATGTCATGTTCCTCTGCAAGCGTGCTTGGAGAGAGGGTCAAATGAAGGATTGGTGATGAGACGAGCTCATCACTATATCCCAGTGTGGGATCACTTCTTTGACCAGACCGTGTATGGTGGGAGGAAGGATGATCAGAGTGAGGATTATGTTGACCAGACTCTTGGCTACTGAGAGTGGACTTGGTGGAAGACAGGGTGGTGCTTAACCGACTGGAAGCAGTATCAGCTGTCATCCAACCGACCACCTGTTCGCACTGGTCGGACCTCGAGAGTGATGTCCTGCGACGCCCTGTGAAATCAGACATGAAGCTAGGTATGGTGGATGTCTTTCTTTCTTGTGCTCTGGCACCAGGCACAGTTTCTCCGCGTCCTGACCCGCGCCCTGAACTTTCAGGATCACGTCCACTTCCCCGTCCCTTTTTACCCGCCTTCTTCATCTTACACGATATATATGACTTTAATATATATGAGTTTGAAAACTTAACAGTATTTCTTACTATTCTGCAACTCTGCAGAGTACACAGAATAGGCTGCTAAACTGCGGTGACACACACTGAATGGAATAAGTGACTTTAATATTTGAGTTTGAAAAATTAACAGTATTTCTTCCTATTCTGCAACTGTGCAGAGTACACAGAATAGGCTGCTAAACTGCGGTGACACACACTGAATGGAATATGTGACTTTAATATTTGAGTTTGAAAACTTAACAGTATTTCTTACTATTCTGCAACTCTGCAGAGTACACAGAATAGGCTGTTAAACGGCGTTGAAACACACTGAATGGAATATGTGACTTTAATATTTGAGTTTGAAAACTTAACAGTATTTCTTATAATTCTGGAACTGTACAGAGTACACAGAATAGGCTGTTAAACGGCGTTGAAACACACTGAATGGAATATGTGACTTTAATATTTGAGTTTGAAAACTTAACAGTATTTCTTATAATTCTGGAACTGTACAGAGTACACAGAATAGGCTGTTAAACGGCGGTGAAAGACACTGAATGGAATATGTGACTTTAATATTTGAGTTTGAAAAATTAACAGTATTTCTTACTATTCTGCAACTCTGCAGAGTACACAGAATAGGCTGCTAAACTGCGGTGACACACACTGAATGGAATATGTGACTTTAATATTTGAGTTTGAAAACTTAACAGTATTTCTTACTATTCTGCAACTCTGCAGAGTACACAGAATAGGCTGTTAAACGGCGTTGAAACACACTGAATGGAATATGTGACTTTAATATTTGAGTTTGAAAACTTAACAGTATTTCTTATAATTCTGGAACTGTACAGAGTACACAGAATAGGCTGTTAAACGGCGGTGAAAGACACTGAATGGAATATGTGACTTTAATATTTGAGTTTGAAAACTTAACAGTATTTCTTATAATTCTGGAACTGTACAGAGTACACAGAATAGGCTGTTAAACGGCGGTGAAAGACACTGAATGGAATATGTGACTTTAATATTTGAGTTTGAAAACTTAACAGTATTTCTTATAATTCTGGAACTGTACAGAGTACACAGAATAGGCTGTTAAACGGCGGTGAAAGACACTGAATGGAATATGTGACTTTAATATTTGAGTTTGAAAACTTAACAGTATTTCTTATAATTCTGCAACTGTACAGAGTACACAGAATAGGCTGTTAAACGGCGGTGAAAGACACTGAATGGAATATGTGACTTTAATATTTGAGTTTGAAAAATTAACAGTATTTCTTATAATTCTGGAACTGTACAGAGTACACAGAATAGGCTGTTAAACGGCGTTGAAACACACTGAATGGAATATGTGACTTTAATATTTGAGTTTGAAAACTTAACAGTATTTCTTATAATTCTGGAACTGTACAGAGTACACAGAATAGGCTGTTAAACGGCGGTGAAAGACACTGAATGGAATATGTGACTTTAATATTTGAGTTTGAAAACTTAACAGTATTTCTTATAATTCTGCAACTGTACAGAGTACACAGAATAGGCTGTTAAACGGCGGTGAAAGACACTGAATGGAATATGTGACTTTAATATTTGAGTTTGAAAAATTAACAGTATTTCTTATAATTCTGGAACTGTACAGAGTACACAGAATAGGCTGTTAAACGGCGTTGAAACACACTGAATGGAATATGTGACTTTAATATTTGAGTTTGAAAACTTAACAGTATTTCTTATAATTCTGGAACTGTACAGAGTACACAGAATAGGCTGTTAAACGGCGGTGAAAGACACTGAATGGAATATGTGACTTTAATATTTGAGTTTGAAAACTTAACAGTATTTCTTATAATTCTGGAACTGTACAGAGTACACAGAATAGGCTGTTAAACGGCGGTGAAAGACACTGAATGGAATATGTGACTTTAATATTTTAGTTTGAAGACTTAACAGTATTTCTTCCTATTCTGCAACTCTGCACAGTACACAGAATGTGCTGCTACACTGCGGCGAAGCACACTGAATGGAATATGTGACTTTGATATTTTAGTTTGAAGACTTAACAGTATTTCTTCCTATTCTGCAACTCTGCACAGTACACAGAATGTGCTGCTACACTGCGGCGAAGCACACTGAATGGAATATGTGACTTTGATATTTTAGTTTGAAGACTTAACAGTATTTCTTCCTATTCTGCAACTCTGCACAGTACACAGAATGTGCTGCTAAACTGCGGCGAAGCACACTGAATGGAATATGTGACTTTGATATTTTAGTTTGAAGACTTAACAGTATTTCTTCCTATTCTGCAACTCTGCACAGTACACAGAATGTGCTGCTACACTGCGGCGAAGCACACTGAATGGAATATGTGACTTTGATATTTTAGTTTGAAGACTTAACAGTATTTCTTCCTATTCTGCAACTCTGCACAGTACACAGAATGTGCTGCTACACTGCGGCGAAGCACACTGAATGGAATATGTGACTTTGATATTTTAGTTTGAAGACTTAACAGTATTTCTTCCTATTCTGCAACTCTGCACAGTACACAGAATGTGCTGCTAAACTGCGGCGAAGCACACTGAATGGAATATGTGACTTTGATATTTTAGTTTGAAGACTTAACAGTATTTCTTCCTATTCTGCAACTCTGCACAGTACACAGAATGTGCTGCTAAACTGCGGCGAAGCACACTGAATGGAATATGTGACTTTGATATTTTAGTTTGAAGACTTAACAGTATTTCTTCCTATTCTGCAACTCTGCACAGTACTCAGAATGTGCTGCTAAACTGCGGCGACGCACACTGAATGGAATACGTGACTTTGATATTTTAGTTTGAAGACTTAACAGAATGTGCTCTAATCTGCAACTTTGCACACTAAACAGAATGTGCTCTAATCTGCAACTTTGCACACTAAACAGAATGTGCTCTAATCTGCAACTTTGCACACTAAACAGAATGTGCTCTAATCTGCAACTGTGCACACTAAACAGAATGTGCTCTAATCTGCAACTTTGCACACTAAACAGAATATATATATTTTTTTTTTTTTTTTTTTGTTTTTTTCCCCCCACACCAAATAACCTGCTGCCCCCACACACAGTAGTCCTAAAAAGGACTTTTGGTTCTTTTTTTTTCACAATTTTTGTTTTTTTCCTCCCTACACTGCCTTTCCCTTCCTATCCTCAGCTCTCCCTGGCTCAGACTGAGCCGAACTCGATGGTCAGGTGCTATACAGCACCTGACCACGGGTTCTGGCCAGCCAATCAGTGTAATGCCAGCAGCCAACATGGCTGCTGGCATTACACCGATGTCAGAGCCTCCCTGCACGTTTATTGGCTGCGCAGCAGCCGCAAAACGTGCGGGGAGGAGACCCGAACATGGCGGGCGAGCACATGCGGTACTCGTACGAGTACCGCCATGTGCCGAGCAGAGCGATGCTCGAGCCGATCCGAGCATCGGCCGAGCATGCTCGCTCAACACTATGTATAGTTGCAGATTTTTAAATAAACATACAAGCAAGAAATATATCAAAGGTAATATTATACTTTTATATCAAGAAATTGACCCATTACAGATAAGTATTTTCTGTTTTGTGTTTCCTTGGCAACTAACACCATAATGTCATGGGAAAAAGGAAAGGTGAACAAATCTTTATTGGATTTATGCCTGTACATTGTGATTACTTGTCATGATGAATGCTGTATTTTCACGGTCACTTATAGACAAACAAGTATAACTATAAAAAGGTAATTAGAAGCAAATTCATATATGTTTAAACACAAGCTTAAATTATCTGAAAAAGCTTCATTGAATCACTTTAGACCACTGTGTAAGAATAAACTGTAGCATATTTTAGAAAGTAATTTAATTCTTCTTTCCCTTAAGGGCCATGTACATGAAGGAGAATAGGCAGATAGCCTAACAAAGACCAGTTGAATTGCTGCAGTTCATTACTTGAAAAATTCATATAGTCAGTGTTATTACTCTTGATATAATGGATTGTTTGGGATTAAAAAATTGCAGTAAAATGTGCCAATAAAGTGACTGATCCAAGCAAAGTTAAGAGAAAATTAGTACTGCTCTATTTTTGTAGATTTCTATAATATTCTGAATAGAGAAACATAAATTTTGACTTTTTGGTATATACAACAACGTGCACTTTGTATATGCAAATTTTGGTGACACTGTTTACTATGGATCAAAATAAATATTAAATAACTAAGTTTGCCATAAACACCAACATTATTACAATCCAAAGGCAAACCTTAACTAACAAATTCAGCTGAGCATAATTCTTATGCTCCTAAGCTTAAAATATAAGATAGTACAGTGTCAGAAGTCTGGTACAAAAACACATGCCAATGCACAATTAGCAAAATGCATATTAGACAAAAAAAATCAGATTGTCACTCTTATGATGTGCTATTAAGCCAAACTATCATGCCATTATTTGATTACAATACTTACTTTTAAACAATTAGATTGTAAGCTCCTTGGGACAGGGTCCCTTTCCCAGTGTATGATTCCCTTGCTGCACTTTCCCAACAAATAATTAAATGATGGCACTTTAGCTTAAAGCTCTTAACCCAGTTCTGTATTTTTGTATTGTATTATTTCAGCTTCTGTTAAGCACTGTGTACATGTATGGTGCTATATAAATAAAGATGCATACATACATACATACAACCAATGTTTAAATAGTATAGAACAGTTTTTAGATCAATGCATGTACCAGCTAGTAAAATGTTATGAATATTTCACTGCTCAGTTGTTATGAATTTGCTTGTGTTTAGAAATTTTATCTCTCCAAATCTGATATTAAATCTATTCAGATTTTATTTGAGTGTGATACTGTAATTAATAGCATATCTGAGTTTGTTCAGCACAGAAAAAAAGTACTTAAAGTTGCCGTACATCAGTGTTCAATATAAAACAGCATGAAAAGAATGGTACTCTCATTCTCTCAGTGTTATCCATACCATAGTGACAAAAACCACCAGTGCGAAGACCGGTCACCTTTCAAGAAAATCTTAGGTGCTTTTGTCTACAGATTGTCTTCCTTCACCTACCTTCATCTAAGTTCATGCATTGAAAATAATGTTTTTTGAAGCCATGTACAACTTTTTATGGAGCATTCTGTTAATTGCATTATTCCAAAGAAATTTAGACATTTCCTACATGCTCTTTGTAATGTATTAATAACTTACATGCCAACTTACATGGCCCCTCCAAACTGCATGCATTTAACTCAGAACAGAGAGATTCTTATTTCAGGAAAAGGAAAGTTTCAGGGAAACACCACCTACTGAAGTAAGCACATCTTACTTGTTCTTTTAGCAGGACCTCTGAGGTAGGAGTTCTTAATGCACCAACATCAATTTATATTTTGCATAGTATCTGAAGTTGTCTGTATTTACTTATCTAAGATGAAGTCTGCATTTAACTCACACCCTCTCATAACAGAAAACAGTCTTCAACAGGGTGAATGGAAAATGTCAAAGAAAAAAAAACACCCATGATATTGCAGAACTATTTTTTTTATCTGAACTTAACACGACCAGTTATAAATGCAAAGTATATAGATATCCTGGGGTGCTGTATGAAAGACGCTTCCCGAGATAAGTCCTTGTGTTATTGTTATTCATCTAGCTATAGTTGTTATTTAGATATACATGATAAACCTCAAAACACAAAACAGAGATAATGAAAAAATATAGGACATAGAGACACCTGAATGAACTAATAGCAGATTCTCATTGCACTGAAGTGTGTAAATAATTTAAATGTGTACATAAAAAAGAGAGGAATGTAAAAAGGGGTCAGAGAAGACAAGGACTACATTTACAGGTAGACATATTCAAACTTCCATCTAAATTATTTAACAAGGCTTAGCAGTGTTGAAAGACAATGGCTGTTAAGTTGAAAGGATTGAAGGAAATAGTGTATAAAATCATGTTGGTTTTGTTCAATTGTTGGAAGATTTGTCATCATGTTCAAAATGCCATGCCAGGCTCCTTCCAACACATTTTATTACTAGATAAGAATAATCGGTAAACATAATGACATACTTTTTATACTGAAAACATTTTAAAAGCCATCTACTGCTAGACTTCATTCAGATCATGATAATTTAGTTCAAGTACAGTAAATTACAGTTACTACCACAGCATTCTAACCATTTATCCATTAATAGTCAATACCATAAATTTGCAAAAACTGTGGAACCAAAGATAAATATATAAATGGGCATTTATTTTGTACCGAAAATGCAATATAGAAATGACTTTAGTTTTCTCATTTGCATTAATATTCTAATCATGAATACAGATAAAATACAATAGCACAAATCACTATTTAAGGAGTCTTCAAAATACAACAGTTTTTAAATTGTGCTCACAAAAAGTGTGCTTTTCTCAAAGTGCTTTTGTATAAGTGACCAGCCAGTGCATCACAGCACTGAAAAGTGGTATAATATACTGTTTTTGGGTTTGCATCCTGACCTGCAGTAAAAAGGTTAAAGGGTTAAAGTTTAAAAGGTTCTGTGGTCTGTGGAGTGTGGTCTCTCTGGATCAGATTGGAGCTCTGAAGACTCATATTGCAACAATGAGAGATACTGACAACCTTGAGAGGAGTCATTTGCTCACTGAGCAGAGATTAGCTGGGTCATTTAGCAAAAAGGGAGGAGATCAGTCAGATGGCAACCAGGCACATAGTTGGGTTAGAAGTGGTTGCAGCAGGGGAGGGAAGAGGGCAGCCAGTCCTGAGTCTTTTCATACCATTTAAGTGAAGATGTTGGGGAGGCAGATTCAGAAGTGGAATTGCTTGAGAAAACTGTTCTCCCTAACAGCTGGGATAATAGTTCCTCTAGCACAGAGGGGATCCAGAAGAAAGCAACACCTAGACAGGTTGTGGTGGTAGGGGACTCTATTATTAAGAGAATCTGTGGCTCTGATCACAGCAAGCAAATGGTTTGTCTCTCGGGTTGCCTGGGTTCGGCATGTTGCAGACAGAGTGGACAGATTATTGGGAGGAGTTGGAATGGATCCAGCTGTCTTGGTGCATATTGGTCAACATACAACATAAGAGGAAGATATAGAGTCATAAAAGGTAATTTTATGGATTTAGGGAATAAGATTAGGAATTTGACCTCCAAAGTAGTATTCTCAGAGATACTCCCTGTGCCATGTGCTACACCAGAGAGACAGCGGGAGATTAGGGAGCTTAATGCATGACTGAAGTCTTGGTGTAAGGAAGAGGGCTTTGGGATTTTAGAGCACTGGGCTGATTTTCCTTTGGGGTACAATCTCTATAGTAGGGATGGATTGCACCTGAATGCAAGAGGACCTCAAGTACTTGAGGAGAGGATGGCTAGATGGTTGGAGGAGATTTTAAACTAGGAAGGCAGGAGGGGCCAATAAAAACTGGGCTAGACAGTATAGAAAGTGAAGGCAATGTAGTTAGTAACCAGGTGGGTTAGTACAGATGATAAGGAGAAGCCTGTAAACCACATCAAAATTAAATAAAAAATGGTACATGGCAGTGTGTCATGGATTTGAAGACTCTCAGACTTAAGGTTTGGTAAAAACATAACTTTATTGAAAAGTTTAAGGAAGTCCCCGTAGGGTAAACATACATAACAATACAACAATAATAGTGCGTACCATAGGTTCTACCGTCCTTGCCTAAAATAACGGACAAGGCAACCCAAGTGACAGTATCAATAACAGGCTCTACCGGCCTTGCCTATACTGGGTAAGGCAACCGTGAGATGACATACCGATTCTACCGGCCTTACCAATACTGGGCAAGGCAGCCCAATGTAGTACTGAAAGTAGGCTCTACCGGCCCTGCCAATACCGGGTAAGGCAACCTAAAGGATGGTAACGTACAAGGTTCTACCAGCCTTACCAATACCGGCAGGGCAGCCTGAGCGAGTAGACCAGCTGTCAGATGACTTAAGACAGCAGAGAGAAATAGGAATTATGGTCTTACTCAGCAGAAGTCTATTGCCAGGGATAATCAGACGACTGCATAGGAGTGGACAGCGACCTGGCCAAAGTACTGGATCATTCAGGAGCAAACCAACGTCCGCACGTTGGGACCAACAGTAAATAACGCCACCAGGTTAATGGAGTAAACCAGCGTCCGCACGCTGGAACCAACAGTAAATGTCGCCACCAAGTTTAATGGAATAAACCAGCGTCCGCACACTGGAACCAACAGTGTATCTTGCAACCAGGTTAATGGAGCAAACCAGCGTCCGTACGCTGGAACCAACAATGTATATCGCAACCAAGTTTAGGGGAGCAAACCAGCGTCCGCACGCTGGAACCAACAATGTATATCGCAACCAGGTTTAGTGGAGTAAACCAGCGTCCGCACGCTGGAACCAACAATGTATATCGCAACCAGGTTTTAGTGGAGTAAACCAGCGTCCGCACGCTGGAACCAACAATGTATATCGCAATCAGGTTTTAGTGGAGTAAACCAGCATCCGCACGCTGGAACCAACAATGTATATCGCAACCAGGTTTTAGTGGAGTAAACCAGCGTCCGCACGCTGGAAACAACAATGTATATCGCAACCAGGTTTTAGTGGAGTAAACCAGCGTCCTCACGCTGGAACCAACAATGTATATCGCAACCAGGTTTAGTGGAGTAAACCAGCATCTGCACGCTGGAGCCAACAATGTATGATCAGCAGCGAGAAGAACAATGTCGCTGGAGCGACGGCTGAAGCAGGAGATTCAGGAACTCAGTAAGATTAACCCGCGAGGTGCTGGAACACAGGAACACTGGAATACAGGCCCACAGGAACACTGGAACACCGGAACACTAGCATACAGGAACACTGGAACACCGGAACGCTAGCATACAGGAACACTGGAACACTGGAACGCTGGAACACTGGAACACAGGATCAGCAAGTACAGCAGGAACAGCAGGAACAGGCCCAGAAGCCTGACAAGCAGGTCAGGCAAAGTGAAGTCAGAAACACCACGAAAGGGCAACCTGGAAGTGCTCAGCCTGGGTTTAAAAAGGCTGTTTGAGGAGGGCTAATCACAGACAGCCAATCATGATTACTCAGCAAGTGACAGACACTGAACAGCACGAATCACGGGCACCGTGATAGGCTAATCACAGACAGCCAATCATGATTACTCAGCAAGTGACAGACACTGAACAGCACGAATCACGGGCACCGTGATACAGTGGCATTAATTGTATGCTTGCAGATGCCAGAAGGTTAACTGGTAAAATAGGGGAATTGGAGCTGGTAATTGAAATCGAAAACTATGACTTGATTGGCATAACAGAAACATGGTGGGATGACACACATGATTGATCAACCAATTTGGAGGGCAACATGTTGTTTTGAATAGATAGGTCAAACAAATGAGGTGGTGGGGTCTGTCTGTATGTCAAACCAGTATTATTGCCTCATTTACTGGAAGATATTTGCGATGAAAGTAGTGAACATGTGGAATCCTTGTGGGTTGAAATAGTCAATGGGGTAAAACCGCCCAGAAAATATTAGTGGGTATTTGTTACAATTCACCGAACATTGATGACCTTGAAGAATCACAGCTATTACTGCAACTAGAAAATGCTTCTCAAATAGGGAGAACTATAATTATGGGGGATTTTTATTATCCAGAAATAGATTGGAAAAATAGATTGGAAAAATGTAATAACCAATTCTGCTAAAAGCAGTAAGTTTCTGAACTTGTTGAATGACAGTTTTTTGTCTCAACTAGTACAGACCTCAGCCAGAGGGGATGCTTGTCTGGATCTGGTAATTACTAACAATGAAAAGCGTATCTCTAGGGAGCACTTGGGGAATAGTGACTATAACATGGTATCGCTTGAGATTAATTCAAAAAGGAATTTTATTAAGGCCAACTTTAACAGGTCTAATGCATCCCTTGGTCTCGTTGACTGGGATGGAATTTTTCTGGAAAAAACACAGAAGGTAAATGGAATGCCTTCAAAATAACATTACAAAAATATACATATAAATGTATACCGTTTGGAAACAAATACAAATTAAGTAAATTAAAACCAATGTGGATAACCAGTAAAGTTATTCATTAAATAAATAACAAGAAAGCAGCATTTAAACATTTTAAAGCTGAATGATCAGCAGAGGGATTTGCAAAATACAAAGATGTCAACCAATCCTGTAAATAGGCGATTACATTAGCTAAATTGGAGAATGAAAAAATAATTGCTAAGGAGAGCAAGAGCAACCCCAAAAAAATATTTAAATACATTAATGGCGAAAAAATTAAAGTCTGATAATGTTGGGTCTTTGTTATCTGAAACAGGTGAGATGGTCAGTGGGAACAGAGAGAAAGCAGGTATTTTAAACAATCTCTTTTCTTCTGTTTTTACCAAGGAAGACTCGATGGACAAGAACCTGCAAACTACTTTTACAGAACAGTCACAACAACCATGGGATTGGCTGACACAGGAAAAAGTGTTAAAACAATTAAATGGTGTTAAGGTAGACAAAGCCCCTGGGGTGGATGGTATACACCCATGGGTACTTAAAGAGCTAAGCCGGGCCCTAGCCAGACTGTTATTTTTGATTTTCAGCGATTCTTTTATTTCAGGTATGATGCCCACGGATTGGCGTAAAGCAGATGTGTTGCCCATATTTAAAAAGGGATCAAAATCTCAGCCAGGAAATTACAGATCTATAAGCTTGACATCTGTGGTGGGGAAACTGTTCGAAGGGTTGCTATGGGAATATATTCAGGAATTCATCTTGAACGGGAGGCAACATGGCTTTGTGAAAGACAGGTCTTGTCAAAGTAACTTGATTGCATTTTATGAAAAAGTGAGTGAAAATATAGATTTGGGTGTGGCGGTTGATGCAATCTATTTAGACTTTGCCAAGGCATTTGATACTGTTCCACACAAAAGGTTACTGTAAAAAAATTGAATGGACTAGGCTTACGGGCAAACATTTGTGTGTATATTGGAAATCGCTGAAAGATAGAATGCAAAGAGTGGTGGTAAATAGGAAGTTCTCCAGTTGGACAAATGTGAT
This sequence comes from Rhinophrynus dorsalis, assembly GCA_037306005.1. NCBI lineage: Eukaryota > Metazoa > Chordata > Amphibia > Anura > Rhinophrynidae > Rhinophrynus > Rhinophrynus dorsalis. Next base: position 312,936,980 of record CM074720.1, on the reverse strand, counting down.
AAGTAGAGTACCTCAGGGATCTGTGTTGGTCCTCTTCTTTTTAATTTGTTTATTAATGATCTTCCAGTGGGCATAGGGAGCCATGTATCAGTGTTTGCCGATGACACAAAATTAAGTAGGGCAATAAAGTCTGAACTGGATGTGTCTTTATTACAAGAGGATTTGGAAAATTTGAGTAGCTGGGCGGGAAAATGGCAAATGAGATTCAATATAGACAAGTGTAAAGTTATGCATTTTGTGTATAATAATAAAAATGCAACATGTAGTTTAAATGGTGTTTCTTTGGGGAAATCTACTAATGAAAAGGATTTGGGAGTAATGGTAGACAATAGATGTAGCAGTAGCGTGCAGTGTCAGCTGGCAGCTACAAAGGCCAATAAGATATTGGCATGTATTAAAAGGGGTATTGATTCACGGGATGAAGATATTATTCTTCCTCTTTACAGGTCCATGGTAAAACCCCACCTTGAATATGCTGTTCAGTTCTGGACTCCTTTTCTAAAAAAGGACATTATGGACCTAGAGAAAGCGCAGCGGAGGGCTACAAAACTAATAAGGGGAATGGAAAGTTTTAGTTATGAAGAAAGGTTATAGAAGTTAAACTTTTACACATTAGAGAAATGGCGTCTTAGAGGGGATATGATAACACTATATAAATATGTTCAGGGCCCATACAAAGAGCTCTCCAAAGACTTGTTCATTAACAGAACAGTACAAAGGAGAAGGGGCCACCCGCTTAGACTTGTGGAAAGGAGATTTTGTCTACAACAGCGGAAGGGATTCTTTATGGTAAGGACAATAAAGGTATGGAATTCACTGCCTGAAGACATGGCGCTATTGAATACATTAGATACCTTTAAAAAGGGCCTGGATACTTTTTTAAAAGAGCAGAACATGGAGGGCTATGTATGTTAGAATTGGGATTAATATTTATTTAGTGCTTGTTGATCCAAGTTGAAATCTGACTGCCATTTGAAATCAAAAAGAAATCCACCCCCTCCATTCAAAGCAGAATTTGAAATTGCTGTATTGAGGGTTTTTTTTGCTTCTTTTGGATCAATGATGGTAAACAGAAATAGGAAAACGGTTGAACTTAATGGACACATGTCTTTCTTCAACCTACTATGTAACTATGTATAAATCTGTTTTCACTAATTAAAATATGACACCATAGTTATCCAATTAGTAATGCAAATTTGAGCATTTTTAATTGGGAACTGTCATTTAAGTCATATGGTTTGTAGTTGGTGGGAGGATGTCACTTTACTTTTGTAGGACCTCCCCATGCAATCCTTAACATCAGAATCAGCAACCATTGCACTTTTAATTGTGCAATCCTAGTAAGAGTGAGTGGGTACCATCTTGCTGATTTCTCCTCAGGCACTGGTAGGGTAGGCTATATGACATTTCAAGGTCCTCTAAAGGGCCTTCATCAAACAGGTTGTTACTAGGCAGCATATGTAAACAATGAATATAGGAGAGCCTGCATTATAGTAACAGAGTGAGTGGGCCATTAGAGAATCCAGCAAAAAGCCCTGTGTGCATGATTGTGTTTGAGAAGGTCACTTTACTCAACTCTTGGATAATGTTGTTCAACAGTATAGAGGCAGAAAAAGAGCCCAGTTGCTGAGCTAAGCAAGGAAATTGATTAGAAAATTTACAGGAAGCAGCAAATACACTTAGCAAAGCCTTCTGCCAATAATACTTAAGGACTATTTATGACTGGATTCCATTACAGGTGATACATTCATCACTGGTTTAGGTTAAAAATGCCACCATAGGGGCATAGGGATTTTCATCCCAGAGGGACAGTAGCTCCCTCAGGACCGAATTTGTCAATAGGCAGACAAGACACTTGCCTAGGGTGTCCTATTTTCAGGGGTGCCTGGCAATGGCCTTGTCACTGGGGCCACCCCATGTGACCCACTACTGTGACTACAGCTGTGTTCCACTGCCTCCAGCCTCCATTGGTCACCTAACTGGGACCTCCTGTGACATCATCACTACGCTGCCAATGGCAACTCATGTAGTCAAAGGCAGCTGAGCACGTCGGTGTAGTTTGCGCGGCTGCATAAAAGCCACAGGAAGCAGCCTACGCCAAAGATTTGGTGGTTGTCCACTGGGCATAGTGCATGGGAGTGTGGTTCGCTCAGAAGTGCAGAGCAGACAACAGGCCAATTGTTGGTGGACGGTTGGTAGCAGTGGCACATAGTAGCCCCCGGAAAAACCTCAAGTGCAGCATCAGGCTTATATGTGTTACCCACAATTTTGAATTATTATTATTTTGATGTAGTCATGAATCAGCAGTGCACTGCACAATATGTTTCTCTACTCCATTCTTCTTGTGATGTAGTCATCAATATTTTTAGTCATGTGATGATATATGCTACTTGCCTTAAATTCGTTTTGTATATATAAAATAACTATAAATCGATCTACAAAATGTTTTTATGCGTGAGCACCCCAAATAGATGCACTATGTGGCCAAATAATGGGCGACTGGGCGTGATTGTACACAGAGTGAAAATAAGCCATTATGCCACATTACAGGGCATTTTGACTGTACAAACAACACACACCATACACTGCAAGAAGATTGTATAGTGGTCAGTGGACACATACACCACATGAAAAAATACAGGTGATCTTCCTGCAGTGTATGGTGTGTGTTGTCTGTACAATCAAACTGCACTGTAATGTGGCATTGCTGGCATTATGGCTTATGCTCCCTCTGACTGTGTACAATCACACCCCATTGCCCATGAACATCAGATCATGTAAACTTGAGAGTTGTGTATGTGGACAAATAATTAACATACATAACTCTCAAGTTTACATTGGATAAAACTAAATCTGAGGTTCATGGGCGATTGGGCATGACTGTACACAGTCAGAGGGAACATATGCCAGTAATGCCACATTACAGTGCATTTTGATTGTATAGACAACAAACACACCATACACTGCAGATATATTGTATAGTGGTCAGTGGACACATACACCACATGAAAAAATACAGGTGATTGTATAGAGGAATTAAATATGAATGGTATCATCATTATGGTCTGTGAGGATGATACCATTCATATTTAATTTCTCTATACAATCACCTGTATTTTTTCATGTGGTGTATGTGTCCACTGACCACTGTACAATCTTCCTGTAGTGTATAGTGTGTTTGTTGTGTATGCAATCAAAATGCACTGTAATTTGGCAATACTGGTATATGTCCCCTCCGTACAAATTACACTGTAGTGTAATGTGGTATATGTTACATCTGCTCTGTCCAATCACAAGAGGGAGTGGTTACTTGAGGGGTGTGGCTGTGAGGGGTGTGGTTGTGGGTGGGGCAAAGGCAGGGCTAGGGGCGCAGAGGGTGTTGTGCCTAAGTGTGTCTGAGATGCAAATCCGGCCCTAAGCTCCCTAAAAGAGGACAGTTGGGAGGTATGAACTAATGTTCATACCTTTTATTCAGTCCCTGTTAAAAATTAAACAAATGAGTGCAAATTATAACAGGACTTTTTATATTATTATCAAATTAAATGGTGGGTTATCCATATAAATGTGGCATCAACAGAAAGCCCAACTGGGTTGTGTGGGTGGACTAAATTAATTAGAGGGAAAATATGGTTGAACAAAGGCATACTAAGAAGACCAAAATTGCTCTTGTTCTCTGGTGTAACAAACTTGTGTTCCCCTTTGGGTTTATGTACCCAAAATGCATTATCTTGCAATTTGCAGCATTAAACATTAGATCCCATAATCTTGTCTATTCCTCAAATTTTCCAAAATCATAGTTTATTTGTCTTATTCCGCCTGGAGTATCACAGCTTACCATGTATTCCATTAGAAATATCAATAACTAAGATACTTCAGAGAATAGGACCAAGCACTGAGGCACCCCATATCACAGTGCCCGTGATTCGTGCTAGACTCTGTCTATCACTTGCTGTAGTTCCTCATTGGCTGTCTCATTTCTCACAGCCTATTTAAACCCAGGTTGGGCACTCCCAGATTGCCCTTTCGTGGTGTTTCTGATATCACTTTACCTCATCTGCCTTGTCAGGCTGTTGGGCCTGAGTTACCTGTGTTCCAGTGTTCCTGTGTTCCAGTACTCCGTTGTTCCGGTGCTCCTGTGTTCCAGTGTTCCAGTACTACGTTGTTCCGGTGCTCCTGTGTTCCAGCGGTCCAGTACTCCGTTGTTCCGGTGTTCCTGTGTTCCAGTGCTCTAGTACTCCGTTGTTCCGGTGCTCCTGTGTTCCTGTGTCCCAGATTATTGTCCTGAGTGTCAATGGTGCCTGTCTGCTAGTCGCCAGCCGGTTCCGGTCATCTGTCAGGACAGCGGTGCTCACTCCAGTGTACCCTCCTGGATTCTGGCATCTGACTTTCCCTGCTGTCGCTGTGGCGACATTGTTCTCTTTCGCTCCGGCGATCCTCCCTGTTGGTTCCAGCGTGCGGACGCTGGTTTACCCATTAATCTGGTTGCTCTCACACTGCTGGTCCCAGCGTGCGGACGCTGGTTTACTCCATTAATCTGGTTGCTCTCACACTGTTGGTCCCAGTGTGCGGACGCTGGTTAACTCCATTAACCTGGTTGCGCTCACTCTGTTGGTCCCAGGGTGTGGACGCTGGTTTACTCCATTAATCTGGTTGCTCTCACACTGTTGGTTCCAGCGTGCGGACGCTGGTTAACTCCATTAACCTGGTTGCGCTCACACTGTTGGCCCCAGCGTGCGGACGCTGGTTTACTCCATTAATCTGGTTGCTCTCACACTGTTGGTCCCAGCGTGCGGACGCTGGTTTACTCCATTATCCTGGTTGCACTCATACTGTTGGTCCCAGCATGCGGACGCTGGTTTACTCCATTAATCTGGTTGCTCTCACACAGTTGGTCCCAGCTTGCGGACGCTGGTTTACTCCATCAATCTAGTTGCGCTCATTCTGTTGGTCCCAGCGTGCGGACGCTGGTTAACTCCATTAACCTGGTTGCGCTCATACTGTTGGTCCCAGCGTGCGGACGCTGGTTTGCTCCATTGATCTGGTTGCTCTCACTCTGTTGGTCCCAGCGTGCGGACGCTGGTTGCTCCATTTCACCTGGTGGCGTTGTTACTGTTGGTCCCAGCGTGCGGACGCTGGTTTGCTCCTTGATTACTCAGATCCTGAGGACAGGTTGCTGTCAAACTCCTTACGCAGTTGTCTGGTATTCTCAGGCTAAAAGACTTCTGCTAATGGAGATCCTTGTACCTTTCCACACTACTGTCATTGTCACCTGACAGCAAGGTCTCCTCTCTTGGGCTGCCCTGCCCGGTAATGGTAAGGCCGGTAGAACCGGTACATGTCATCTCACGGTTGCCTTACCCGATATTGGCAGGGCTGGTAGAGCCTCTATCAGTACTCCTTGGGCTGCCTTGCCTGGTATTGGTAAGGCCGGTAGAACCAGTACATGTCATCTCACGGTTGCCTTACCCGGTACAGGCAAGGCCGGTAGAGCCTATCACCATTTACAACTGTCACTCGGTTGCCTTGTCCGGTATTATTGGCAAGGCCGGTAGAACCTATTCTCTGTCATTTATTGTTGTATTGTTATATATGTATGATACCCTACGGGGACTGCCTTATCTTTTCAATAAAGTTACGTTTTTACCAAACCTTAAGTCTGAGAGTCTTCAAATACCGTGACACCCCACTAGTAACCTGTTCTTTCTCTGAATATTTCTCATTGACTATGACACACTGTCACCTGTCCTGTTAATGTCTTATCCAGTAAACTATCTTTGTGTTCAGTCCTAAACTATGCATCTTAAGAATCAACTATATGGGACAGTGTCAATAAGCTTTACTAAAGTCAAAATAAGCTGCATTTATTGTCCAGTCTTTATCTATCACTTGAATAACATATACAAAAAATCAACTACATTTTTTTGGCAAGATCTTTCAGTGGAAAGCCATGATGTCTTGGATCATGCAAGTCATAAGACTTTAGATATGCCACAGTTCATCTTTTAATAGCATTTCCATTATTTCCCAACTACTGATGTTAGACACACAGGTCTGTATTTAACAGAGTCCTTCCTCCCTACTGCTTTTTTTGTGAAAGGGTACTGCGCTGGCAGTTTTTCCAGTCATCTGGAAGCAATCCTGTCAACAGTGACTGCTTTAACATTAACAGCCTTGTTCCACTGTCCCACTGGCAGTCCTAGAACCATACATACATTGTCTAAAACACCAGATTTGTTCCACTAGTAGTTACAGAGCCACACATACATAGCTTTTACATTTTTTCCTTTAGTTAATAGACTGAGCCATGAAAGAGCTGTACCTCAAATTTATTATTCAGCATCAAGCCTTTCCACGTAGTTGTGTGCATTTTGTGTTTCAGTGGTGAGAGGGACACAGATGAATGGTATAAAAACAAAACACATTTTTCAGTTTATGTGTCTTAACCCCTTAAGGACCGGGGAATCCGCGCTGCGACCCGACTGAACGACCATGGAGCAATTTTTTTTATTGCTCTGTTGTGTTCCAGACTCCCTGAACGGCGTTCAGCTGCGGGGGGAGCCTGGAATTCATTGACGGTCATAGTACGTCATCGGTCGTTAAGTCAAATCGACCCTTGACGTACTATGACCGTCAAGGGTCGTTAAGGGGTTAAGAAAGGATTCTAGGGAAAAAGCTCCCCAGACATAGAACTGTTATACTATGTGTCAGTGGTGACATCACACCTGCCATTGAAGCTGCAGGATGTAATCTGAGCTGCATAAACCTGGGCTGATCGAGTGGAAAAAAAAAATCTCTGGGTGTGGGAACAAGAAGTAGAGAAAAAGGAAGCCCAGCCCAAATGTCAGCCCCTACACGCAGAAGAAAGAAGGAGAAGCTAAGGTAATATTTACAAATACTGGCTTTATGTATTGCAGAAAAATGGTACAGTTGATGTTTACTATGCTTCATATATCATCCCTGAAAAAGAAGGCTATTGTGTTAAGCCTGATAGTTTCACTCTAAAGGGTTAAGAAGGATTAGATGACTTCTGGAGCAAATCCTCTACACAACAGAGAAATAATAAATATCTTTATTGATTTAAATGGGGCTCCAAAGCCACTAAATGCTAGAGATGCCTCCAACACATTGCATGGGCATAGCACGGGTGACATCACTAGCATGCAAGGGATTAAAAGGCCTGATTAATCAGTGGAAATATTGACATTTTTATTTGTCTCCTGTGGTGCAGTTGATTTTCCCCAGAACTTCTCTGACGCTTCTTGGAACAGCAGCCTCAATGTGGTTATTTTTGCACCCCCCCACCCTTTTGTGTGTGTTTATTGAAAAGAATCATTAACAAAATAAAACTTTTAACAGACTGCAGATAAATAGTTGTGCAGATATTTATTCAGGAAATGTTGTAAGACAGAAAACAAAGATTGATAACATTAGCAGACACAACACATTTTATACCCTTATGATGTAATACATGTCTCCATCCAGATTTAATGACCTTATAAAAAAACTTGTTTTTCTCTTACTTGATATTGTTGCTCCACAAACTAGACACCATACAAGGGGAGCTGCCATTTCATTTTGACAATAAGCCAAAAGGCTTGCCTTAACCGTTTATACTACAGACTGTGTATTGGAATGTAATAAGATATGTATGCAAAATAAAAACTATATATATGATTATTGGTTTAAATGAAGCAATGTGCTGGAGACCCTGTTTACATTCAAGTTGCTAAAATCCCCAATTAATAGAGTAATTATTCTTACAAATAACAAACCCCAACTACCTTAAGCTGGACAGAAAATCCTTATGGCCATTACAAATCAATTCTGAGTAGACTGGTCATCCAAAATGAATCTTTAATTAGTACTGGATATCATGTCCTCTAAGATGGATGCATTTGTTTTTGGAGGGTACCAAAACCCCAAACCCCATTCTTAAATCTTCTTTTTGGAAATGTATTTGTTCCTTATGGTGCAGTTGGTGTGCCCCACAATTGCTCTAACTTTTCACATGAACACTGCTAGCACAATGGACAATTATTTCCAAGAGATTTAGTAACACAGTAGCATAGTTTATGAGGCTGAAAAAAGACATGCGCCCATCAAGTTTAGCCCATGTCATATCACCTTCATTAATCCAAAGGAAGGCAGAAAAACACTGCTAAATCCATTTCTAGTTTAAACCCAGGTGGTTAAAAGATTCCTTCATGACTCCAAAAGCCAGACAGATATTACCTTTTATCAACATCATAAACATCATCCCAATATTGTTCTGAGCTAGAAAGGCATCCATTACTTTTTTTAAAGCAACTACAGTATCTGCAAACACAGTGTACCAAAGCAAAGAATTCCATATCTTTACTGCCCTTACTGTAAAAAAATCCCTGCCTTTATTTTAGTTGAAAGCCCCCTTCCTTTTGTCTTAATGGAAAAACCTGTTGCTTTTTTTACTCAGTTAGTTTAATAACTAATTCCTTAGAGAGCTTTTTGTATTGACCTTGAATATATTTGTAAATGTTAATCATATCACTCCTTAGACAACTGTTCTCTAATGTAAACAACCTCAGTTTATCTAGTCTCTCTTTATAACTCATATCCTCCAATCCCATTATCAACTTTGTTGCACGTATCTATACTTTTTCAGTTCAATAATGTTCTTTTTAAAGGGATAGTAACACTTTAATATTACTAATCCCCATAGTGTAGCTATTTAAAAAAGAATTCAATTGCCCCCAGTGTCATCTCTCAAATCCTTATGATTTAAGAGAGAACCGTAAGCAAAGTTCCCCCTCCCTTCCCCTTCCCTGAAGTCAGAGTTGTACGACAGGCTTGCGGCTCTGCAGCTGAGCTGAGATCGAGTTAGTAAAAAAGAATTTCACTGAAACGGTCTTCTAAGTGTGCTTTGTTTGCAAGCACACATAGAAGACCGTTTTAGTGAAATAATTTGTTTTTACTAACGCGATCTCGGCTCTGCTGCAGAGCCGCCTGATGAAAATAAAACCGGATATCCCTGCAGTCAGTACAACGCTGATTTCATGGAAGCGGGAGGGAGGGGGAACTTTGCTTACAGTTATCTCTCAAACCATAAAGGTTTGAGAGATGACACTGGGGGCAATTGAAATGGCTACACTGTGGGGATTAGTAATATTAAAGTATTACTATCCCTTTAAGAACTGGTGCCCAAACTGTACTACATATTCTATGTTAGGACTTCTATAGAGTTAAAATTATATTCCCAACCAGTGTAGCTATACCCCATTTTATGCAGGATAGTACCCCATTGGCCCTTGCAGAAGCTGAGTGACATTGCACACGTCTCTGAAGTCTGTTTTCTATTAGTACTTCTAAAACTTTCTCTAATGATGATTCCTCAAGTAATTTAAAATTTGCTGTACATGTAGCATGTTTGGTTCTGCAGACCAAATGCATAACCTTACATTTATCTGTGTTAAAACCCATCTGCTACTCTTCCACCCATTTACTCAGTTTATCCAAATCTTTCAGCAGAAAAAATAACATTCTAGTCTGTATGTATTTTCTTAAATAGTTCTGTATCGTCAGCATTGATTGAAATATTACAGTGACCCACTTCTAAATCATTATTAAACAGAACTGAGCCAGGATTGATCCCTGTGGCATCCCAATTACAACTTTAGACCAACATGAAAAGGTTCCATTTACAACAACTCTCTACCATGTATTATACAATAAGGTCTCTATCCATGCAATGGTGTAACATAGTAACATAGTAACATAGTAGATAAGGCTGAAAAAAGACATGCGTCCATCAAGTCCAGCCCATGCCAAAACACCCCTGTTGATCCAGAGGAAGGCAAAAAAAGCCCTCTGGAGCAATTTCCAATGTAGTCCCAAGTGTGGGGGCGGAATTATTCCTTCCTGACTCCAACTGGTAGTCAAATAGTTCCCTGGATCAATATCCTATTTGCTTTGAAGCCATCTGTCATAATTGTCAATATTGTTCTGTGCTAGATAGGAATCCATTGCTGTTTTGAATGCAGTTGCATTATCTGCAAGCACAACATCCCGAGGCAAAGAATTCCATAGCCTTACCGCCCTTACTGTAAAGAATCCCTGCCTATGTTTAAGTCGAAAATGCCTTTCCTCAAGTCTTAATGGATGACCTCTTGTTCTCAGCTCAGCTCTTTGCATAAATAATTAATTGGATAGTTCTTTGTATTGACCTTGAATGTATTTGTAAATGGTAATCATATCACCCCTTAGACATCTCTTCTCTAATGTAAACAAACCCAGTTTGGCTAGTCTATCTTTGTAACTCAGATCCTCCAGTCCCTTTATCAGTTTTGTTGCACGTCTCTGCACCTTTTCCAGTTCAGTACTGTCTTTTTTTAGAACAGGAGCCCAAAATTGTACTCCATATTCTAGATGAGGCCTAACCAAGGATTTATACAGAGGTAGGATAATATTAGCATCCCTTGCTTCTACACCTCTTTTTATGCAGGCTAGTACTCTATTTGCTCTTGCAGCAGCTGAGTGACTCTGCACACTGCTGTGAAGTCTATTGTCTATCAGTACTCCTAAATCTTTCTCTAATGAGGATTTCCCAAGTTGTTTCCCATTGAGAGTATATGTAGCAGTTTGTTTCTAGAGCACAAATGCATAACCTTACATTTATCTACATTAAATGACATCTGACTAGTGTTGAGCGAGCACCCCGATGCTCGGGTGTTCGGGTGCTCTGACCGAGCACCCCCGGAGGCTCGAGTGCTCGGCCGAGCACCCGAGCCCCATTGAATTCAATGGGAGGACTCGAGCATTACACCAGGCACCCCCTGCTCTGATGAGGGGAGGGTGCCTGGTCAATGCCCCCCTTCATCTCCACAATGCCCCTCTTCCACAATGTCCCCCTTCCACAATGTCCCCCTTCATCTCCACAATGTCCCCCTTCATCTCCACAATGCCCCCCTTCATCTCAACAATGCCCCTCTTCCACAATGTCCCCCTTCCACAATGTCCCCCTTCATCTCCACAATGCCCCCCTTCATCTCAACAATGCCCCTCTTCCACAATGTCCCCCTTCCACAATGTCCCCCTTCCACAATGTCCCCCTTCATCTCCACAATGCCCCCCTTCATCTCAACAATGCCCCTCTTCCACAATGTCCCCCTTCCACAATGTCCCCCTTCCACAATGTCCCCCTTCATCTCCACAATGCCCCCTTCCATCTCCACATGTCCCCTACCTCCAGTCCCTGGTGGTCCAGCGGAGCGTCTGTAAGATCTGTGCCTCCTTCGGCACAGATCCCTGCCACCCGAACATGGCGGGCGAGCACATGGCGGCCGAGCATGCTCGCTCAACACTACATCTGACACTTTTCTGCCCATTCACTTAGTTTATCTAAATTCTTCTGTAGGAAAAAAACATCCAGCTCTGTATGTATTTCCTTACATAGCTTAGGGTCATCAGCAAACATTGAGATGCTACTTTCAATTCCCACTTCTAGGTCACTAATAAACAAATTAAAAAGCATTGGTCCCAGGATTGAACCCTGTGGCACTCCACTTATAATCTTAGACCAATTTGAAAAAGTTCCATTTACAACAACTCTCTGCCATCTATCATTTAACCAGTTCTCAATCCATGTACAGATAACACCGCCCAAACCGAAGCCTTTTAATTTATGCAGTAACCTGTTGTGAGGCACTGTATCAAAGGCTTTATTTAGGTTTTGTATTTAGGTTTTGTGCTTCCGTAGGCTTGAATAAATTCACTCACCCCCTAATCTTCATTTGCCCCACACCTTCCTGTATAGGGCACACCTCTTCCTGTTGAGGATCCATCCCTTCCTCTTCCTTTTGGTCACACCCCTTCCTCTTTAGACTCCACCTTTTCCTCTTTGAGCTCCACCTCGTCCTCTCTGTATATTAAGCATGGATAATGAGTGCCTACTTCTACATTTTGTTGTTTTGTGCACCATTTCAAATGTTTTACTATTTTAAGATATAATAATCTTAATTATTATTTTTTATTATTATTGCATGCATGGTTACAGAGCCATCTCTGTCCATTGCAGCTCGTGACACCTCTGTCCTCAAACAGCTTGCCAGTGCCATCTTTGACCCCAAACAGCATGCCATTCCCTGAGTGTCAGTTTTCTGGCTGGAGACTTTCAGCGTTGCTCTGTGCCTCATTTCCTGCAGCACGTGATGCAATGCATTGAAAGAACTCTAATATCAAAGGTGTTCAAAGACTAATTTAAAACCAGTGAACATGCTGGATCTCTATGGTGCAGTTAATTTTAACATTAAATGCTAAATAAATATGCTACAGTGACACCAGTACTATGACAGCCATACCAAACAGCTGCTGCCAGTGTTATATAGGGCCACCTTACAAGGCTTCCTGAGCTGGGAATTCTGTGCCTTCTTTATATCTTTATCTGAAAGGATCTTGTCCAGGAAAACAATAACAAGGGAAGCTCAGGCACCGTGATAAGTATACAGTCTGCATGTGTCTGTGTATAAGGACTGGCACTATACAGTATAGGAGGTACAGTCCCAGTTTGACACCCAAATCCCTCTGCTCCTCTGTTTAGGAGATCACACTGTGTGGTGTATATACCAGTGTATCAGATTGCTCCACATCAATAAAACACACAGTAATGTGGGTATAAACTTCTGTATATATCTGTTAAATTAGTCTGTGTAAAAAAGTACTTTCTTCTAAATCATTCACTTACAGAAAGAGTAACTTAACCATTTCAATGCCAGATGGGATGCAATGTGTTGCTTACCCCCTGGCACTCAAAGAGTTAAAAATTATCTAAAATACACCACCAGCCACGCTCCCAGTAACACCACCTAAAACACAAATGTCCCTCTTTGGCCATTTGAAATGTTGGGAGGTATGTTGCTTACACTGCTCACACTGTATGTATGTATGTTCTGCTTTGCATCTGTGTGTCACTGTTTGTGTATGTCATTGTGTATGTATGTGTGTTGCATGCGTCTCTGTCTATCACTGTGTGTCCCCCTGTATATGTGTGTGTTTGCACATGAATATAGAATACAATAAGATACAATGAAACAGTATAAAAACTAAAAAGTAATTGGATAACACAGTATGGATACACCGTATATCCAACTACAGCATAAAATATAATGTGATGAATATAAAAGTCACTATATAGGTACAATGTAAAATACTATTAACTTGACGGGCAAAAAGGCTAATTCTCCTGTCTATGATGGTAAATAGAAATAAGGTCTCTCCGTAATCTGTGATGGAATTGTAATAAAATGTATCACCTGTAAAGATGTTGCAAAGGTGTAACTTTTATAGCAGTTCAACATTTTGCAGATTATTTATATTCATCACATTATATTTTATGCTGTAGTTGGATATATGGTGTATCCATACTGTGTTATCCAATTACTTTTTAGTTTTTATACTCTTTCATTGTATCTTATTGTATTCTATAGAACAGCATTGTCTCCGGTGTAAGTCTGAAGCACTGATTAGGTCAGTGCTCTGACACACAGCTGGATAGCAGTTCTGTTTTATTTCCTGTATATATATATATATATATATATATATATATATATATATATATATATACACACATACACATTTTGTATGACCCTTCTTGTATATTACTGATACACACATATGTAAGAATAGATTAATAACAAGGCATATATGTATTCTTAGTGCTATGAAATGACTGGTACAACATATACTGTATGCATACAGATGACATTGGTCCTGTAAGGACAAAGAAACTCGGCAGATGGATTCACACATTTGGCTAGTAGATAAATCTTCAAGACACTTGGAGACTTGTCTAGAAGATAAAGGGTTAATATAAACTGCCGCACAGCCTTTGGTGAATATGGGTGTCATTTACCTGTTCAGATACTAGTAATCATTATTTTCTGAGGCAGCTCTGACATGCAGTCCTTCAGTGGATGGTTCAGCCACTTACCTCCCCACGAAATTCTCCAGCACAGAGCTTTTCCTGGTGCTCTGATATCTGATATAGTGAGATACCTGTATCCCTGCTCTGAAAGTATGGCCTATTTTGTATACTTTTTTTGTGGTTGTGTGCATAGGTCCACTTGGAAATTTTTGGTAGATGCAATTGGTAAAATGTGGAAGTCGTACTTCCTCAATTGGAAGCAGCCATATCAGATCAGGTGAAGCAACAATCACTAGTGTACACCAAAGTGGTAGACTTAGTTGGGAGGATATGATTGGGAGTGAAGGACTATATTATCTTCCTACCTTTCTGAATGAAGACATATGGCCATATGCATAACAGAAAAGATTGGCTATTCTGGAACAAACCAACTGCACCACAGGGGAGAAAAAAAAACTTCCAAAACACATGGATTTAAATGGGGATTTTAACCCCTTGAATGCTAGACGGATCTCTAATGCATTGCAAATCTATGTATTAGAGACCCCTTTAGCATTAAAGAAGTGAAAAGTCCCATTTAAATATGTAGGAAGCTTCATCTGTCTCCTATAGTGCACTTGTGCTCCTCTTTTCGCCTGTGTATATAGACTACTGTGTCAAGTATGTTCTATACATGTGATACTTGCCTACCAGCCCAGTATCTAATTAGCAGCAGAGAAGAGAAACTGTGTATTTTATAGTTAGCATAATCAGCTCAGGTATATTAAACTGATGCATTTTTGGAGTACTTATGTGCCACAAAAATGAAATACAGTTTGTGGACTGGAATTTATTAAATTACTAATAAGACAACAGTAGTTATTCACAAGTATTGTAATATACTTTCTTTGAAGCTATGCTCTAAGGACTCACAAAGTGGAATTGTAAAATATGTATTTAATTATGGCAGAGAGGAAAGAGAGAGAGACTCATAGATATTCTAACCATGCTGTCGTCTTCACAAAACAGACCTAGAGTACACATTTTGGGATCTGAGGTTTTACACTGTTGCATAATGGTTTCTATAAGATCAACGGTCTTTTTATAGAACAGTAAATAAAATTAATATGAGGATGTTTAACACATTGTTTTACTATGTTGCGGGTCCTTAAATAGTTAAACATAATTTTTCAAACAATTTAAAAGAAAAAAAAAATAAATCTTTATTAACCCTTTGAGTGCCAGAGGGGTACGGAACACATTGCAAAGGGTATAGCAATGTACATCAGTAGTAGATAATGTCAGAATATACCGAACAGAGACAATAATTTTAAGCATTCATCATTGTGTATGTGCCATAATGATTACATTTGATTTTTAGTTAATTGATTAGAAAGATTGTGTATGTTTTCATCTTCACATGAGGCCCCCACTGTTTTTCTAAAACATGGGCGTCTATCATGCGACTGTTGGACCAAATACAGCCCACCTGACCCCAAGGTGCAGCCCACCTGATATGTTTTAAAAACTATTTATATACCTTTTTAATTGACATACATGAACTACTACGCCAGTAAGACCTAACTTTCTGCTTGTCAGTACCATACAGTTCAAGAACAGATGTCTTTTATATATCAGTATTGTCACTGACAGGTTATAATTCACCATCATTGTCATTTTAATAAAAGGCGTTCCTCACACTTATGGCTTTCTCAATATGTGGCCCATTATTGAAAAAACTTTGATGCCCCTACTCTAAAATAAAAAACATCCATTAAGCCTAAGGACAAAAGGGATGTACAACACATTGTGTTACACAACCCTCTGGTACTTAAATGGTTAACTTGTACTGGGCATACTCAAAAATAGGGATAGCAAACTCTTTCACCTTAAACTGAAAAAGGCTTAAAATAGCACTTCCCATCAGGGAGACTTTTCTTGAATAGTGACAATTTTCTGCCTTTCTCATTGCATTGAAATCAATGGTAAGACTGAATTTCCCCTCCAAGTGGAAAATGTTCCTTCTTTTCCTGCTGGAATAGTATAAAAAGGGTGTCAGGTCCCCGCAGCATGTCATTCTGTGTTTGTTAGAGACAGAGAGAAAGCAGCACCATTTTTGAGATAGGGAAGATAGGCAATATATTTTCTGTGACTAGATTCCTCATGTAATCCGAAAAACTCAGAGAGATGCTAAATATCATCTGCAAAATCTGTCCCATTTTAGCTGCTCTACAATGCATTATAGTCCATACAAGACTGTAACAACCTGCTCCATCACAGGCCTATGGAGGTCCCTACTTGTAGAATTCCACATTCTGTATGCCAGAGTGTTTGCTTGAGCAGACTAAGGACATGAATGAGCATTCATGTGACCTATGTGAACTGCTGAAACCTTTTGAGTAGGCCAGTTTGTTGGTTATTCCTGTTTGGGCAAAAGTTAAAGAGATTTTTTCATGGATATATTTACCGCTGAAAAAATTTAGTATGGCCTGACATGAACCAGCCAATGAATGACATGAATGAATGATATGTAAGCATGCTTTGCACAAGATCTGCACATAGTGTCCGTTAAAAGCAAAGATTAATCTATTCTACCTACTTTGCTGGACCCCCACTTTAATTGAATAGTTGAATTTCTGATGATAGCAAGTGTAGGAAAACAGGCAAAGAGAGGGAACTGGGTTGCTTGATATGAGTATCAATGGTAGTCCGTTGTTCTCCAAGAGGGTGGATGTGAAGGATGAAAGGAGAATTAAATAAAATTGTTTGATAGGTGAGCTGGTGGATCCTGAGACTCTAGTGAGGCCGAGTCACAGATACAGATTACATAGACAAACATAAATACAATGTGCATTGAAGGCAAGACAAACTGACTGATACAACTTGACATGCTTTGTTACTTACAAACACTTACTCCTACATCTGCAAGGACAAGAGGGGATAGCATATACTGAGGTTTGATAGTCCTTTATTGCAGGCTGATGATTATAAAGTGAACAGGTTGATCCTGTACTATGCTCCTGTATTGAAGTGTAAAAATTAACACTGCAGTCCGTGGGAGAAAAATAGTCTGAAATGTTGATACTAGCTACTATTATATAGCAGCAGAGAGGCAAAGAGGGGGAGAAGGAATTGATGCTAGTCAGTTCTCTGGATGATTGCAGGGGAGTGTGAGTAGTATTTATAGACAGTGACACTGACAGTGACAGTTCCTTAAAAAAATAAATACAACTTTTCATTAATAGATGGCAGAGATGAGCAGGAGATTGCATTAGGGATGGGTAAATGTTTGCCTAAAAAAAAAAAAAAGTGCAAAGAACAGCACTTTTTGCTTTCTCTGGGAATTCCTATGAACGTTGCTGATTTGCTTTTGTTTTTTTTTCTGCCTCACACATACTGACACACACAGCTTTGTTACACTGCACTGGTATCCATAGAACCACACATGCCGATCCCCAGTCTTATACCACGCTAGTCCATACAGTCACACATATGGATTCCCTTCCCAGCATTGCTTCACAGTAGCCATAGACCACATATATAGATCCTTCAGCCTTGCCTCATTGTCATAAATGAATGGAAAATGGTGAGGCCCTTCAGGTACCATCAGACTACAACTTCCATCACTCTCTATTAATTTTTTTCACTGCACACATACTTACACCCCCCCCCCCAGCTTTGTCCCACTGTACAAGTGAGTATGAGAACTTAGTGGGGATTATGAAACCTGGTACTATTAAAAAACTAGTAATTTAGTAATTCCAGGGTACTCTTTATTTAGAAAAGATGGTCTCTCATATCAGTGTGATTTGGCAAGCAGAGGAGTTAGATCAACTGGTTGAGGAAACAACTAAGATAACAGTGAAAGGAGAGGTTATCATTATGAGATACTTTACTTGATATGGACTGGAAAAGACAAGCATCAGGCTCAGCCAGGATGAGAGATATCCTAAATTCTTTCCAATGATTATATTTTAGACAGTTAGTAGAAGAGTCAATTAGGAGGGAATCCATATCAGATTTATTATTTAAAAATTGAGGCAGATGTAACTGTAGGAGAGTGTGTAGGTTCCAGTGATCACTATAGGAAAGTGTTTGGGTATCAGTGACCATCAATTAATTTGGTTTAATATAAGGACAGAGGCTGAATTGCACCAGACTAAAACAAAGGTTTTATATTTCAGAAAGGCTGATTTTCAACAAATAAGAAAAAATGAAACCACTGTGGTACTCCACAGGAACTGGCAAATATAGTAAATGAGGAAAAAGCAACATATAAGTAGAAGAAGGGAGTGGAAGATACGTATCTGTACAAGGCTAGGCTGAAGCAGACAAAATGCATTATTAGATGTGCTAAAGCACACATAAAGAAAAAAATAGCCAAGTCAATAAAAACGATGGACAAAACATTTTTTAGATACATTTAAGTGAAAGGAGAAAAATGAAACAAGGACTAGTTAGATTGAAGACAAAAGATGGATGTTATGTAAATTAGTGTAAAGGTCTAGTTTACTGCCTCAATAAATATTCATGTTCAGTTTTTAAAGATGAAGGAGAAGGGATGAGAATTCTGTTGAGTCATGGGGACCAAGCATTTTTACAGAGGAAGAAATTCTAGTTTAACTCTCTAAGGTAAAAACAGATAAATCAATGGGAAAGGATACAATACATCCAAAGTTATTTAAAGACTGTATGAGTGTTTTGGCAAAAACTTTAACAAAATTATTCAGACATAATTGATAGGAATAGTTCCAGAAGACTGGAAGATAGCAAATGTAGTACTGTTTCACAAAAAAGGTAGCAGGAGGAGTCTGGCAACAACAGACCAGCAAATCTTATGTCATTAGTAGGAAAATTAATGGAAACTATGTTAAAGGAAAGAATTGTTAACTATTTGAATTTAAATGTCTTGCATATGTTTACAGCATGGGTGAACAGCAGGAAGATCTTGTCAAACTAAACTCATATATTTTTTTGACTGGGTAACTAAAACAATAGACATGGGGCAGCAGTAGATATAGCTTATCTAGAGTTCAATAAGGCATTTAACACTGTCCCTCATAGAATACTTATTAAATTGCAGTGTTTCAGTCTGGATTTAAAATTAGTTGAATGGATAAGGCAATAGCTAAATGACAGGAAGAAAAGGGTTGTAGTTAATGGAAAATATTCAGAAGAAGGTCAAGTTACTAGTGGACTACCTCAGAGATCTGTACTGGGGCCCATTCTTTTATAATAATTTTATTAGTGATATTGAAAAAGGTCTTCAAGTTAAGGTATGCCTTTTTGCAGATGATAAAAAGATCTACACGAGGGTAGACATTCCTGGATAAGCCAAATTGCAAATGATTTAGGTAACTTAGAAGAATGGATGAGAGTGATTGGGAATGGCAAGTGTGATTTAGGGTCCCTTGCTGTCACATTTGGCATCATCCCATCCCCCCGAGTACTACAAGAAACACTAGCAGCAGGCAAAGTATTGGTGGCAGCAGGTTCAGCACTGGCAGCAGGTTCAGTACTAGCAACAGGTACAACATTAGTGGCTGCAGGATCAGAAATGGTGGCACTGGCAGCAGGGGCAGTACATCTGGCAACAGGTACAACACCAATGGCTGCAGTTACAGAAATGGTGGCACTGGCAGCAGGGGTAGCACGTCTGGCAACAGGTAAAACACTAGTGGCTACAGGATCAGAAATGGTGGCACTGGCAACAGGGGCAGCATGTCTGGCAACAGGTACAACACTAGTGGCTGCAGTTACAGAAATGATGGCACTGTTAGCAGTGGCAGCATGTCTGGCAACAGGTACAACACCAATGGCTGCAGTTACAGAAATGGTGGCACTGGCAGCAGGGGTAGCACGTCTGGCAACAGGTAAAACACTAGTGGCTGCAGGATCAGAAATGGTGGCACTGGCAGCAGGGGCAGCAAGTCTTGCAGCAGGCACAGGCAGCTGACCTGTCCTGCTCTCACTATCCTTTTCTCCCTTCCTTCCCATTCCCTTTTCTCCCTTCCTTCCCTTTCCTCTTTCCTCCCTCCCTTCTTATTAAATTCCCCAAGATCCCTTGGGGTGATTTAGGGGGACTGGACAGCATTGGTTGAGTACTGCTCGTCACTTCCTCCTCCTCCTCAGACTCAGTGGACACATAATAAGGGTTCTTCCAGGTCCTCTTTTTGCTGCTTATAGAAATAGGAGTCACTATGAGCCTCTTCTGCCTCGATTTTTACTAAATATAACAAGAGAACAGCACAGCATGTCTATCTCGCTCTGTAGCTGCTTCTATTGTGTCTGCCTTCAGCGAAAACGTCACATTTTTATAGCGGAAGTGCGTAGTTCAATAATATACTTTTTGAGAACCGGTGCACAAAATTGTACATCACGCTTTAGATTATGCAGTTGTTTTACAGCAAAATTGTTCCACTTTGGTCACATAAAGCCCATTAAATTTGATTTATCCATGTCTTCTTTATGTTTCCTGCCCTTTCACTCTATGACCTCTTTTATAAACCATGCTTTTCTAGCTTAAGTCATGCTGTTGAGTAATACTGGCGTGAAATTTAGATGATGATGATTCTAAGCTAAATAAGGTGCTGGGATACATTTTTAGACTCTAATCCTGCTTAACATCAACTTACTAACCTACTTACACTAGAGGTCCTCCCCTTAATGCCCCATGTGCTAAGTAGAAGTTACTCTAGCAGTCTATAGGTATTTTGTGACATTCCTTTCCTCTACTCCTTGGTGGTTAACATAATATATTAAACAAGGCATAGAGGAAATTACAAAATTTTATAGGTATGGGGCCACCATCTGGGGCTTGCTTTCCTAACGATGGCAGAGATTATCCACCGATATGCACTACCGAGAGCAAATGCTGTAGTGCATACCCTTAACCCTTAAGTTATTGCCGTTAGATTCTGGGATACGAAAAAAATAAAAACATAGGGCACCCAATATTGTAAATCAATAAATAAAAAGGAATAGATGGACTTGGTGTGAAATACTCACAAGTCTGTTGGTCAGACATGCATTTGACAAATCAGCCAGTGGCGATATTAACCCGTCTCAGGATACTTCATGGATGCAGTTTCTACCAAGATCTGCTTGGCTTCCTCATCAGAGAGATGTACTCACTCCGAATAATGAAAATATTAAATCAAATATAAATGAAGAGAAAAAAAAGCGGCTCCAGATCAAAATATAATAACTATTTTATTAATAATATATAGATCTCACGGCAAGAGACTTATAAGTTGAAACCATATATATGGTATAAGAATAGTAGCATTATTGATGTTAGAGGCTAACATTTGTGGGTCTGCACTGACGTATTAGTACATTCACCCTACTAACTTTCTTTGAGCAGTTATATTTCCTTTATGTAGAAGACCTGCATTTACTCATACTTTCATAGTAAATTCATGCACATTGCATGTATTTAGTGCTTTGATAAAACAACTTAATAAATTAACAGATTTATGAATCTGTGATCACAATGTAGTATTATTTGGAGGCATTTCTTTGATGTTCTTTATCTTTACTTAGGGTCACATAAACGCCTACGTAGATGATGGTTTTGATGTTTTCTAGTATAATTGTGCTCTTTTAAAACAAGAAATATTATATTGTTGTTTACCACCCACAAGCACACATGTGCATTGTTATTATTATGCCTTTTTCATAAATTGAATTTACTTAGTCAATATCAAGTAAATACTAAATATATTAAATCTGTATGTTCAGAACAAATAATGACATTAATTGTCCAATTTTAAGCAAATTATGCTCCTGTATGTTATAAAATTTGTTTGCACTGTTGGATCCTGCAATTAAGGACAGGCAAAAGGTCCTATTTTCTCTGCATGGGAATTTTTGCAAAAAAAAAAAAATATATATATTTTTTCTCTCTTGTGCAGAAATCCCTGTATATTGAAAATTAATTAAAAATTCAACTTTTTTATTACTGCCAATAAAAGTCTATGACTGTGACAATTCCTACTTCAATAGTTCCTGTCAATGTCTTCAAGTCACTCACACTTCCTGCAACTGTCCAGAGAACTGGCCTGCACCAATATTCCTTACTAGGAATGGGCAAAAATTCCTGTTTAGTTTCCACCCATATACTGTCTAAACCCATAATTTCCTGAACTCTAACATGGTATATTTTACTAGAAAAACAGAGTGGAAGGAGCAAGGAGAGAGAGAGAGAAATACATTTAAATCAAATATTAAAAAATAAAGTGGTTAATTAGTGGTTCAGAATGCTGGCTGGACGCTGAGGCTAATGACTAAGTTTCTGAGGAGGAAAAGTCAGTCACTAACACTAGCAGGGCAGCTAGAGTACAAAAGGGACTGGGAGCCCACATTCTGCAGACAACCAAAACTGTGGCATCTCTGGGCATCTTTGCTTGTCCAAGATCAGACTATCCAATTGTTTTCTAACAGTTTATAGACAGGCAATGTGCTTCTTTTCAGTTTTGGAAGTCTGAGCTCTTGCCTTTCAGATAACAAGCCCTGAGGAAATTTAGGATTTAGACTTTTTAGGCACAAGCCCTGAGGACACATTGCTTTGTAGGACTTAGACTTTTTAGGCACAAGCTCTGAAAAACTTTGATTTTATGACTTAGACTGTCACCAGGATCGCTACAATTGTACATTTTGCTGTCTCCCTGGAGCTCAGGTTCGACATGTGGCTGATCGGGTTAATAGATTGTTGGGAGAGGCTGGGCATGACCCGGCTGTCATGGTACATGTTGGTACTAATGACAAAGTCAGTGGAAAATGGAGGTCCGTTAAGAAGGATTTCAGGGACTTAGGATATAAGCTTAAGTAGAGGACCTCTGAGGTAGTATTTTCTGAAATACTACATGTTCCACATGCTACATCAGAAAGGCAATGGGAGATTAGGGAGTTAAATGCATGGCTAAGGACTTGTTGTAAGCAGGAGGGGTTTAGGTTCCTAGAACGCTGGGCAGCCTTTTCCCTTGGGGGCAATCTTTATAGTTATGATGGGTTGCACCTTAGTGGAAGGGGTGCTACGATGCTGGGTGTTAGGATGGTTAGAGGGCTGGAGGAGACTTTAAACTAGAAATGGGGGAGGGTGATGCAACACAGGATGGGTAAGGTAGTATAATTGATGAAATGGAATTGGAGAAGGGGCATGGGGGTGGAGAGGGCGAATGGGTTAGATCATCTTATAGGAAGTTGTCATTGTTACAGCCTGATAAAAAGCAGATACATTTGACAAAGAAGGAAATCTTTCAGAATGGCAAAATGATAAAATGTATAAATGCAAATGCTCGTAGTCTGGCTGGTAAGATGGGGTGATCAGAAATGATTGTAACACATGAGCAGTATGATCTGATTGGTGTGTCTGAAACCTGGTTAGATTATACATTTGACTTAGCAGTCAATCTAAAGGTTTATTCTCTTTTTAGGAGGGATAGGGTTAATAAAAGGGGAGGAGGGGTATATCTATATGTAAAGCATGCCTTAAAACCTAGTTTAAGGGAAGATATAAATGAAGGGTCCAATGAAAAGGTAGAGGTCTTGTGGGTTGAAATACACACTGGGTGCACACATAACAAAAAAATGTTAGTGGGATTTGCTTCAAGCCACCTAATATTGGGGAGCTGGAGGAAGCACAACTTGTACTGCAAATGGAAAAGGCTTCTAGGTCAGCAAAGGTAATCATAATGGGAGATTTCAACTATCACGAAATTGGCTGAAGCAATATGACCTCCTGCACAACAAAGGGAAATCATTTTTTAAATATCATAAATGATAATTTTATGTCCCAACTAGTAGAGGAGCCAACTAGAAAAGAGGCCTTGCTTGACCTAGTGCTCTCAAACAATTCCAACATGATAAACAATGTACAAGTAAGGGAACATTTGGGTACCAGTGACCACAATATGCTATCCTTTGAAATTTGTTATGAGAAACCCAATAAAGAGGGTTTAACTAAAATATTCAATTTTAAAAAGGGTAATTTTACAAAGTTATAAGAAGTATTAAAGGATATTCAGTGGGGTGTAATTTTCAAAGATAAAAATGCACAAGAATCATGGAATGTATTTAAAATGGTCTTAGACAAATGTACACGTCAATATATACTACTGGGGAATAAGCACAAGAGGAGTAAAGTGAAACCAATGTGGCTTAATAATGAGGTTTGCCGGAAAATGAGAAATAGAAAACAGGCTTTAAAGTGTTTAAGTCAAACAGGTCAGATGCATCATTTAGAAAATATTAAGAATGTAATAAAATCTGCAAACCAGCAATTAAGTTAGCTAAAATTGAAAATGAGAGAAATATTGCTAACTAGTTGAAGAGCCCGTTACAAGGGCCACAGTGCCACTAGCAGCCGGTCGCGGGGCAGTCATGCACAGTAGAGACTGCCCACGCCGCAGCTGATACAGAGCGGGAAGTTCCTTTAGAGCACCCTGCTCTGTATCAGCCTCGTCACTGGCAGTCTCTACTGCGCATGACTGCAGCACACACAGCAGTTTCTACTGCGCATGACTGTGGTGTTACACACGTTTTAGCGAATTATCATATAGGATGAGAGCAAGAAAAACCATAAACAATTCTACAAGTATATTAATAACAAAAAAGTTAAGGTTGATATTGGTCCTCTTAGGGCTGAGACAGGTGAATTGATTAGTGAGGATCAGGCTATAGCTAACACCCTAAATACTTTGCTTCAGTATATACAAAGGAAACAGCTATGACGGGATATGGGCAAACAGACAAAACAACGGAATTTCCTCCATTATTTGCATGGCTTACTGAGAGGGTTATGGCAAATAAAGCGCCTGGACCTGACAGTATACACCTATGGGTACTTAAGGAACTTAGTTCAGTAATAGCAAGACCATTATACTTAACATTTATTGTTTTAGAGGAACAAGCCATGAGGAAACATTGATTTGTAGGAATTTGGCTTGTTAGAGTCACAAGCCCTGTGGAACCAAATTTGTTGGGTTCAGGTTTGTTAGAGGCACATGCCCTGAGGAACCAGTGATTTGTTGGATTAGGATTGACAGAGGCACACGCCCTGAGTAATTTGGACAGGGTAATTGCTGTAGATGTAGTATACTTAGATTTTGCAAAAGCATTTGCTACAGTGCCTCACAACAGGTTATTCCATAAATTAAAAGGTTTGGGCGGTGTTATCTGTACATGGATTGAAAACTGGTTAACCCCTTTGCGTCCGGTGACGTACCCGGACCGTCAGGCTGGTCCGGCACTTAAGGACCAGTGACCGTCCTGGTACGTCACGTACTTTTACTCACAGCGCTCCTGCAGGAGCGCGGTAAGTAATACTGGGGATTGAAGTTGATCGCTCCAAGACCGGAGCAATATCTTTCAGTCCCTCGTTCGACGTGCCGGCATACATGATCAGTCACGTGGGGTGGCATGTCGAACTTCCCTATCTGGTCCTTAAAGGACCACACACCCTGGGAACACTGGTCATTAAGGGGTTAAATGATAGGTGGCAGAGAGTTGTTGTAAATGGAACCTTTTCAAACTGGCCTAAAGTTATAAGTGGGGTGCCACAGGGTTCAGTCCTGGGCCCAATGCTTTTAATTTGTTTATTAATGATCTAGAAGTGGTAATTGAAAGTAGCATCTCAATCTTTGCCAATGACACCAGGCTAAGTAAGTAAATACGTACAGAGCTGGATGTTTTTTCTCCGCAGAAGGATTTACATAAATTGAGTGAATGAGCAGTAATGTGGCAGATGACATTTAATGTAGATAAATGTAAGGTTATACATTTGGACTGTAGAAACAAACTTTCTACATATAATCTAAATGGGAAACAACTTGGAGAATCCTCATTAGACAAAGATTTAGGAGTGCTGATAGACGATAGACTTCACAGCAGTGTGCAGAGTCACTCAGCTGCTGCAAGAGCAAATAGGGTACTAGCCTGCATAAAAAGAGTTGTAGATGCAAGGGATGCTAATATTATCCTACCTCTGTATAAATTCTTGGTTAGGCCTCATCTAGAATATGGAGTACAATTTTTGGCACCAGTTCTTAAAAAAGATATTGTTGAACTGGAAAAGGTGCAGAGACGTGCAACAAAACTGATAAAGTGATTGGAGGATCTGAGTTATAAAGAGAGAGACTAGCCAAACTGGGTTTGTTTACACTAGAGAAGAGACGTCTAAGTGGAGATATGTTTACCATTTACAAATACATTCAAGGTCAATACAAAGAACTAGCCAATTAATTATTTATACAAAGCGCTGCGCTAAGAACAAGAGGTCATCCATTAAGACTTGAGGAAAGGTGCTCTCGACTAAAACAAAGGCAGGGATTCTTTACAGTAAGGGCAGTTAAGCTAAGGAATTCTTTGCCTCTGCATGTACTTGCCAATAATGCAACTGCTTTCAAAAAGCAATGGATGCCTATCCAGCAAAGAACAATATTGAAAATTATAACACATGGCTTCATAGCAGATACGATGTTGATCCAGGGAAATATCTGACTACCATTTGGCGTCAGTAAGGAATTTTTTTACCCACTTGAGGCTAAATTAGAAATTGCTCCAGAGGGTTTTTTTGCCTTCCTCTGGCTCAACAGGGGTGTTTTTAGCATGGGCTGGACTTGATGGACACATGTCTTTTTTCAGCCTCATCAACTATGTTACTATGTTAGAGGCCCAAGCCATGAAGAAATATTTATTTGTAGGACTTAGACTTGTTAGAGGCACAAGCCGTGAGGAAACATTGATTTGTAGGAATTTGGCTTGTTAGAGTCACAGGCCCTGAGGAATCAGTGATTTGTTGGGCTCAGGTTTGTTAGAGGCACAAGCCCTGAGGAAACAATGATTTTTAGAATTTAGACTTTTTAGGCACAAGCCCTGAGGAAACATTGATTTGTAGGACTTAGACTTTTTAGGCACAAGCTTTGATTCTTATGACTTAGACTTGTTAGAGGCCCAAGCAATGAAGAAACATTGATTTGGGGACTTAGACTTTTTAGGCCCAATCCCTGAGGAAATATTGATTTGTAGGACTTAGACTTGTTAGAGAAACAAGCCATGATGAAACATTGATTTGTAGGACTTTGGCTTGTTAGAGTCACAAGCCCTGAGGAACCAAATTTGTTGGGCTCAGGTTTGTTAGAGGCACATGCCCTGAGGAACCAGTGATTTGTTGGATGCAGTCTTGTTATGGGCGCAAGCCCTGAGGAACCAGTGATTTATTGGACTCAAGTTTGTTAGAAGCACATTTCCTGAGGAAAAGGTGCTTAGTTGGACTTAGGTGTATTAGAAAAAAAGGCCCCAAAATTGTTTTTTTATATAGTGCCACTGGCCAATGGGCATTGGCAAATGTCATGGTGACATTGTGGCATTTCTGACCTTTGTACGTGCTGCTGAGTTGCCTAAGTAGCTATCAGGATGATTAGGCAGCTCCAGTGGTATGGGATCAACAGCAATGATATGAGACAGGCAATGATGGTTCCACTTGCCACTAGCTCCAGTGATGAGGCTGAGGCAATAGCAGCACCACAAGTATCCCCTACCAACACTTCAGGTATATTTGGAGAAAATAAGTTAGCTAATGCATAATGCTTCTCCTCCTGCACTTTCTCCAAAATTGTTCCCTTGGGAGCAGGAAGGAACTGTGCCTTTGATCAGCAACTGCAATGTGCACAGTATGTTTGGAAAGTTGTGAAATAGGGAAAGGAATGGAAATAATGGACAATCAAACACCTTGATGCTTACTAGGTCTGCAATGTCAAAGCATCCCCCAGAAACCAAGTACTGCTGTCACTATGCCCCTCATCCTCTCTGTTAAGGACACATGACAACTAACAGACTTAATAATGATAATAATAATAATGATTGATCCTCCCGACCACCAGCTTAGCCTATTCTATGGTATGGAATCTCCTCAGATGCTGCTTTGATTCCATGTTTTCAATTATACTCCACTACATTGCCATATGTGGTCAGCGCACAACTCATTGTGCAGTAGGTGGACATGAACTACCACATCCTCTCATCTGCAGAAACATTATAAGTGGAGGAGGTAACAATGACAGAGGTGGTTCACCAGAAGACGTTGCTATGTCTTCCAGCTCCTGGACCTTAGCATAAGAAACTGATGACGAGCAGGTGTTTTGCTTGCCATCAAAGTTACAGAGTCAGGTTGTATTTCTCTATTCTTCTTCCTTTTTTGATTTCTACTTAGATTCTTGGTGCCCTTGGGGAGAGACAGGGGGTACAGCAAAAGAGGCTCACAATTTATTTTGTGGGGGTTGGCTTTAACATGCTTCGCATGTCATGGTGTCTGTATTTCATGTGGGTTATGAGGATGGTTGTGCCAAGGTGTGTTCCCTCATTTACCCGTTTCACTGACATGTCAAAGACAGTACTGTCATACCTCCCTTTGCCCCTCTGTGTTCTGGTCCTGTTACCCTTGCGCTATTCGCTTCTATCTCTCTCTCCCCTTCCTGCTTCTGACGGTGTGGTGCTATGGTGAGCTGTCCTGATTTGCCCCTGTTGCAGCACCACAACTATCCCCCACCAACACTTCAGGTATATTTGGAGAAAAGAAGTTAACCAATACATAATGCTTCTCCTCCTGAATTTTCTCCAAAATTTTTCCTTTGAGAGCAGGAAGGAACCGTGCCTTTGATCAGCAACTGCAATGTGCACAGTGTGTAGGGAAAGTTGTGAAATAGGGAAAGGAATGAGAATAATGGACACATCTGCACATCAAACAACTGGCACAACAACAATCAAACACCTTGATGCTTACTAGGTACGCAATGTCAAAGCATCCCCCAGAAACCAAGTACTGCTGTCACTATTCCCCTCGTCCTCTCTGTTAAGGACAACTAGCAGACTTAATAACAATAATAATAATAACAATGATTGTCCCTCCAGACCACCAGCTTAGCGTATTCTATAGTATGGAATCTTCTCAGATGCTGCTTAATTCCATGCTTTCAATTATACTCCATTACATTGCCATATATGGTCAGCACACCACTCATTGTGCAATAGATGGACATGAACTACCACATCCTCTCATCTGCAGAATCACTATAAGCTGCTGGGAGAGGTAACAATGACAGAGGTTCTTCACCAGAAGACGTCGCTATGCCTTCCTGCTCCCGGACCTTAGCACAAGAAGCTGATGGCGATGCAGGTGTTTTGCTTGCCATCAAAGTTATAAACTCAGGCTGAATTTCTCTATTCTCTAGACTTATGATATAGTCTGATGACTCAAGGCTACATTAGAGTGAACAACATAAGTCCTCCAGTTGCTGCCAGACTACAACTCCCATCCTTTCCTGCTAGGCAACATGATGATAGGAGTTGTAGTCTGGCAACATCTGGAGGACCTCACATGGACCACCAGAGGGTTACATCTTGGGAACTTGCTCTGTATGTTAAGTACCTATTGACAGGTGCACTATATTGTTGTATGTATGTATATAATGTGTTACTCTGTCTGAATGTGTTAAGCGTTCATTATACAGACCCAAGATCTGAGTCTTCAATACAACTGCTATTTTTATGCCTCTCCAGTTGTACTTGGTTTTCAATGTCCATTGCCTTTTTGTATGTTTATTCATTCATACTATTAAATATTATCCTCTATTAAATCAAAGAGAATTTCTTATTTGTCTCCTTTGGTGCAACTGATTTTCCTGGGAATTGCTCCACTTTTGTTTTTTGCATATGTCCCAGTGCTCATGTAGCTGTAAGAAAAATCAAATACTATTTCTCCTGAGTGTTAATAGAGGCAGCAGTCACGTGCTATAGAGTTCTCGTCCAGGAGGCAGGACACTCAGTAGAGAAACCCCTCCTACTTCCTGCACTGTATACCCTTGCACACAGCATGGCTAACTTAGTTTTTTTGAGTGACCTCAGGGTTACAGGGCCATTTTCCTGTATGGAAATATTTTTTGCTTTTATATTTTGTTTTATTTTTTCCCCCTGTATTTGGATATCAGAGGCACTGTCTGACTCTTTCATACTTAATTCCATTGGATCTGAAGAGCTGAAGGCCTGAATTCCTGTGTATTATCTGCTCCCCTCTTTCACACTGGGTATGCGGCTCTCTTCCTGCACTGCAGTTGTGCGCCGCTAGCACCTTAAAGGGATAGTAATACTTCGTTTTAACTTTATTTTATTTTGTAGGCATTAAAAAAAGATGAAGAATGATATAAGTCTTATCTCTCAAACCTTTATGGTTTATGAGATATTCACAAGTAAAGTTTCCCCTCCCCGCCCCTTTTACCTAGTGTAAGCCATCTCTTCTCAGATGTGAATCTGGTTGTATGACCAGACAGATAACAGAAGGGGACAATCTTTTTTGCATGAAAACAATGAAAGCCCTTCCCCCCTTGACAAGTTTTTCAGCTTTTTCCCTTATCTTAATTGAAGATTGTCCCTCTCTGCAGTCTACCTGGGCACCTCTCTTCTGATCTGGTTGAACAGGAGGGGGGATACTTTGTTTGTGAATATCTCTTAAACCATAAAGCTTTGAGAGATAAGACTTATATCATTCTTCATGTTTTTTTAATGCCTACAAAATAAAATAAAGTTAAAACGAAGTATTACTATCCCTTTAAGGCTCAAGGATTAATAGATTAACCACTTTCTCCAGAATCTTTTAGCCTTATGGTGCTAGCGGCACGCAGCCACAGTGCAGGAAGAGTATGTGGCATACTCAGCAGTGTCATGGACTCGGTAGGAAGGAAAGGGATGCTGGGGAAAGCAAAGGCATGTAAGGGAGGGGTGACAGAATGGAGGGTTATAACAGGAAGGGATCCAGATGACACGCTATTTTGTTGTTCAACATATTACCATCAAGCTATTTTCTTGGGAGTGATCAGAATGTCTACCTTTTCATGCAAAGGACATTCTGTTCTTCCCGTTTTGATTCTCGCCAACTATGGGAAGATATTTCTATAGTAAACCCCTATAAAAGAAATATTAGTATTGAAATTAATATCTACTTTAAAATTCCACTGCCACCTCCTCCACAGCAAGAAAAAAGAACAAATACCCCCCTTCTTGCACCCTTTAGGGAGTTGCCTAATCCACAGTGAGGGGAATTTGAATAAGGACTGGCTTTTATATGGCCAGACCCTGTTCAAAAATGGTTCCCAAGCTCCCATTGGCTGGGATGTGGAACACAACACATCCCAGACAATCTTTTCTAGAGCTTTTGGAAATCTCTCAAGCTAGAACCATTTTTCACACTATTTAGCTCGCATTATGGGGGGAAAAAATCACAATGAACGTTGGGCCACGCGTTACATTCTGTGGGCCAACGCTCTTCATGGTTCATGTTGGTAGGGCAATTAAATTCCAATGATACCAATGTGTGTGTGCTATTCGGTATTCATCTTTGCTCTACCATGTGTTTTACCAGTGATTTACTGGCAATTAAATTGAGCCCTAGGACAGAGAAAATCCAAGCAACAAGAGGGAGCCACAACTCATAACAATGAGAATAGAGTTTTTTTTTCAGGGTGGGATGCCCTGCATCCTTCAATTGACTAAGACATAAAATGATATATTGGTTATTATAAAAGTCCCCATTTCTCTTGCATCTAATTAGGGATGTAAAGTAATCTAGCTCTGCTGTGTGGTTGGGTATAGGGCAGGAATTGGGAGTGTTATCTCTTCTGAGTGCCCTGCCTCTGGACTCTAGTCCTCATAGTCCCTGTATATCTCAGTCAACTAAGAGAAAATGATTTATCGGTAAGTATAAAAATACTTCTTCAAGTTCATATAAGGATATGTTCAAAATCTATCCAGCTAGCAATGCTCAAATTAATTCAACTTTATGCTCTTTTCTGAACATAAGTCTTTAGGACAAAAAGTGTTCCAGCTGAAATAAATACTCAGCTTCATTCAGCTTCATAGAGTAGAACATAGAGGGCTAGGTACATTAGTATTAGGATTAATATTTAGTTAGTGCTTGTTGATCCAAGGAGAAATCTGATTGTCATTTTGAATCAAGAAGGATTTTTTTTCCCTCATGCAAGGCAGAATTTGAAATTGCTATATTGAGGGTTTTTTTGCCTTGTTTTGGATCAATGATGGTAAACAGGAATAGGAAAAGGGTTGGACTAGATGAACGCAAGTCTTTTTTCAACCTAAATTACTATGTTACTATGTAAAATGAAAGATTTGATAAGGTTCAAATCTTTCTTTTTGCAACCAGGATTGCAATGGTAAAAGGTGGTACAAATATTAATAATTCGTTTTTTTGGGGGGGATTTTTAGTTTTACGGTATAGTCACTACACTTTCAATAATATTTAGCATTTACATTTCTATACTATATATATTTGCCTTGTTTATGTTTTTCTAAAAGCTAGTACAGTCGGTTCCAGCTTTTTTTAAATTATGGCATATAGGTTTTTATGTTGGGACTCATGTAGCTGAAAAATTAACTCTTTAAGGACCAGTAGGTAACACATTGTATAACACATTGCTTCGCTATGCCTTGAGCAGCCTTCAGTTGCATAATGGGTTAAGTAGGCACATTTACTCTGTGTGCTTCAGTTTAAAAAAAAACTGCCATGTCTGCCTTCATTGATAAGGCATCCAGGACTGACTGAAGATGTTATCTCTTGAATAAAGTCAAAAGGGCAAAATTGATAGTATATATTTTATTATCAATATTTCCTGGTCATAGTAAGGTAAATGAAGGGTTATTCTTAGGGATGGATGAAAGTTTTCACCTCAAGAGAGAAAAATGGCACTTCCCGCTTAGTGGGAAATTTCCCTCAAAAAATGCCATTTTCCCACTTTTTTCGCCTGGCTCATTGCATTTAAATCAATGTGAAGAATGAATTTCTACCAAGCACACAGTAAGTTTCCCTTACTATCCTACAGCCATAGTATAAAAGGGGTGGCAGTTCCCACAGCATACCATTTTGTGTTTGTGAGAGGAAGAGAGAGCAGCTCATTTTTGAGCTAGAGAAGACAGTGAAATTGAAGCTTAGTTTAGGGAGTCTTGTAGGCAGGACATTTGCTCTCTGTATTGGGGAGTCTGGGGGACAAGAAGGGGGGAAAGGAAATCGATGCAAATACCCCAACATTCTATTTGACCAATTTGATCTAAAAGACACAGGCAGCTGCGGCCCAAGTTCCTTGGTGATCTCGCTGTTATTATCTCTGTGTTGGACATGTCTAGGGGTGTGAGTGAGAATGAAGCAAAGGAACTTTACACCATATATGCTAACATTCTGTCTAACGGATTTGATTTGAAAGACACAGGCAGCTGTGGTTCAAATTACTTGCTGATTTGGTGTTATTATCTCTGTGTTAGATGTGTCTGATTGTGGGAAGGGAGCAAAGGAGGTTGACCCCAACTAATCCAACAGTCTGTCTAACCGATTTGATTTGAAATACACAGATCACTGTGGTCCAAATTCCTTGCTGATTTTGCTGTTATTATATCTGTGTTAGACATGCCTGGGGATTTGAGAAGGGAGCAAAGGAGTTGACTCCAACATTCTGTCTGATGGGTTTGATTTGAAAGACACAGGCAGCAGTGATCCAAGTCCTTTGTTGTTCTTGCTGTTATTATATCTGTGTTGAAAGATACAAATAAAGAAAATAAGAGCAAACTAGTAGGATCCTTCCTCCGGTGGGGGCAAACTAGCCAGAAGGCTGGAAGAATAAAGTAGCAAGCGATTAAAAATAGCACACCAAACTATCTAATTACAAAAATAAATCATATAGAGAAATCGTGCATACTCTATCTGTCCAGGGTTCAAAAAGGCTTAAATAGATCCACAACAGTAGAATCAAATTGAAATCCTAAAAGTAGTAGATTCTACAGGTATAATATCTAAAAGATAAAAGTCATACATTAAACTGATATCAATTCCAATCCCTCTACTTAGTTCAAATAAATCAAATCAAATAGTCCAACCTCCACAATCTTTTCTCCGCTATCCTGGTTTCACCTATTCCACCTTCGTCACAGGCAGCGGAGTTACAATTAGAAATCTTGTAGCAAATTTGTTGGATACTTGTTTTCACGGTTCTTTTTGTTGAGATCACACACAGTGTTCTAATCGTGCTGTTCCATCAAAAAGATAGACTCATCATAGTGTAGTTTATCACTTAGAACTGGAGCCCTTCCCCCCAGTTGTTACACTCACACTGTCTATCGCGAAACAGCGCGCCTTATTGAATGAATTCCTCACCCAATACAAGTATTTCTCCTCATAAAATATACTTTATTCTAAAAAGTAAACATAAAATTCCAATGAGCAGTAAAACAGTGGATACATAACCCCAAACCCCGCAGTAAATTACTTTTAGGAAAGAATCAATCTTCTTCAGACTCGATTGTAGATCTAATCTCAGCGTCTGATCTCACTACCGGGATTCCAGTTTGCAGGGGGGGTATGCCATCCACTGACTGACTCTCTTGACTCAGCCCAACAAGTTTCGTACAAACAACTTCTTCAGGGGCCAGTCAGTACTCAGATATCCGCCCTTATTTATATCTTCCATTTCTACAAAAACACTTACATATACAATCATGTTCTAATAAATTTAAATCTATAGAAATATTCATTCCCAATGATTGCAGGGTTTTTAACTTGTATATCCATTCAGTATCATGTTGTGATACTCTTTTTATCATATCTCCACCTCTCCAATTATTCTCCACCATATCTATCACTACAAATGACAGTTTCTCAGGATTACAATCATGGCATTTTTTTAAATGATTGGACACACTGTGGGTTTTTGTCTGTGTCCTCACATTCCAAAAGTGATCATTAATCCTAACATGTAATTGGCTTATGGTCCTC
Organism: Rhinophrynus dorsalis; assembly: GCA_037306005.1. Lineage (NCBI taxonomy): Eukaryota > Metazoa > Chordata > Amphibia > Anura > Rhinophrynidae > Rhinophrynus > Rhinophrynus dorsalis. The sequence continues at coordinate 312,902,280 of CM074720.1, read as the reverse complement.
CTTGTATATTGGAGGCCACATAGACACTTCAATAAATATATAACGTTGTTATGTTTACATGTAATAAAATTCTGGATTTTAAACACTTCTCCCGTCACATTAGATTTGAATTCTTTTTCAGATTTTTTCTTAATGTTGCTAATTCTGCAAAGTTTACATTTACCACATTTGAAAAAAAAAACCTTTCAACTGTTCTTGAAAGTAATTCTTCTTTGGTACATCTTTTATATATCTGTGAATGATTTTATCTTTTATATTCCATGCTCTTTTGAACACCAACCTCGGTTTCTCTGGTAAAACATTTCTCATATCATTGTCTTTCAGTAAAATGGGCCAATATTTATTTAATATTTTTATTATGGCCAAATGATCAGTACAAAACTTAGCTTTGAAGTGGATTTCTTTGTTCTCTTTAATACTCTTCTCCCTCCTATCAACCAGACATTCTCTTTCCATAGAATTTACTATATCCAGACTTCTTTGTAATATATGTTCTGGATATCTGGATAGATAGAGTATGCGCGATTTATCTATATGATTTATTTTTGTAATTAAATAATTTGGTGTGCTATTTTTAATTGCTTGCTACTTAATTCTTCCAGACTTCTTGCTAGTTTGTTCCCACTTGAGGAAGGATCCTACTGGTTTGCGCTTATATTCTTTATTTTTATCTTTTTACACATGTTTCATATTAAGCAGCATTCCATATATGGATACTTTCAGCCAATGGAGAATAAGGGAAATAGATCTAATTCAGACCTTTGATGATTTGGATGAAAATGAGGTAGAGGATGATATTGATATGGGTCAAGTTTTTCAAAAATTAGAAAGATTAATGGTAAAAGAAATGAAGTTGTGGTGGTATATGGTCACTCTAGGGAAGTATCTGGAATTGAATATGATTCCGAGGGGTTTGTGTTTTTTTTAAAAACCTACATGTGAGACAAATGAAGGTTTTAGAGAGAGTTGGAATAGAGTATTAGATGGATGCGCATTGGAATAATAGAGTTGATCATAGGCCACCACAAAAATAAATTAGATGAGTATTATAAAGAAATAGTAGAGCCTAATAATAGGATAGAACCATTCACATGTTTGGAGGAATTCAGTGAATTGTCAGAAAAAAGCAGGAATCCTCTTAAAGAAATCAGAAAAAGAAGTGATCAGTAAAAAAGCAGAAAAAAATAAAAAGGGATAAAAGAGATTATAAAAATAATACACATAGGGAGTGGAATCCAGAAGAAGAGAATTAAATGACAACGTATAATGTTATGAGAAAAATCCTCTGGAGAAAAAAATTGTTCTATGAGTGTGAAGCTAAGTTCTACAGTGGTAGAGAATGGGAATGATAATAAAATAGAGTTAGAAGCTAAAGGCAACCAGCAACACAGGAGAAGGAATATTGGAAATAGAAATAGTCATAGGAGGAAGAATTTCAGACCTTATCATTAAATGATATTAAACAGAGACCAAATAGCGTCTATAATCGGTTCTCCTCACTATATGAAGGAGAAGGAAGGAGTAATGATCAACACTAGTTTTTTTCACCAGGAAGACCAGAGAAATCAATGGGGAAGAAGATATCAGAATCAGCAATACCGTCACAGAGGGAGATGGATGAGACGCGGATATTACGTTCTACAAAGAGAGGCATAGTAGAAGGGAGGGAGAAAGGTACAACAAAAGAAATTGGTGAATGAAGGGAAAGTTAAGATCTTTAATATCAGTAAGGTTACTCTATCAAAGGATCAGGAAAAAGTGTTAGAAAAGGGTTTAAAATAAGCCCCCACAAGAAGACTAAATAAATTTGAGACATTTATAGATGTGCACAAATTTATGCTACGTCTTTCTCTCAAAAAGTATTTTTTTGAAACAAATAGCCACAGAAACGAGATCAATGGTTGAACTTCCCCATTCAAGATTGAAGAATGCCTCGGTCTTCAACCCTGTATCTCATAATAGTCATTATATGGAGACCTTTAGGAACACTGTTTTAGAAGATATAGAACAGTGGGATAATAAAAGAAAAAAGGGTAACTTAACCAAAGGAGAAAGAGAAGGCTTAAGAAATTTACAAGAAAATAAAGAGTTAGTGATAAAGCCGGCCGACAAGGGGGGGATAGTAGTTATGGATAAGGAAAGATCCTGTATGGAAATGAATAGGTTATTGGAAGACAAGAGAACATATAAGAAATTGAGGAAAGATCCGACTGCAGGGTTGAAGGAATCATTACAAGAGTTCTTACAAAAAAAGGTAAAAAGGATAAAGTTTTAGATGAAAAAGAATATGAATATCTAAATATTTTGAATCTGGTCATCCCAGTTTTCAAAGTTCATAATTCTGTGACAGACCCCCCAGGGAGACCAATAGTGTCGGGAATTGGGTCTCTTACCTTTAGACTATCTGAATATATATATGTCTTTTTGCAGCTGGTGGTGCAGAGCCTTCCATCATATTTAAAGGATTCTGGTGATGTGATTAGTGTTCTATCAAAATTTAAATGGAAGGAGGAATTTCTGGTTGCAACATGCGATGTACAAACTTTGTACACTGTTATTAACCATACTGATGGTTTAAGAGCGATAAAATACTTTCTGGATAAATCAGATCATTTGCCAGATAAAAATGTACAATTTATTATAGAGAGCATTGAATTTATCCTCAACAACTATTTTTGGGCTGAGGATGATTTTTATATACAAACTCTTGGGACGGTGATGGGTACTCGCTTTGCACCGAGTTACGCAAACCTGCTAATGGGATTATGGGAAGAAGAGACTATAAACCCACTTTTAAGTACCCAGAGCCCTCTGAAACTGTGGAAAAGCTATATAGATGATTCTCTTTTGGTATGGGAAGTCGACCAAGATTCATTACAGAATTTCCTAAGTAAGCTAAACGACAACAATTATAATTTAAAGCTCACCAGTACAATAAACGCAAGTAGTGTAGACTTTTTAGATCATGATATATATATATATATATATATATATATATATATATATATATATATATATATATATATATCATTATTTGACATCAAGGTTCTTCCAAAAGCTCGCTTGTCAGAAACAAAACAAAACAAAACAAAAAAAAATGTAAAACAGAGTATCTAATTCTAGTTACTCAGAAAAGAGTACAAATGAAACATATGGTATTTATTTTGTATTTGCTTATCTATTGTATATGCCTTCAGTTAGATGAACTACAGCAGATTTTCAAACTAAACCTGGAACTGCTTTCATATTGTAACTGATACATTGTTAGTACAGATGAGAGAAAAGTTCAGTTTCTCCCCTGCAGCAATTTTTGCATTTTTTCCAGTAACCCTCAACATTTCCAACATGAACTTTACCAGTTTTACCTTATAGCCAACACATGCCACAGGGGTTCATATGTGTTGTTCTATGGCTACTAGTACACTGGGACAAGGTGTGGGGGTTAGTATGTGTGGCAGCATGGAACCAGTGCACTGGGGCAAGTATGGGGGATTAGTATGGATACTGAGTGACAAGGCTGTTGAGTACTGTGTGTATCCGTCTATGACTACCACTGCAGTGGGACAAATCTGGGGGTTCATTATGTGCAGTTCTATGGATGCTGAGGACTGTATGTGTGGATCTGTGGCTACCAGTGCACTGGGGCAAATCTGGGGGCTCAATATCTGTTGTTCTATGGCTACTGAGTGACAAGGCTGTTGGGGAAAGTTGTGGGTCTATGGCTCCCAGAGCAGTGAGACAAAGCTGGGTGATCAATATGTGGGGTTCTATGGCGACTGAGTGACAAGGCTGTTGGGAACAGTTGTGGACCTATGGCTCCCAGTGCAGTGGGACGAAGCTGAGTGCTCAATATGTGGGGTTCTATGGCAACTGAGTGACAAAGCTGTTGGGGACAGTTTTGGGCCTATGGCTCCCAGTGCAGTGGGACAAAGATGAGGGATCAGATTGTGTGGTTCTGTGACTACCATGGTATAAGGATGTGGGTCAGTATGTGTGATTATTTGGCTACCAGTGTAGTGGGACAAGACTGAAGGGTCAGTATGTGTATGGCATTACAAAAACATAAATACCTCACTTTCAGTTCCACATATGAAGAAAAATGCAGTTTATTTAAATATTTTCTTTTCAGGCAGACGTTTTTGAGAATCATAAGAGGGGTTATGTATCACAGAATTAGAAATGAAGGATGATGTACTAAGACCTATTGGAGCAATTACCTGGCAAAACAACTACACCATATTGGGAAAAAAAATCCCCAAGTGGCCATTGATTTAAATGGAATGCAAACCAATGTACAAGAATCCCCTCTAACATGAAAGAGGTTGAACCCCACATTCAAATCAATATTGAGTTTGAGTTGTACTTTATAATGCAGTTGGTTTGCCCCAGAATTGCAGCATTTTTTCTTAGTACATCAGTGTTATGATCTAACCATGATCAATGTACAATTAACATCCATTTATTATATTTTTGCAGACAGTAAATTGATGGTCAAAATGCTTAACTGATTATTGTTCCCATCTGCTTCATTTTTGGCAATAATAGTAGGAATCCTATTAGCAGTATGAATTAAATTTTACTGAAGGATATTGTTTCTGGCAACAGTGTTTAATAATACCAATTTAAAGAAGAAACGCAAGTCCATTGCAAGCTAATGAGGTGTTCTGAGCTATCATTAATGGAATAATTACATGAGTGAGTGACATTAAACATTTTCAGTCAAGGTGGTCAACATATGGAAAAAAATCTTTGAATAATCGTTTGACTGAAAGCAGAACAAGTAATGAAAATAAGCATTGAAAGTCAATTACATTTCAATATCAAACATTATAGCAGTTTTGTGCAATTAAAATACAATTTAATGGAGGCAATTTGCATTTGCACTCTAGAAATATGTTACCAGCTTGGGGCATGCAATGGGGCTTATTTCCCTACTATAAATTGTACAATTGGGCTGCACAGTGCACTGGTAATACATTAGGTTGTCAAAAGGGTCTACATTTTTGTGAATCTATCAAATCCCATGCTCACAGTACCATTGACGTTAGAATAAATGAAGGTGCCTCTTTGAGTGCCAGAGGGTCTTGCAGTGCATTATCCTTCAATGCATTTCACTCCACCCTGGCACTCGGAGGGTTAATTTTACACTATTTTGAGAAGTTTGACTAATTTTCAGAGGGAAAAATATGGGCCATCTGTACAAAGCAGGAAGAGAAATTAGGGATAACACCAACTGTATGTAGTAGGCAAATAAAAAAAAAATCCAAATTCCTGCTGTTTTAAAGCAGAACTATCAATATGAATTTGTTTTCATATTTGAAAACTTCATTCAGAAGTGCATATTTATCATGGTAACCAATACACCATCATGTGTTCTGTATAGATTAATCACTCGATAGCCTCTAACACCATTAGCTGCAAGTCGATGTGTGACCTACAGCATATGATTACTGTAATGCATAGCAGTCAACAATCTCCACCATTGTTTGATGCTATCAAGCCCAGTACACCCTCTTCATTGCCTGTGTAGGTAAATAATGTAAATACATGCCATTTCCTCTGCTCCATCTTCTATACATTGCATTAAGCAATGAATAAAGAAAAAGATTGTCTCAATACACATTTCATCTGTCATACTGCCCTGCCCTTGATGCAAGCATTGTTAAAGGGAGACATTCGGCGTACATAGGCAAGTAATTCGGCATTAGGTACATGAAGGGTTAATATGTGAAATAAAAGTGTCTCAGTGCACCACAGAGCTTAATTAGATTATGAAAGCGCTGAAAAGCCTCACTAGCATAAATTAGCGTATGGTACAGCACTCAGAGACATCACATACAAACACTGAAGTAGGAATATATACTAAACTATGCACCTGCTGGTCTTTTGGCTAACATGATACATAAACAGTTTTTATCATTTGAAATTGTATTGAATTTTATGTAAGTATAACAGGTACATGAGAAAAACAGAATTCTAAGGAGTTACCAGGATCTTTCAACAATAAGTATAATAGAAACCAAAACAAAACAAGCACATAGCATAAAGGACAAGAACATCAAGTCATGTTACATTATTTCAAACAGAAATTTAAGAGATATTTAATTTTATTTGTCATGTAATGCAAACCTGACAGGCCAGCCAAATGCTAAAATTCCACACAGCATATTTGTTATAATGACAATTCCACTTTAAGCTGCTCCAGAGTTTCTTTTCCTCCATTGTAGTAAACACTGAAAGACATGTCATCATTGTTCAGCTACTTTATCATACATTTCCACTGTCCATAAGGGTTAGATTTCTAAGAAAGGAGTCGAACAGGCTGTAAAGAGACAGTACCTCCTAGGATAAACTTGAGATAAACACAATAAATAGCATGCTGGATGGGGAAAAAAAATATATATTTTATTTTTTGAGCTGATATAATTTAGTCACATAACATAGAGGCTGAAAAAAGTGTTAGTGTTACTGAAGGAAAATGTTGACTCACACTATACGACATCTACAACACTACTATTATGTGTCCTTCAGCCCCATGAACTTTTAGAACTACATCTTCTATTCATTTTCACACCTTTAACATGCTGCTGGTGTGCCTCTTAAGTCAGATCTGTGATTGTACTTCAGGTGGGATCTTAATGAGGATGTTAGATGAGATCCTGCTTAGCCCCTGCTCACATTGTTTGTGTGTTGAGTTATTTTGAGGGGGACAGCAAATTTACACTTTTATACAGGATGCATACTCACTACTTTACATTGTAGCAGAGTGCCATTTCTTCAGTGTTTTGTCACGTGAAAGATAAAATAAAAATATTTACAAAAATGTTAGGGGCGTACTCACTTTTGTGAGATACTGTATGTAGCATGTTTGTTTCTACAGCCTACATGCATAACCATCCATTTAGCTACATTAAATGTCATCTGCCACTTTTCTGCCCATTCACTCATTTTATCTAAATTCTACTGCAGAGAGAACATCCCACCCCGTATGTCTTTTCTTACACAGCTTAGTGTCATCAGCAAAGATTGAGACGCTACTTTCAATTCCTACTTCTAGTTCATTAATAAATTGATAAACATTGGGACCAGGACTGAACTCTGTGGCACCTCACTTATAACTTTAGACCAACTTGAAAACATAGTAAAATAGTAACATAGTAAATTAGGTTGAAAAAAGACACAAGTCCATCAAGTACAACCTTTGCCTCATACCTCAGTAACTGAGAATTTTATAGTTTTCCTGCTACCAATTAAATTAGTCTTTATCAGACCTTCCTGATCAGCCTACTGATAAACAGTATAACTCTGTATGTTCCCTTTTGAAATAAATGTATCTAATCTTATCTTAATGTATCCATTGTATCTGCCATAAGTACTTCCCTGGGCAATGAATTCCACAATTTGACAGACCTTACTGTAAAAAAACCCTTCCTCTGCTGAAGTTTAAACCTCCTTTCCTCTAATCTCAAGGGGTGTCCCCTGGTCACCTGATCAGGCCTTGGAATAAATAGCTCACCGCAGAGATCCTTGTATTGACCTCTCATATACTTGTACAATGTGATAAGGTCTCCTCTTAGTCGTCTTTTATCTAGAGTAAATAAACCAAGTTTGGTTCCATTTACAGCAACTCTCTGCCATCTATCCCAATCTCTGTCTATCTATTTCAATCAATGTACAGATATAACCTCCCACACCGAAGCCTTATATGCTGTAACCTGTTGTGAGACACTGTATCAAAGGCTTTTTCAAAACCCAAGTATCCTACAGCAATTCCCTTGTCCAAATTACTACTTACCCTTTTGTAAAATGCAAATAAATTAATCTGACATTGATCTATTCTTCATAAAACCATAATGACTCCTACTAATAATATTGTTTGTATTCACATAGTTCTGTCAGATAGTCACTCTTCTAATATCTTACCCACTATGGAAGTCACAGGTCAATAATTTCCTGGTTTGGATATTGCATCGTTTTGAACAATGGAACTACATCAGCTGTCCTCCAGTCACAGGATATGACACAGGGCACTATGCCTGGTGAAAGTGAATCACAAAATAATTAGACTACAGTATAACAAGCTTCTTGTGTTGCTGTGGCAATCTGCAGAGTCTTTGCTTTCAATTTCTTCTGCTATAGTGATGTCAGCTGCTCATATCCCACCATCCCTCACAGGTTATTCTGTTTCTTCAACTTTCCCCTCTCTCTCGCTCTATTTCTATTTCTTTCTCTGTTCTTGCTTTCTTGTATCTGTTTATTCTACAACATGCTGCATAGCAGGAAGTTCTGGCTTTTTATTTTAAGGGAGTGGAAACTCTCCACCATTAAGAACACAGATGGAAAATGGAAATGTTCCCCTGAGAAAATCTGTGGTTTTCACAAAACAGTGTAACATCTATGGGTTTGTGTGTACTTGCACAACAGCAGTAGAAGACTTGAGTGTTAGTGTTACTGAAAAAAATGTTGTCTCACACTATACAACATCTACAACACTACTATTATGTGTCCCTCAGCCCCATGAACTTTTAGGACTACTTCTACTATGTATTTTCACACCTTTAACATGCTGCTGGTGTGCCTCTTAATCAGATCTGCGGTTGTACTTCAGGTAGGATCTCAATGAGGATGTTAGATAGCATCCTGCTTAGCACCTGCTCATATTGTTTTACACAGAGGCCAGATAGCAAATGTTTCATTTTTGTATCGTGTGTGAATTATTTCCATACTGGAGATTTCATAGACTGATGGGATCCTGAGGAACTATTGCTACTACATTGGCTAGATGTTGCAATAGTACTAGATGTACGGATCATTGGCTCACTGGCAAAAGAACTCCTCATAACTAGAGCTATGGATGTTGATTGTTGTTGCTGCTTAGTAGTTAATAATAGAGAGGGACTGGGTGAGGGATGGACTTGGAAACATTGATGTTTCTGCTGCTGATGACTTGTCCATACTTTCCAGATAATCTCTCAAAATGTTTATAAACAAGCATTTGGTTACTCTCCAGGGCTGGAAGTCTGAGCCTTTCCTTCCAATTTTTGGGCCAACATATTGTTGTTCTCTTGCAATAGGGGAAGAAGAAGGGGAACAAAGGGGAGGAGCTATTCTAAATCAATATCATTATCATCTGGAATAATTAGGTCATCAGCAGCATCAGCAGCAAAATCCTCTGCTTCCTCTGTGCTACTGTCATATTCTTAAAAAACAACACATGAATGCAACCAGGTCTATTCAATGCTTTATATGCATCCTGTTATATCAGCTAGGGAAAGCACCTAACATTGAATACAGAAACACAGGGACAAATTCTAATAAGCTAGAAGGAATTTTTATTAGTCTCACTGGGAGGGTGATGTATGAATTCCCCTGCACAAAAGTCAGCAGGTGCACTTCAGGTTAGCAATTAGAGTATATGATTGCTTTTACAGCATATCTGCACACACACTTTGCCAACAATTAGACTTTAGTGCCAGAAAGCTCAAAGCTCTTTCCCTATAGAAGGTACAGGGAAATAGAGTACATTTATGCAAATTACTCTGCTCCCCATTTCATTCATCAGCTGTTAGGGATGGTGATATCTGTAATTCACAAAAGGTGGAGGTCCAACAATTTACTACTACTACTACTACTACTACTACTACTACTACTAGTAGTAGTTGTACTGCATTAGCACATAAAATTACTTAAGTGCATGGTAAAATCTTTATAAATGTAAACAATGATTATTCAGTACAGCTCTTGTAAAGTGCAGTAGTGCATCAAAGTGCAATTGGTTATTTATTTGGGTAAGTACAAACAATTATACTATGGCTAAATATTGACCTGATTTATCCAGCAGTCAATAAATCAAATATGAACCATAGTCTTAAAAAAGAAACAGAATAAAAGAAAACCCAGCATAACCAGATCATGAAACTTACATGAACTCTTATTAAAAAGCAAAAGAATTGATACCACTTTTTTAGACAGGCCTGCAGCCTCCTGATGGGTGAAATTTTTTGCCTCATAAAAAAAGGTGAAAAATTATTTGCAGAGGGTGGGAAATTTTTTTTGCAAAAGTGTCGGTTTTCCTCTTTTTTCCACCTTGTTCATTGCATTGAAATCAACAGTAAGGCTGAATTTCCTCACCACAGAAACAGTGGAGTCACCAGGTGGGGGGGGGGCCAAGGCCCCCACCTACATTCTACTGTGCCCCCCAATGTACCCCCCCAATTTTCTTCACCCGGCGGTGGCTCCTGAATTAAATCTGCCCTGCTGCAGGAGAAGAGAGTGAGCCTGAACTTAGTGCTCACACTGCTCAGTGGCCGATTTGCACGGCCCAGCCCAAAGGCGGTGGCCTTCAATGTCTTTTGTTGGTGAAGTCAGTCACAGTGTAACTTCAGAACACTGCATCTGCGCACCAGCCATCAGAGGAGCTGCAGCTGCACCCAGAGGAGGATGTCATGGACAGCACAGGCCAGTGGCGGTGGCAGACCACTGGGGCACCAGCCACAGCAAGTTTTGAGCTTGAACAAGCAAGCAGCGAGCAGTCATGGTGACAGGTGAGATCTCAGTTATCTTTTAAAGAAGTGACTTTGTGTTGCAAGATGACGTGGTTCTAATCACATTTAAACACTGAGGACATGAGTATTAAGAATGTTCAAACCTTTTATTTTTACAGTAGCAGTACTGGCACAGCTGCGTGTATTTGTGCATATGTGTGCAGGAGATCCTTTAGCAAATTGCTAAAGTGGTATCTTATGTTTTTTTGAATAGAGCAAAGCGACATTCTGTTTCTGGTCTAATGCACAGTGATCTGCAACATGAGAATCTGCCCACAGGAACATTTACAGAGTACTGTATAATCTATCTGCAGGTGAGGTGAGTGGGGTACTCAGAGGTACTCTGTACTTGGTTACATATTTCACAGAAGTGGCTGGAAACAGAGAAATCTGAATTTTGTAAATTTGTGTTTTCCAAGTGAGTGTGTATGTATATATATATATATATATATATATATATATATATATATATATATATATATATATATATATATAAATCACCATTAACCCTTTACTCTACGGCATTGTGCCTGCATTTCACTACTATATTAAAGATGAGGATTTAGTCACATTATATGGCCATAGAATGCTAAGCTTGCCACTAACACCAAGGTACCTCATTTTTGGCAAGTACCTAACCATAATATGCTTTGTCTTATGAGCTGAATCTCTCCTATTTTAGGCATTTACTGACCTTAATTTACTTAATCCTGAGAGCTGAATCTTTGTCAGCTTTACTCATTAATGGAGAGAGACTCTCTGACAGGCATTATATAGTGTCCTAAAGACAATGAACATTGCACCTGGGGGTGGGAGGGGTGCTTAAACTAATAGAAGCTGTTGAGGCGATTGATGGTAGACCAAACCATCCCATGTCACACATGAGACCTGTCCTCTGTGTCTTAGAGTAGGAGCTCTCCATTTGGAGACCCTACAGTTTCAAGTCATTCAGTCTCCACATTACGTCGTCATTCTGGAGTTTCCTTGGCTTCAGACACACAACCCCAGAATGGGCTGGAAAACCTGTGACATTATATCTTGCTATGATTATTTTAAGGAGTCTTGTGTACAGTAGCCCACTAAGATTTTATGTACCTTCCCTTCTATACCCTCAGAGTACCAGTCATTCAGTGAGGTATTCAGTAAGGGGGAGGCTAGCACTTTGCCGAAGCATAGGGCATATGACTGTGCTATTATTTGGACACCAGGCATGAAACCTCCTAAGGGACGCACTTACCCTCTGTTGGTAGAGGAGACCCGAGCTATGGAGGAGTACATTACTGATACCTTGGCCAGAGGAATTATCAGGAAGTCTCCCTCGCCCGCGGGGACAGGATTTTTCTTTGTAAAGAAAAAAGATAGGTAGCTTAGACCTATCGACTATAGAGGTCTAATCAAGCTGATGGTAAAGAATACGTCCCATCCCATTGATAACTGAGTTGTTCGATCGTTTGAAGGGCTCCTCAGTGTTCACAAAACTTGATTTGCGGGCAGCCTATAATCTTAACAGAATCAAGGACTGCAATGAGTGGAAATCCACTTTTAATACTCGTAGTGGCCATTATGAGTATCTGGTCATTCCCTTTGGGCTGTGCAATGCTCCAGCGGTATTCCAAGAGTTTATAAACGATGTACCGAGAGATCTGCTACAGTCCTGTGTAGCAGTTTACTTGGATGACATCTTGATACACTCTCCCAATATTGAGACACATCAGAGAGATGTTGCTACTGTGTTGCAAAAGTTGAGAGAAAGCAAACTGTATTGTAAGTTAGAAAAGTGCTATGGATACAGAGAAACTCTCGGCAGTTCTACAATGGCCGAGTCCGGTGGGCCTGAAGGCTATACAGAGATTCTTAGGATTCGCAAACTATTATAGAAAATTCATATGAAATTTTCCCATGGTAGTCAAACCCTTGACTGACTTGACTCATAAAGGGGCTAATACCTCGGCTTGGTCCCCTGAGGCCCTCTTGAAGCATTGAAGTCTGCTTTTGCTGTGGATCCAGTTTTGTTGCATCCTAACCCTGCCTTGCCCTTTACCCTGGAGGTGGATGCATCAGAGACAGGTGTGGGGGTTGTGCTGTCCCAAAGACCTGAGCCTGGCAAGACCCTCATGTCTTGTGGGTTCTTTTCCAAAAAGATGACTAAGGCCCAGAGCCTATATGAAATAGGAGATCGTGAGTTACTAGCCATTATTCTCGCTCTCCGTGAATGATGTCACCTCCTGGAGTGGATGAATGTTCCAATCCTGATCTTGAACGATCATAAAAATTTGACATACCTGTCAGTGGCCACGGCAGGCCAGATGAGCACTGTTCCTGTCCACATTTAATTTCGTGGTATCATATCTTCCAGGGTCCAAGAATGTTCGAGCTGACGCTCTATCTAGGCAATTTGGACTGGACTGTGAGACTGAAAGTGCACCTGCTGATAATGGCTCCAACATAATAGCTGCCTTGAGGTGATATGGTGCATTTACCCTACTTTGTCATTATCCTATATTTAGATGTGATAAGATTCCTCAAGGAAATCGAAACTGTTAGAGAAATCCTAACTATCACCCTCGAAATCTGCTCCCATCTTTTCCTCTCCTACAGTGCTCACAATGCATTATAATGCATACAAGAGAGTAACAACCTGCTGAAAATGAAGATTCCTACTTTTGGATTCCACATGGCACATTAAAGCATTTGCATAAACATAATATGGCCATTGTCTGAGTATACAATGCAAAACTATAAGGCTTTGGAGAGATCATCTTTGTCCCCTGGTCAAAGGCAACTACATGAGCTGTTGAAACCTTTTACAGAGACCACCTTGGTGGATAATCATGTAGGAGCAGGTATTAGTGAGATTCTTCTAGTGATATATTTAATGCAGAAAAAACTGAGAAGCATGGCTGATGAATCTTACCATAATGACAATACAGACTTGAACCAGCTAATGAATGACATTAGCAGGCTTTTAGCAGATCCAGCACATAGTGTTTATTAAAAGAAATGAGGATGTAATAAATTATTGCTAGTTTTCTGTACCCCTTTTAAATATAAGTTTTCCAAATTTGTCCCAAGGTGTGATGATCAGCAGCATCTGAGGATTCTGATTCAGTGAATGAACATGAAGATATCTTCCTAAACAGAGTGGAGGATTGCATTGTGGAGGTGACAAAAAGAAAATAGGGCCAAAAAATTAGCAGAAAGCATAGTGAAAATAAAAGAATGCAAATGGTTTTACCATCATCTGCAGCAAAATCAGCAAGAACAATCCAAAATGTTACACACACACATATGTGATCATCATTATCCTCATCATCATCATAATCATAGAAAGTAATTAATGTGGCTCAGTAGCAGCAATCTACCATTTGTGGTGGTACATCTGTTTAAGACTTGCTTCAGACTATGATTTGGTAACTGATACACATGAATACCATATAGCTCCTAGAAGTGGTACCTCTGCATCTGGGCTAGTTACAGCATACTTTCAGGATAGCCACTCACTAGGCCAAAACAATGAGCCCATTCACTACTGACAAAACAGTGTATGTGACCTACACTGACGTGTACTGCAGTGGAAACCTTTAGTTGGCCACCAGTAAGTTTGCAGTCTCAGGTTGGTTTTCTGTGCACCTGGTTATATTGATAATGACCGAAGGACATGGCTATCAAGTAGCAATGTTGGGAGACTTACATTTCTAAAAAGGAACTAGCCAACCTGATACCCTGCATTCCATTGCTCTCATGTGTTACTAGAATTGGTGCTGCCACAAATAATGATCAAACAATAACAATAAATAGAATTGAAAAGTCTCTTTACAAGTCCAACGACTGTCAATCATAAAATCCCATATGGTATAACAATAAAATATTAGATAGATAATATATACGGAATAGAGAAGCACATATAAGAAACATCCACGGAAAGACAAAAATATAAAAAAAGAATTAAAAAAATAAAATATTATACAAATGTATTCAGTCTCCACATTCCAATTCTTATAAAGAGTGGTATTTCCACCAAATGTACCTGTGTAGGTTCAACAAGTGATAACGGGCAATGTGTGATTAGCAATACAAGAAATTATCCACTCAATATCATTACTTGTGCAAAAAAAATCTTCCATTCAGGCAGCGCCAAGTGCAGCTTGGTTATTGGTGACCTCCTCCACCTTTCAAAATCTATAAAACCTAGAGCAAGAGACACATCTTCTAAAAGTAGCTTTTTTATTACACCAAGTTAAAATGCACTTACAGTATCCCTACTTGAGGGATAGCATATATAGAATCCCAAAACAGCCGCACTAAATCGAACTGGATCTCACCCATGTCCTCTCGACCTCTCCTTCCACCACTTAGGTTAGGGATAATTAGGCTGTCAATCTTTCCCAGCAACAAAATCTATGCGGCTTAGTAGGTCTAAGCGTCAATCCGATTGCTACAAGCCTAGATCCCTATTTGGGTAAGAGTAGAGAGCCCCAGAGTCCGCTTGTAGTGATTGGATTGATGCTTTGACCTACTAAGCTTCACAGATCTTGTTTATGGGAAAGATTGGAGATTAGCCTAATAATCCCTAACCTAAGTGGAGGAAGGTAAGAACGGAGAGGTTGAGATGACATGGGTGAGATCCAGTTTGATTTGCTGCGGCTGTTGTGGGATTATAGATACGCTATCCCTCAAGTAGGGATCCTGTATGTGCATTTTATCTTGTGCTTTACTTGGTGTAATAAATGCTACTTTTAGAAGATGTGTCTCTTGCACTTTTTTTAAAGATGTTGCCATGTGTGGTCAGTGCACCACAATGTGCGGTGGGTGGAGGAACTGCCACACATCTTCAGACTCGCTAAAAGTTAATGGGAGGAGCAAAGGTGGTAAGCAAGAGGAGGAAGAGGACCCTGAGGGTGCTGGGACACAGGCAAGGTGTGCATTTTTCAATACCTGGACCCTAGCACAAGAAGACGATGATGATGCAGGTGTTATGCTCATCATCAAACAACCAAGCTAGGATACTCTTGTCTTTACCTGGGATTATTGCCCCTGTTCTTTGTGCTCTTGGGGAAGGACAAGGGGCAAAAGTGACAGTGGCACTCAATTTCTTTTTTTTTTGTGGTGTTTGGATTTCACATGCTTAATATATATGTTTAGTGTTGATGTTGCATGTGCATTCTGATGGCAAATGTGCCAAGGTATATCCCCTCTTTTTCCCTTTTAGTTACCTTATCATACATAGTTCACAATGCAGTCAGTGATTATTACATTGTCCCTGGGAATATTACCACAACTCTAATTTTAATGAAGGTAGAGGTTGAGAAGAATGTTCTTTTTGTTCTTCTCTATAATCACCTTCTCTGAATGGGGCAGGTGCTGCTCCAACATCAGTACTAGAGTTAGGACCAGGTGCAGAGGTGACAAGAGGAACCTGTCCTAGTCACATAGCACTACTTCCTTAACCTAATCCTAAATTGACCACTATGGTCTGCGGCACACTAGCCTGCTAATAATAATCCTGTTGCTGAAAAAGATAAGATGGGAAGTTCCAGATTTTTATAGTAATGGGTCAGGAATTATTGTGGCTATAGAAATATAAATGGGAAATGGCAAAGTTCTTGTGGGAAATTTATTGGCAGCAGAAAAAAGGCAAACGTTTTAAGTACTTTCAGCTTGGAAAAAGCTGCAAATTGTGTTTTTCTGTGAAAATTCCAGTGAAAGGGGATTTTTGCCCATTTCTACATCTGAGAACAGATGTAGGCAGCTTGTTTCTTACTATGATTATGTTGAATAATTTGACTTTGTTGCTTTCTGTAGTGAAAATCTTGGCTGCCTATGGTATAATCAAAAAGGAAATGTATCCATGCTGTTTGGGTCCAGCTCAGCTGTATCTAGAAATGCTCCTAAGTAACACTCTCAATTCTCAAAGTTTCCCACTTGTCTTCAGCCTTACCGCACTCTGCCCCTGGGGCTCATCCATTGAACTGGTACTGTAAATGGATAGTTCAAAGTATAAGCAGATTTTAATTTTCTATATAACAAATTAAGCTTAGGGAGACATGCAGACTTTAATGCTTTTTTTTTTTTTTTGACGTGTCATTGGAAAATAAATAAATAAACCATGATAATACTCAGTGTGCATGCTAAGCTCTCACTAATTGCTAATCACTTAAAAAAGGGACAAAGCTCTCCTCCTCCCATCACACGCAAAGTCAGACAAACTCTGCTTCCAATCACTTATATAACTTATTATTATCACGCTACAATACAAATGTTTCTAAATTGATGCTTAAGGGAATAATTCATAATCATCTCTATTACAATAAACATACCATAAAAGCCAAAATAAAAAAAAGAAAGGAAAGTACAGATATAATTGTTTATTTTGATTTGATGCAATAGACATATTAAATTATGCATAACATTTTACATCATGCATCTTAATTTATAATTGATACACTTACAAGTTAAGAAGATTAGAACTGCCTGCTGTTTGCTAACATAATAAAGCTAATGGGCTTATTACTGTTAGCACTGAGGGGCTCAACAAGTGGGAAACCCTACTGTACAATCAGGATGGGATGCAGATCCCAGCCTTCCCTAGGTCAAGGCACTTTAGGTGTATTTAACCCATGACCACTCCCTACACATAACATACGCTGCCCCCAGTCCCATCCATTGTTTCCTAGCACAGAAAATACTCTTGGCCTAAAACCAGCAAGAACCAAAAAAGATGTAATCCCTTGGTTGCTAGAGGGATCCCGACACTTGGCAATGAAGATCTCTATAACATCCAAGGGGTTAAATAATGGTCTGTAAAGTGGCATGCAAACTGCTTCTGGGACACTGAGATTGCTTGTGCCACACCAACAATTCATTATGTGGGTGTGACTGGGAGAACTGAGATGTCCCTAAAACTGTGCCTGCTCTGCTGATTGTGAAAATCAATCCCTGTGTACAATTAACAGTGTTCAGATGGAATGTGTTAGCTATTTCTTCATATCAGTATTTGTTTCCTCATTATCTGTCACTGGTATTCTATTTTAAAACAGAAGATATATATATATATATTTATGATATACAAGCTGTAATATCTTCTATTCCTGGTCAGCTCTGTTTGTGAAGTTGATGTACTATGAAGAACTGCAGTAGTTCTAGGGCAAACAGGGCCATTTAACCCTTAACCCTGAATAACAAATGGGCACATAATGCATTGCAAAGTCATGTGTTGGGCAACCCTTTGGCACTTAAGAGGTTAACAAAAGGACAAAGTTAGCAGCCCAGGATCCACTGATAAAAGACCCCTCAAAGTCAAGGAGAAAGTCTCACTGTCATATAACTCAGGTCAGACCCCACTGGATCGCCCTCTCCCTAATCTACAATACAGGTTACAGTTGATCAGTGTTTGAAAACCTGCACTGTTTGTAGTCAGGAGTTAAAATTTAGTATTTTGCTAAGCTTCAGTAGGTGCAAGTGTTTAGCATTATGTGAACATAGGTGTGGGCAGCATTCTATGATGTTAACCCCTTGAGTGCTAGTGAGGTACCAATGCATTGTAATGGATTCATGTAAGGTCACAATTTGAAAACAAGTGTAGATTTTATTTACTCTCCTTGGATACAGTGCACTAGGTATCTATTTAGCATTCCAAGGGTTAACGTACACAATTACATAAATGAGTCAGTGTGAAACATTAGTTGGCCTGGTCCATCAGAACCAGTATAATATCAGTAAACGTGTTTGCCATATTTATCAGTAACATCTTTTCACTGATACATGAATTGCAGAGGATCCATGATTTTAATCAAGCGTGTCATATCCTGCACAACAGAATATTTCTACAGTAGTTTTAACTTGCTACCTGGCAACTATTTTTATGAATAAAGTCATAATATCTCAATTTATCAAACTAAATAAGTGCATTTAACCCTTTGAATGCTAGAGTCTAGCATTCAGACTCAAAGGTATATCTATTATAATTATTATTCACAATATGCTTGCTTTTTGTTATTCTGGTTGTTTGACATAAGTATCTATATATTTTTCTAACCTTCAGTCTACCCTTGACAAATGGTATATGAAATGTAAGGGGTGCCCCGAAAAATTCCAGACTGTATTTTAGGGGTGCCTTGTACAAAACAAGATTGAGAACCATGTTCTAAACTTAAATTCTAACAGAGATTAAAACCTATTTGTCAAACATCTATTTAGTAATAAACAAAGTAATACTCTGCATGAAAAAGAGATCCATTCCAGATAAAACATTTTCCATGGGCTGAAGTGTCTCTCCTCCATCTGAATGTTTGTTAACTTTTTTTCTATCACTTTAAATAAATCCCTTTTTTATTTAATAAATGTAACTTTGGTCATTCTCATTCAGCCGCTCACATTTTTGGCTTCATTGTGAAAACCCATAGTGTGTCTCCCTGGGGGTGAATGGTAACCCTTTACCCCCAGGGTAAATCTCATAGACCTCTTGCTGTCAGTACCAGCTACACCTCATGACAAGGCCCAAAAAGGCCAAAATGTATGCCTGGAGGTAGCTGGTAGTCTTGTGCAGTGGGTGAGTTGACTCCTTTCGGAACTGGTCGGACCTTTTGGATGGGATTAGGCTGATATGCACTTGAAAACTTCTCCTCTGTAATGTCCCTAGAGTGTAAAACATGATGCTTCTGAGCATTGATTAGCTACAGAACAAGGAAATTATGTACCACTCACATTTTTGGTTTAACTTTGTGTAGCTGATGTGGAGCAATTCTGGATCAAATCAACTGCCCTTTGGGGACAAATATGCATTCTTCAATTTCTTTTGGCTTTAAATTGACACTCTGAACCATGAAAAGTCTAACACATTGCTTTGTAATGTGTTGAAGACGTCATAATAATTCAAGGGGTTTACAATCCTTATTTAAATACATGGGAATTTTTGTCACCTCTGGTGCAGTTGGTTTGCTCCAGAATTATTCCACATTACTTAGTACATCAGCCTTTAAAGCTTTTCTTATCACCTACTTGAGTGTCTACTCATAGACCTCCACCCCCCTGGCCTTTGAAGGAGAAGGTTCCAAATACGAAAGAAAATAAATAGAATTATATGGGACTATTAATCTAACCACCTGAATGTCTGAGAGGTCTCCAAAACATTGCAAAGCACACAGTTAGCATCTATAATATAGCATGTAAGATACTATACACAAAATTATGGACACACAAACACACACATATACACAGACACACACACACACACACACACAAACATACATATACACACACAGACAAACACACATACACAGTCTTGTATACACAGTCTCCCATAAACACATTCAAACAGCATGACATACACACAGACACACACACAAACACAGACAAACACACACACATACACATAGGCACACACAGACACACATACAAACAACAAAGACAAACACACACACACACATACACAGTCTTGTATACACACAGTCTCACATAAACACATTCACACAGTGTGACACACACACACACACATACACAGTCTTGTATACACACAGTCTCACATAAACACATTCACACAGTGTGACACACACACACACATACACAGTCTTTTATACACACAGTCTCTCATAGACACATTCACACAGTGTGACATACACATAGTCACATACACACACACACACACACACACACAGTCTCGTATAAACACATTCACAGTGTGACATACACAAACAGGCAAACAGACACACACAAGCACACACACACTCAGGCAAACATGCACGCACACACACACACACACACACACACATACATATACACACACCCACATATACACACACACATACACAGCCTTGTATACACATAGTCTCGCCTAAACACATTCACACAGTGCGACATACACATAGTCACATAAACACACAGTCTCGTATAAACACATTCACACAGTACGGCATACACAGTCACACAGACACAAACTGACACAGTCTCTGTCTCTCTCTCTCTCACACACACACACACACACACAGTATGTCTCCACTGAACATTATCACCATACCTGTTCAAGTTACCCTCCTGTCTATCACTTCTGAAGTGACAATGGGGCCCACACACTAAGCATTTAGCACTGAAGGGGTCAAAATTCCTTTTAAATAAGTGGGATTTGGAAAATTTGTTTTGGTGTAGTTGGTGTGCTGCAGAACTGTATGCCTGGAGGTAGCTGGTAGTCTTGTGCAGTGGGTGAGTTGACTCCTTTCGGAACTGGTCGGACCTTTTGGATGGGATTAGGCTGATATGCACTTGAAAACTTCTCCTCTGTAATGTCCCTAGAGTGTAAAACATGATGCTTCTGAGCATTGATTAGCTACAGAACAAGGAAATTATGTACCACTCACATTTTTGGTTTAACTTTGTGTAGCTGATGTGGAGCAATTCTGGATCAAATCAACTGCCCTTTGGGGCAAATATGCATTCTTCAATTTCTTTTGGCTTTAAATTGACACTCTGAACCATGAAAAGTCTAACACATTGCTTTGTAATGTGTTGAAGACATCATAATAATTCAAGGGGTTTACAATCCTTATTTAAATACATGGGAATTTTTGTCACCTCTGGTGCAGTTGGTTTGCTCCAGAATTATTCCACATTACTTAGTACATCAGCCTTTAAAGCTTTTCTTATCACCTACTTGAGTGTCTACTCATAGACCTCCACCCCCCTGGCCTTTGAAGGAGAAGGTTCCAAATACGAAAGAAAATAAATAGAATTATATGGGACTATTAATCTAACCACCTGAATGTCTGAGAGGTCTCCAAAACATTGCAAAGCACACAGTTAGCATCTATAATATAGCATGTAAGATACTATACACAAAATTATGGACACACAAACACACACATATACACAGACACACACACACACACACACACATACATATACACACACAGACAAACACACATACACAGTCTTGTATACACAGTCTCCCATAAACACATTCAAACAGCATGACATACACACAGACACACACACACAAACACAGACAAACACACACACATACACATAGGCACACACAGACACACATACAAACAACAAAGACAAACACACACACACACACACATACACAGTCTTGTATACACACAGTCTCACATAAACACATTCACACAGTGTGACACACACACACACACATACACAGTCTTGTATACACACAGTCTCACATAAACACATTCACACAGTGTGACACACACATAGTCACATACACACACACACAAACACACACACACAGTCTCGTATAAACACATTCACAGTGTGACATACACAAACAGGCAAACAGACACACACAAGCACACACACACTCAGGCAAACATGCACACACACACACATACATATACACACACCCACATATACACACACACATACACAGCCTTGTATACACATAGTCTCGCCTAAACACATTCACACAGTGCGACATACACATAATCACATAAACACACAGTCTCGTATAAACACATTCACACAGTACGGCACACACAGTCACACAGACACACACTGACACAGTCTCTGTCTCTGTCTCTCTCTCTCTGTCTCTCTCTCTCTCACACACACACACACACACAGTATGTCTCCACTGAACATTATCACCATACCTGTTCAAGTTACCCTCCTGTCTATCACTTCTGAAGTGACAATGGGGCCCACACACTAAGCATTTAGCACTGAAGGGGTCAAAATTCCTTTTAAATAAGTGGGATTTGGAAAATTTGTTTTGGTGTAGTTGGTGTGCTGCAGAACTGTACCTTTTCCCCTTAGTATATGATCCTCAATTACTTTTCTCCTAATGTAAATTATTACAAACTCCACAAACACTTTCAAATTTAATATTCAAATAGTTTATTATTAATTTTAGTATAAATGTCACTAAAAGGCCAATTCAAATCTTACACACTGAGATTACAAATAACTTAGTAGTGGATTTAAATCCATTCACTTTTTTTGTTAACTGCTTGATGCTACAGGAGGACTCTATTTCACTGGATAGCAATGAATTGGAGACCTTTCTAGGATACAATGGGGTTAATACCATCTGGCAGTCAGATGGACTTATCAGAATATGCCATCTGTAGTTGAATTACAAAGACAAGCTGTAGATTGAGTTTTATGCACATTGTCTGCCAAATTAAAACAATGAATATGTGCTGTATAAATGAAATTAATACAATAAAAATATTCCCCTCTTCCAGGCTAGAATCTGTTGATTGCTGTAGTACTACTCTAGGGAAATTAACTCCTTGGATGCTAAAGAGGTCTAGTAAGCATATCTTTACAATTATATGGAGACATTTACAGCCAGGGCTTACTTAATATTGGAACAAAGTGGGCAGTTGCCTATGGCCATTGGTGGAAAGGGTCCCTCAAAGACAGTGGAACAGACATTTTGATTGCAATATAACACACAGTTTGTAACCCTCTGGTTCTCCTTCTCTGGAGTGATCTGGGCTGCAAAATGTGGGAAACCATGTGTTAACCCTTTGAGTGTCAAAGATTAATCCTACGCATTGCGTTGCAATGTGTAGGATACCCCTCTGGCAATTAAAGGATTAAAATTAATTTCTCCGTCGTCCAATATAGGTTACTGGTAACTTTGGATAGGCGACCGCCCCCTTAAGTAGGCAGAAACAATTCTTGAAGAGAATGCTGGGTGGAGCCTACTTCCTCTCCTTAGCTGCATCTAGCCACTCCCCTCCAGTAAGATTTGTTCCTTGATGAAGATACAAGGCAAGAGAACAGTTCTGCTATAGTTTTAGCTTATTTTTTGTTTTGTGTTAGATATGGAATACCACCATTAGGCGGATTACCATTACTGACATTCCCTAGCAGACAGCTCAGTTTCTAGGTGCTATGGTGGACCTCTCAGCCCTGGGGGGGGAGAAATCTTGTTTAGCAAGTTCTTTTCCTAGGAGTTGCCCACTGAGGCTTCTTCTTTATCGATGGTAATCTGAAGACAGAAGAGGCTGAGGAGCGCACTGCAAACCAAGTGGTCCCCAGGCTCCGTGCTCCTCCTCCAAGCCCAAAAAACAATGGAGGGCCAAGCAGTCCTCCACCAAGCCCAAGGCTTCCAAACATTCTTCGGCATGACGCTCCGAACCCCGGTCTCCATGCGCCAATGGGTGGTCATTTGCGCCACTTCTTCAGTGTCTGGACAGACACCGTGGTGGATCCGTGGCTTTTTCAGGTTGTGTCAGAGGGAGTATAGGATCCCTTTCGTCTCTTCCCCCGTTCAGGTTCTTTCCTTATCACACTCCTCAGGGAGCAGAGAAGCGCTGCCTGTTCCACGGCACCATCCGGACCCTTTTGGACAAGGAGGTTCTGGAACCAGTTCCAGTTCTAGAAATAGGTTCGGGTTTTTACTCCAACCTGTTTGTGGTTTCCAAAAAAGGATGGAGGCTGTCGTCCAATTTTGGACCTCAAGCACCTCAATTCCTTTGTGGTCAAGACTCACTATAACCAGGGGTCACTGAGGATGGTGATCGCGGCCATGCCTCCTGGGGAATTTCTTGCTTCTCTGGATCTTCAGAATGCATACCTGCATATTGCCATTCATCCAGAGAGCCGGCAGTACCTCAGGTTTGCTTGCGACCAAGGGCATTTTCAGTTTTCTGCTCTTTCCTTTGGATTACAGCTCCCCAGGTCTTCAATCACGTCCTAGATGCATTAGTGGCTGTCCTCCACCTGGATGGCATCAGAGTCACTCTATACATGGATAACTTGTTTCTGAAGGCCCCCCTCTATGGAACTCCTTCATCAGCAGGTCAAGGGCTGCATTCATGCACTGACCCATCACAGATGGATTCTCAACAAGGACAAGTCGGACCTTGTACCATCTCAGAGACTAATCTTCCTGGGTCTCCTCTTCCACAACAAACTGGGCATGGTGTTTCTCACGTATGAGGTGGCTCACCAGATCATCCTCAAAGAGTCTGCGGTTCTAGCTCACGATCCAGTTCTGGCCAAGAAGCTGACCTCCCTAGTGGGCAAGTTCATTTCCACCATAGAAGTGGTTCTGTTTGCCATGGCAGGGGTCAGCCAGATCTATTGAGGATGTTGGTGTCTCTTCCCCTTAACGTGGAGGTGAGCCTGCCGTGGTGGCTCAACCTTTCCAATCTGCTGAAGGGCAGTCCCTTCCTAATATCCTTCTGGACTACCATGAAGATGGATGAGGAGCAGTCCTGGGTCACAGCAATGCCCAGGGTTGGTGGTCTCTGAAGGAATCTCTCCTTCCCATCAATGCGTTGGAGCTTCGGGCAATATTTCATGCTTTTCGCCACTGGGCGCGCCACCTGGAGGGCTGCCCAATCAGAGTCCAGTCAGACAACTCCACGGCTGTGACTTACATCAACAAGCAAGGCGGTACAAGGAGTCTCACAGCTTGGTTGGAGGTCAAAGCTGTTTTAACCTGGGCAAAAGAACATGTTCCTGCCATATTCTCAGTTCATATTCCCGACGTAGGCAACGTGCTAACAGACTTCCTAAGTTGACACACAGTGGACAGCGGAGAGTGGGAACTGAATCAAGAAGTGTTCAACCTCATTGTTCAGAAGTGGGGACTTCCTTCCATCGATCTGATGGTGACAAGGCACAATCGGAAGGTTCCGGTGTTCTGCTCTCACTGGAGGGACCCTCTAGCTCTAGCTAGATCCCCTATGGCGTACATCTTTTCTCCCATTCCTATGCTACATAGGGTGTTGCAGAAACTACGTCTGAAGGGCTCTCCAGTCATTCTGATTGCTCCGTACTGGCCTCATAAAGCTTGATTTTGGGAGCTCCTGGATCTCTCTGTGGCTGAGCCCTTTCAGCTTCCCCGCCGTCTGGATCTTCTTCTGCAGGGGTCCCTGTGGAAGGAGGATGTGGACCATCTGGGTTTGATGGCATGGAAATTTAATCCTCAATACTGAAGAAGAAGGGTTTTTCTTCAGGTGCGGTGGTCACTATGCTTAGTGCCAGCAAACCTGTTTTCTCTAAGGTATACCACAGAGTTTGGTATTTCCTTCCTCTCCTGGTGCACCAATAAGGATCTTTCCCAGGAATTTGATCTGCCAACAGTCCTGTCCTTCCTATAGGATGACATGGACAAAGGCCTCAGTTTCAGTTCCCTTAAGGTTCAGACTTCTGTTCTCTGTTTTTTTCAAAGGCGCATCACTATCCTTCAATACGTTAAGGTGTTCTTTCAGGGCGTCGCTCATACTCACCCTACTTTTCGATATCCTGCTTTTCAGTGGGATCTTAACTTGGTCTTGGACATCCTTCAGCGCCCTCCATTTGAGTCATTGGCTACTATTTCTCTGTGTATGCTGACTTGGAAAATGGCTTTTCTCCTGGTGATTGTATCTGTTCCCCGTGTCACAGAGTTGCATGCCCTGTATTGTAAGACACCCTTTTTGGTGTTTCACAAAGACAAGGTGGTTCTTTGCACTTCTCAGGAATTTCTCCCGGAGGTGGTCTCTGAATTCCACATTAATCAGGAAGTTGTGGTACTCTCTTTCTGTCCTGACCCTACATCCGACAAGGAGAGGGATCTTCACTTGCTGGATGTGGTGCGATGTCTCAAGTTCTATGAGACCAGCATCCAAGGTGACCATAGCGTCTTAGATTTAGTCTACTATTCGTAAGGCTTATGAACGGCAGAAGAAGCCTGTTCCATTTAGGGTTTTGGCTCATTCCACTAGATCCACTGGGGCATCTTGGGCTTACAGGAATCAAGCCTCAGCTGATCAGTTGTGCAAGGCTGCCACTTGGTCGTCTGTGCACACCTTCTCTAAACCCTACCGTGTTGATGTGCTGGCATCGACTGATGCTAGTTTTTGAAGGAAGATCCTTGAGGCAGTCTTGCCTGTGTAGGTTCTCCTTTCGTCTCTTCAGTAATCCTTCACTTTTGAGCCCAGTTGGCTCTAGTTCAATGTGCTGTGCTACAGTTCCTGGTGTGTTTTTACCCCAGTTTTATGTCCATTGCCACTTTGTTGTTAATGTTGGGCTGCCTATGATCTGATGGTTCATATATGCTCTGGTGACTTTGGGGGCCCGGAGCCTGGTCCTTGCCTTACTTCCCACCTCTGGGAAACTTAATGGTTGAACATCCCAAAGTTACCAGGAGTCAATATTGGACGACAAAGAAAGATAATTCTAGTTTTACCTGTTAAAATCCTTTTCTCTTAGTCCATATAGGTTACTGGTAACTTTGGGTAGGCGACTGCCCTTTTAAGTAGGCAAGAACAATTCTTGAAGAGAATGCTGGGTGGAGCCTACCTCCTCTCCATAGCTGTATCTAGCCACTCCCCTTCAGTAAGATTTGAGACACTAACTAGTGACTATGTAGTAAGAAGGGAAAAGAAGACTCCTGTGAGCATGAACCTGAAAGGACTCCCAAGTTCAGCCACAGGAGAGCCAAGCATGGTCCCTTGACAGGGTGGGAGACCAGTAACCTGTATGGACTAAGAGAAAATGATTTAACAGGTAAGACTAAAATCCTCTTTTTATTGTGAGAAAATACTGCAGCTATTTTTTCAGGAAAACTAGTGCAATTCTAGAGCAATGCAGCTACACCATAGGGAATACAATACTTCATGTGTTTCATTCAAACAAATCTTCAATTCATTCACATTCCATGAAGGTGGACATGACTGGCTACTAGCAGGACTACCGGACCTAGAACTCTTCCCAATGGAACTTCTGTCATTTTATTTTTCAGGTTGAGAAAGGGTTAGTGTGTGAGCCTCCATAAAATGACAGTGTACACTGTGCAGAATTTGAGACCTATTAATCCAGTCCAAGATGTGTAATAAGTGTTATCTGTTGTGTAATGGTTCTAATGTTGGAATCCAGTTGAGGTGTAAACTTTGGAGGATGGGTGTTTGTAGTGAAACACACACAATACCTGTAAGAATTAAATACCTGCCCCAGAAGTTTATCGCCCAGGTTTTTACAGCTGCAAACAGAATATTGGAGACAGTACAAAGTGAAGTACTGAGTAAGCAGGCAAAGACAAGGCCAGGCAGTCAGAGTAGAGACAGGATGAGGTCATGGCAGGCAGACAATATTCAAGTCCAAATGACTTGCAGAATTCAAAGTTGGGTAGGTCAGAGTCCAGATAACCAAGAGAAGTTAAAGCAAGGTAATCAAAAGTGAAGAGTGCCAACTGTCAGGGTCAGGCCAAGACAGGAGAGCACCGAGGAGAATACCAAGTCAGATTAAATATCTGAAAAGGAGTGAAAGCAAACATACCTGAGATACATCTGTCCCTTGTATCACAGTATGAATGAATGATGCTCTGGAAAATGTTTGCAACGTGTCATGAATGCCCAAGCAAGCCAATGAGAATATGTTTACAATAATACTTGACCAGAACAGAAGCAAAGACAAGATGCCTGCTGAAAGAAACTCAGAAGGCAACAATCCTCTGTGAATGCCCCAATGGCAACAAGGAACAAAGCAATGCAGTGCAGACTTGACACTTGAACAAGGGAGGAATGACAACTTTTGGCCTTGGGGGGCAAATACAACCACTGTTCCAGCCCACCACTATTTATTCATTTTACAATTGGCATTAATGCTATAAAGTAAGGCAAGTGATACCAAGTGATGCCACATAGCTTACAACTGAAATGGAGCTACAGTAGTGATACTACAGATATTACGATCAAAATGGAGCTCCACTAGTGATAAACAGCTTACAGTTGGAATGGTGTTAAACTAGTGATACCGGAGAACTTATCATTGATATTAACCATTTCTAGTGTTACCACAGAGCTTTCAACTGAAATGGAGCTACATTAGATCTATCACTAAATTCACAATTGAAATGGATCTAAACAAGTGATATAACAGAGCTTACAACTGGAATTGAGCTACAATAGTTATATCGCAGAGCTTACAATTGAAAGGGTGTGACACCAGTGATAAACAGAGCTTACAATTTAAACGGTGCTACTCTACCAGTGATACCAAAGAGGTTACAATTGAAATTGTAAGCTCAGGGTGATAACTAGTGTAGCTCCATTTTTATTTTAAGCACTGTGGTATCCCTAGTGTAGCTTTGTTTCAGCTGTGAACTGTGGTATCACTAGCCCTATTTCAATTATAAGCTCTTCCTACTGGTAGTCACAGTACCACACATATACTATCTAACCCTCCAGCAGTTAGCAGTTTGTGGGTGTGGAGCATTCGGGTGTGTGTTAACACAATGCCAAGGAGGAAAGACATCAGCAATGATCTTAGAGAAGCAATTGTTGCTGCCCATGAATCTGGGAAGGGTTATAAGGTAATTTCCAAACAATTTAAAGTCCATCATTCTACAGTGAGAAAGATTATTCAAAAGTGGAAAACATTCAAGACAGTTGCCATTCTTCCCATGAGTGAACATCCCAGCAAATTCACCCCAAGGTCAGACCTCAGTTAGCATGTTAAATGACTACTTTCAGAAAAAGACAGAACAAGTATTGCTTGTTTGGAAGGGTTGCCAGGAGAAAGCCTCTTCTCTCTAAAAAGAACATGGCAGCACGGCTTAGGTTTGCAAAGTTGCATCTGAACAAACCACAAGACTTCTGGAACAATGTCCTCCACCCGACTGAAATGCTGTGGCAGGAGCTTAAGAAAGATGTGCATAAACAAATGCCCGCAAACCTCAATGAACTGAAGGAATGTTGTAAAGAAGGTTGGGCAATAATTCCTCCACAACGATTTGAGCGACTTATAAAGTCATACAGAAAAAGATTACTTCAAGTTATTGCTGCTGAAGGTGGTTCTATAGGTTATTGAATCATAAGGTGTACTTAGTTTTTCACTCATGGCTTCTCCATTTTGGCTTTATTTTTGGTAAATAAATCATGACACTGTGTAATTTGTCATGTGTTGTTCATTTGATGTTGTATTTACCTAATTTTTAGACCTGCTAACGAACAGATGATTGTTATTATGTCCTGATATGTAAAACTGTAGAATTCAAAGAGGGTGTACTTTCTTTTTTACAAGACTATATATATATATATATATATATATATATATATATATTTATAAATCTATAACTATAATTAAAAACAAGGACAAATTGGGCACTCCAAAACTCCAAAGCGACTGAATATGCAAATGCCTTGGTGCAACCTACATGAACTATACAACAAAAGTCATTGGTCATGAAACTAAAGAATAGGAGCACTTTTAGGTCTTATAATAAGAAAAAATGGTGTAATTTATTGTATCATCAACATTTCAACCCTGGAAGAATGGCCTTATGCAAATGGGGACACAAAAATTAAATGCAAAGGCAAGGACAATAGACGATGGATTGTGACAAGAAAGGTAGGGAATTCATCCCTTACTGGAATGCCTGCAAATGACCTCTGTCTCTGTTAATTCTTCTGTGTCAGAGTTGCTGCTAGGTGGCTTCACTGCAGTTCCAGATGCCTCTTAAAAAATAAAAAAAAATCAGTTCTTTCTTCCCAGAGACTCCACACTACCAGCTCTCAGTCAGGTGAGCAGGTGTATAACTTGCCTGAATAAGTGTTTCCAATGGGGGGTGGGGGGGATGGAAGAGAGTTTCTAAGCAAAAAAAATCTCAAATCGTACAGCTTGAAAGACTAGCTGGAGATTGTGCAGTGAATAAATTCCACTGGCACCCTCATTACAAGATACTGGTCCTAAGTCGTTAATTAAATAGTTGGAGCACCTGCCCATAGGCATGTTTGGCTCAGTGGCCCTGGGGCAATTGCCCCCCTGCCCCCTGGGCCAGCCCGCCCCTGCACTTAAACCGAGGATGGGTCATCAAAACTGTAATATATCACATGCATAATTGGAATACACATGATTTGTACCAAGAAACGTTATTACTTAGGCTTCCTAAATACTTGGTTTAATCCAATAACTACATCCGCTCATGGATTTTGGAAGAGAACTGATGGAATCCTTTAACTGCTGTTGTATGTAGCCATGGCATTTGCTCACTTCTCTATCCTCACTCTGAGAACTTTAACAGCCTTACTTTTAGGTCTACTATCAGGTTAGGAGTAATTTTCTATTGAAGAATGGAAGGTATGGTTGCAATGTAGCTTTCTCTGAAGATAAAGATATAGTTATTTTAAGTGATAGGTATACTGAGGATACTCTATCTGTGGTGGTACAGAAAAGAGTTGAAGGAAGGGTGGCAGTAAATGTTCATGGTGGGATGTGAAACTGGTGAGGAGTAAAAGAAGAGGCCTGGCTCTGTTCCCCCTACTGAACAGTTAACATTTTGAAATGTTGGCTATTTTGTCAAAATAGGGGATAAAAACCTAAGTCTACAGGTTGCTGCAAATACTGAGTAATACATAACTCATTGGAGGAAAAAAGACAGCATACATGGTGAAGGATCATTATATAACCCCATTTTGATTTTACAATCAGTCAGGAATGCTATATGGAGCTTAAATCATCCTAGGCAGGGTTTACAGCATCCCTCTTTACCCATACCTCCTTGGTTATCGTGTAGAGATTAAAGATCCAGAGGGGGCAATACTTCCCTCTAACTCTGCTCCCAATTTTTGGTCTTTGGATTTTTGTATTTATTTCTCTTTCTTTGACTGCAGCTGAGATCAACAGGTACCCTGGATCTACAGCTTCAGCACGCCCAACCAAACAAAACTCAACAAAACCATTTTAAAATACTGTAAAAACCCCAAAAAGGGCAAAACCGAAACTTTAAAAGTCAGAATTTTGACTTTAAAAGTCAAAATTTTGGCTTTCAAACTCTGACTTTAAAAGTCGAAATTTTGACTTTTAAAGTCAGACTTTTGACTTTAAAAGTCAAAATTTTCACTGTAAAAGTAGAAATTTTTACTTTAAAATTCAGAATTTCAACTTTAAAAGTCAGAATTTTGACTTTTTAGGTCAGAATTTTGAGTTTAAAAGTCAGAATTCTGACTTTTAAAGTCAAAATTTGAACTTTTAAAGTCAGAATTTGAAAGTCAAAATTTCGACTTTTAACCCTTTAGTGACCGGCTGTGCACGCATGAGGCCAGCACTTAACGATGGGGTTTTTTTTTTTGTCATTCTAGCAAATGACTTCTGGGACTTACCAGGTACGTCCTCTGTCACTAAGTGACAGTTTTTGTGGGACGTACCTGGTAAGTCAGATGTCACGATGGGGTTAAAGTTAAAATTCTGACTTTTAAAGTCAAAATTTTGAGATTAAAAGTCATAATTTTTATTTTTTTTGTTGGCCCCAAGGCTCTTTCGTATGTATATGATTCCTTCAGGTATCTAACAAGGTCTATGGCAGAGATGTCTCCAAGACAACCAAGCATCTCCAGACAGTGAGGACATCCACCTCTGCACCAGAGGTGGATGGCCTCACTATCAGGTGACTCTTGGATGGCTTGCGGTTTTGGTGGGGGTCACACAGGAGGGGGAGGTGGATGCAGTTGACCCCTCAGTTGGGTGTTGTGCCCTCTCCATCTGCAGCCTCTGGAGGCAATTCTGCTCTTGCTTTTCTATCAGTATCTGGCCAAAAATGTCAGTTAGTCCTGTCAATATGGTGTAACTCTGTGGTGAGGATGGCTTGTTGGGATTCTGTAGTGCCCAGTGTGGCTGTGGTTCTCTCCATGGGGCCCTGACACCTCCTGGAGTAGCATCTGGCCTTCCTAAGCAGCCTCCTCTTGATGTTACTATATCCCTCATCCGTTCTGATTGGTCTTGTAGCTGTGGCAGAGGATAAGGGGGCGTGGATGGTGCACTTGAAGTTGCTGAGGATGCCTCTCTTCCCTGGTATGTCTCTGTCTGTTGATCATTGGTTTAATCAAGGTCTGTCTGTGCCTCTGATGTTGAGCTGATGCTGAGGTGAATGGAGAGCCCTGTGTCAGAGGGCCAGCATGTGAGGGTGATGGTTGTGCCCCCACCACATATATTGTCTCTGCCACCTGGGATACCCTGAACAGCAGTTATGGAGATGTTCTGTCGCAGCAACTCCTCCGACTCGTTAAAGGTGATGTTAGCAGGGTGACCACCTCCATTTCCTCTAGCATGTATGGCTAGGTCTTCCACCTTGTTTTTTTATTTTCCTTTTTCAGTCTATCTAGTGCTTCTTTATGTAGTCAGTGGTCCAAACCAGTCTGGGACAAGTCTGACTGTGTGAGCCAGTTTGGAGTTCAGGCCTTGCCTGCGAAATCCCTGGATGTGTGTATTCCTGCTGCACATCCCCTCCGGTTCTGCTGTGTACCTGAGCATTGCTGGGTACTCCTCAGCCCACCTGCTACCCCTCTCCCCCTCCTTCCATGACAGGGGATCCCCTGCTGTCTTTCCTCCACTCCGGTGCCTCTACCCATCCCACCAACCTCCACTCATCTCTCTGCTGTCTTCCTATCTTCTTTATAAATAAAAAAATAAAGATGTATTGTGTGTCGAAAAATAAAAGTTGCGTGTGTGCGTGTATGCAATATGTGCTAAAGTGTATAATGTGTATATTTTAATGCAATGCTTCCACTTCCCACTCTATCTACCACTCTACAGTGTCTGCTCTTCTCTTTCTTGCTAAGCCTATCCTCCGCTTCTGTGCTGTAGCTCTGAGAACCTCCAAACACAGGCAAGGGGTGTCAGTTATTTTGGGTTATATACAGTATCTCACATAAGTGAGTACATCCCTCACATTTTTGTAAATATTTTTATTTTATCTCTCATGTGACAACACTGAAGAAATGACACTCTGCTACAATGTAAAGTAGTGAGTGTACAGCCTGTATAACAGTGTAAATTTGCTGTCCCCCTCAAAATAACTCAACACACAGCCATTAATGTCTAAACCTTGGCAACAAAAGTGAGTACACCACTAAGTGGAAATGTCCAAATTGGGCCCAGTTAGCCATTTTCCCTCCCTGGTGTCATGTTTCTAGTTAGTGTTGCAAGGTCTCAGGTGTGAATGGGGAGCAAGTGTGTTAAATTTGCTGTTATTGCTCTCACACTCTCTCATACTGGTCACTGGAAGTTCAACATGGCACCTCATGGCAAAGAACTCTCTGAGGATCTGAAAAAAAGAATTGTTGCTCTGCATAAAGATGGCCTAGGCTATAAGAAGATTTCCAAGACCCTGAAACTGAGCTGCAGCACGGTGGGCAATGTCATAGAGTGGTTTCACAGGACAGGACCCACTCAGAACAGGCCTCGCCATGGTTGACCAAAGAAGTTGAGTGTACGTGCTCAGTCTCATATCCAGAGGTTGTCTTTGGGAAATAGGCATATGAGTGCTGCCAGCATTGCTGCAGAGGTTGAAGGGGTTGGGGTCAGCCTGCCAGTGCTCAGACCATAAGCCACACACTGCATCAAATTGGTCTGCATGGCTATCTTCCCAGAAGGAAGCCTCTTCTAAAGATGATGCACAAGAAAGCCCGCAAACAGTTTGCTGAAGACAACCAGACTAAGGACATGGATTACTGGAACCATGTCCAGTGATCCGATGATACCAAGATAAACTTATTTGATTCAGATGGTGTCAAGCGTGTGTGTCAGCAACCAGGTGAGGAGTACAAAGACAAGTGTGTCTTGCCTACAGTCAAGCATGGTGGTGGAAGTGTTATGTTCTGGGCCTGCATGAGTGCTGCAGGCACTGGGGACCTGCAGTTCATTGAGGGTACCATGAATGCCAACATGTACTGTGACATACTGAAGCAGAGCAGGATCCCCTCCCTTCGGAGGAGTATTCCAACATGATAACAACCCCAAACACACCTCCAAGATTACCACTGCCTTGCTAAAGAAACTGAGGGTAAAGGTGATGGACTGGCCAAGCCTGTCTCCAGACCGAAACCCTATTGAGCATCTGTGGGGCATCCTCAAACGGAAGGTGGGGGAGTGCAAGGTCTCTAACATCCACAAGCTCCGTGATGTCATCACGGAGGAGTGGAAGAGGACTCCAGTGGCAACCTGTGAAGCTCTGGTTAACTCCATGCCAAATAGGGTTGAGGCAGTGCTGGAAAATAATGGTGGCCACACAAAATATTGACACTTTGGGCCCAATCTGGACATTTTCATTTAGGGGTGTACTCACTTTTGTTGCCAAGGTTTAGACATTAATGGCTGTGTGTTGAGTTATTTTGAAGGGGACAGAATATTTGCACTGTTATACAGGCTGTACACTCACTACTTTACATTGTAGCAGAGTGTAATTTCTTCAGTGTTGTCACATGAAAGATAAAATAAAAATATTTACAAAATGTGAGGGGTGTACTCACTTATGTGAGATACTGTATATACATTTATTTGAATGTACTTGTTACTTTGGTGTGTTGTGATTGGCTGTGATTTTAAACTTGTCTTGACAAATTTAGCATTGTCGACTGTTAGCTTGTTTCCTTTGAAGTTGATGTATCGTGCCTTATTTAGAGACTGAAATTAATGCACTGCAAGGTAAAAAATGTGCAACACATATTTTAAAGCTACGTGTATTTGTTTGGGCTACACTCGTTACCATTACGGTAGTCGGCTCACTGCATAGCTGCACTACACAGACACGGCTAATGTTTGATAATGGGTTTTTCCTTTCCAGCAGTTTAACCATGCTTTATTTAACTGAGCCCTAGCAGAGTAAAAATGATACCTTTATTGGCTATCTGAGTAACTCTAGGATGCAAGCTTTTAAGAGAACTAGGGGTCCGATTCAATAAGGCACGGTATCACAGTGCCCGTGCTATTGCTGGCGACATTCTGACAGTGCTATTTCCTGATGCCTTTTATTGGTTGGTGTGGCTTTGCTCTGCCTAGTACTAGTGCTTAAATACTGAGCCCTCTCACTTCTCCGGTGCCCTTTGTGGTGTTCCCATTGCTAAGCGCTTGCTCCAGTATTTTGTGTGATTCCTGTGTATGACCCGGACTGCCTGACTACTCTGCCTGTATACGTTCCTGCTCTGTGTACCGACCCGGCCTGGCTGACGTTCCTGCTCTGTGTACCGACCCGGATTGGCTGACGTTCCATCTCTGTGTACCTACCTGGCCTGGCTGATATTCCTGCTCTGTGTACCGACCCGGATTGGCTGACGTTCCTGCTTTGTATACCGACCCGGCCCGGCTGATGAAAGGGCCAGTACCTCAGACGGTACAGGTGAAGGTAATACACAAAGTATCCAATGGAGGATGGATTTACATGAGCAGCGTTTGGACCAGTTAGCATTGGCCATACAAACAATATTAGAGTGCACCGCTCATGTAGATAAACCAGTACAAGCCCTGGTGGTCTCCCCCGTTATGACACCGGGAGCTCAATCCCTGACGCAAGCCAGCTCTAGCAGACGGTTAACTGCCACCGCTCCATTACCACTAAGATATGATGGCGAACCCACCCTGTGTAGAGGGTTTATTAACCAACTGGAGATTTTCCTGGAGTTAACTCCTCAAGCCTTTCCTAGTGACCGAAGTAAGGTGGGCTTTATGATTTCTTTGCTGACGGGCAGAGCATTGGCATGGGCCAATCCCTTGTGGGAATCGGCCAAACCATGCACGAAGAACTTCAGGGAGTTCTTGCGTGCCTTTCATAGAGCGTTTGAAGTCCCAGGAAGAGCCGCCTCTGCTGCCAAAAGATTAATGGAAATCCAACAAGGTTCTCGTACGGTTGCTGATTTACAATGTGTTCCACGTATCCCTTCTGAAGCCATTTGTATGCAACCGTTATACTACCACTCCTGCGGTCCCCAGTCCTATTCAGGTGCAAGGTCAGGATTAGTGATGAGCGAGCACCCCAATGCTCGGGTGTTCGGGTGCTCTGACCGAGCACCCCCTGAGGCTCGAGTGCTCGGCCGAGCACCCGAGCCCCATTGAAGTCAATGGGAGGACTCGAGCATTACACCAGGCACCCCCTGCTCTGATGAGGGGAGGGTGCCTGGTCCATAGGAAAAGGGCAGAAAAGGATGGAAACACCACAAAAATGGTTCAGGGACAGCATAGGGAGGATGTCTGGATGCATCTTGGACTCCAACATCGCTGCTGGGAACGATCTTTCGCCCGTAGTACGCCATTTTTACAGACTGACCATAAAACACACAAAAAGGAAAATAAAAACGACTTTAGGCGAAAAATTGTTACCAAACAATATTTGCTGTATATTTACTTGTATATCATCTGCAAATTATCCCAAAAATTTCCTTGATTTTCTGAAGTGAGGCCATGATTAAGAGGGAAACGTGCGCAGAGGCAAATTCTCCCAAAAATTTCCTTGATTTTCAGAACTGAGGCCATGATTAAGAGGGAAACGTGCGCAGAGGCAAATTCTCCCAAAAATTTCCTTGATTTTCAGAACTGAGGCCATGATTAAGAGGGAAACGTGCGCTGAGCTGACCATCTAAAACATTATGGGTGAGGGTCTGCTGCAGAGCTGACCATCCTAAACATTATATGCGAAGGCCCGCTAGTGAGCTGACGCTATAAAACATTATATGAGAGGGCCCGCTAGAGAGCTGACCCAATAAAACATTATATGAGAAGGCCCGCTGGTGAGCTGACCTATATAAAAATTGGCAAACAAGGCCCGCTGGTGAGCTGACCCTATATAAAAATTATATCACAGGGCCCGCTGGTGAGCTGGCCCTATATAAAAATTATATCACAGGGCCCGCTGGTGAGCTGGCCCTATATAAAAATTATAGCACAGGGCATATGGAAGAGGAGGAGGAGGATGAGAAGATTAAGAGTCAACCATATACCCGTTTTTTGGGTGGAAGGGGTGAATGGGAATACAGAGTATTCACATCATTGTAAATAACATATATAAAGTGAGTTTATGTTCCCCCGCGGCTTTCCTCCAGTGGAGTGGAGAAGTCAGGGGAAATCCAGGCCTTGTTCATTTTTATAAGTGTCAACCTATCAGCATTGTCGGTGGAAAGGCGGATACGCTTATCTGTTATGATGCCACCAGCAGCACTAAATACCCGCTCAGACAGAACGCTGGCGGCAGGGCAGGCCAGCACCTCCAAGGCGTAGAGTGCCAGTTCATACCACGTGTCCAGCTTGGACACCCAGTAGTTGTAAGGCACAGAGGGATCATTGAGGACGCTGACACGGTCTGCTACGTACTCCTTCACCATCTTCCAAAACTTTTCCCTCCTTGTGACACTAGGCTGCGCATCAGGGTGAGGGTGCTGGCGGGGTGTCATGAAGGTGTCCCACGCCTTGGAGAGTGTTGCCCTGCCTTTCTCGGAACTGCTGTGTGCTCCCCTTTTCTCCCCTTCTCGGCTGGCCAAGGTAGCACGTACTCTGCCGCCAGCGTTGTCAGATGGAAAATTTTGGAGCAATTTTTCGACAAGAACCTTCTGGTATTGCACCATTTTGCTTGTCCTCTCCACCGGAGGAATGAGAGATGAGAAATTCTCTTTGTAGCGGGGGTCCAGAAGGGTGAACACCCAGTAATCCGTGTTGTTTAAAATGCGTATAACGCGTGGGTCACGGGAAAGGCAGCCTAACATAAAGTCAGCCATGTGTGCCAGAGTACCAACAGTCAAGATTTCGCTGTCCTCACCAGGAGGATGACTCTCAATATCCTCATCCTCTTCCTCCTCTTCTGCCCACCCACGCTGAAGAGATGGAACTAAAGTTCCATGGCTACCCTCTGTAGCGGAGGCAACCGTGTCTTCCTCCTCCTCCTCCTCCTCCTCCTCCGCCTCCTCCAATTGTCGCTGAGAAGACGAAGTGAGGGTGCTCTGGCTATCACCTTGTGTAAGCTCTTCCTCCCCCATTTCCACCTCTTCCACATGCAAAGCGTCGGTTTTAATTGTGAGCAGCGAGCGTTTCAGTAGACACAGAAGTGGGATGGTTACACTGATAATAGCGTTATCGCCGCTCACCATCTGTGTCGATTCCTCAAAATTGCGTAAAACCTCGCAGAGGTCTGACATCCATTCCCACTCCTCACTTCTGATTACAGGAAGTTGAACGGAGAGGCGACGACCGTGTAACAGCTGGTACTCCACTACTGCCCTCTGCTGCTCACAAAGCCGGGCCAACATGTGGAAGGTGGAGTTCCAGCGCGTGCTCACGTCACACAGCAGCCGGTGAGCTGGCAATTGTAAGCGCTGCTGCAGCTTCAACAGGCCGGCCGAAGCTGTAGATGACTTACGGAAATGTGCACACACGCGGCGCACCTTGGTCAAGAGATCATGCACATTGGGGTAGGTTTTTAGAAATCGCTGCACCACTAAATTAAATACATGCGCTAGGCATGGTACGTGTGTGAGCTTGCCGAGCTCCAAAGCCGCCACCAAGTTACGCCCATTATCACACACAACCATGCCTGGTTGCAGGTTGAGTGGCGAGAGCCACTGCTCGGTCTGGTGACTAATCCCCTGCAACAGCTCTGAGGCCGTGTGCTGTTTGTCCCCAAGGCAGATCAGCTTCAGCACGGCCTGTTGACGCTTCCCCACTGCAGTGCTACACTGCTTCCAGCTACTGGCTGATGGGGGAGTGGTGCTGCGTGTAGAGAATTCGGAGGTGGAAACGGAGGAGGAGGAGCCAATAACGTAGGTGCTGGTGGAAACCCTGATGGAGGTAGGGCCCGCAATCCTCGGCGTGGGTAGCACCCGTGCCATCCCAGGGTCCGAGTCGCTCCCAGCCTCCACGACATTCACCCAGTGTGCCGTCAGGGAAATGTAGCGTCCCTGGCCACAAGCACTTGTCCATGTGTCAGTCGTTAAGTGGACCTTCCCAGTAACTGCGTTGGTCAGGGCACGGGTGATGTTACGGGACACATGGTGGTGTAATGCGGGGATGGCACACCGGGAAAAGTAGTGGCGGCTGGGGACCGCGTACCGAGGGACAGCTGCTGCCATCAGGCTGCGGAAGGACTCAGTGTCCACAAGCCTAAATGGCAGCATTTCGATGGCCAGTAATTTTGAAAGGTGTGAGGTTAGTGCTATGGCCTGTGGGTGGGTGGCTGGGTACTTTCTCTTGCGCTCAAATGCCTGGGGTAACGACATTTGGACGCTGTGCTGGGACAGGGAAGTGGATGTGGTCGCTGATGGTGCTTCAGATGGTACAGGTGCAGGGCGGGAGGTATGCGGGCCTGCGCCTTCGACAGGCGATTGGCCGGCACCGAAAACAGGGGAAGAGGAGGCAGTGGTGTGGCCTGCAGACACAGATGGGCGATCCAGGCGTTCCTCCCACTTACTACGGTGCTTGGATGCCATGTGTCGGATCATGCTGGTGGTGGTGAGGTTTCTAGTGTTCATGCCTCGGCTCATTCTGGTGTGGCACAGGTTGCAAACTACAATTCTTTTGTCGTCCGCACTTTCCTTAAAAAAACGCCATACCGCGGAACACCTACCCTTTGGCAAGGTAGATTTACGCAAGGGGGTGCTCCGTGGAACATTTGCGGGCCGGTTTGGTGCGGTCCGCCTTCTTTCTGTAGCCACACCACTGCCTCTTCCAGCCTGTTGCGGTGCTGCAGATGGCTCACCCTCAGGACTGCTGACATCGCTCGGCTCTACACCTTCCCAGGTGGGGTCAGTCACCTCATCGTCCACCAAGTCCTCCTCCACTTCCTCACTCTGATCATCCTCCTCAAGTCTTGATCCCACCACATACTCAGTCATTGACAACTGTATAACATTCTCCTCAACAAGGTCTTGAGACGGAAATAGTGGTTGATTTAATGGCAACTGTGTCTCATCATCATCATCATCATCATCCACTACTTCCTTTGACCTTAAATGCCGTTCACATCTGTCATCTTCTTGTGATTGGGTAGCCTCTAGAGGTTGTGAATCAGGGCACAAGATGTCATGTTCCTCTGCAAGCGTGCTTGGAGAGAGGGTCAAATGAAGGATTGGTGATGAGACGAGCTCCTCACTATATCCCAGTGTGGGATCACTTCTTTGACCAGACCGTGTATGGTGGGAGGAAGGATGATCAGAGTGAGGATTATTTTGACCAGACTCTTGGCTACTGAGAGTGGACTTGGTGGAAGACAGGGTGGTGCTTAACCGACTGGAAGCAGTATCAGCTGTCATCCAACCGACCACCTGTTCGCAGTGGTCGGACCTCGAGAGTGATGTCCTGCGACGCCCTGTAAAATTACACATGAAGCTAGGTATGGTGGATGTCTTTCTTTCTTGTGCTCTGGCACCAGGCACAGTTTCTCCGCGTCCTGACCCGCGCCCTGAACTTTCAGGATCACGTCCACTTCCCCGTCCCTTTTTACCCGCCTTCTTCATCTTACACAGAATATGTGACTTTAATATTTGAGTTTGAAAACTTAACAGTATTTCTTCCTATTCTGCAACTGTGCAGAGTACACAGAATAGGCTGCTAAACTGCGGTGACACACACTGAATGGAATATGTGACTTTGATATTTGAGTTTGAAAACTTAACACAATTTCTTACTATTCTGCAACTCTGCAGAGTACACAGAATAGGCTGCTAAACGGCGGTGATACACACTGAATGGAATATGTGACTTTAATATTTGAGTTTGAAAACTTAACAGTATTTCTTACTATTCTGCAACTGTGCAGAGTACACAGAATAGGCTGCTAAACGGCGGTGAAACACACTGAATGGAATATGTGACTTTAATATTTGAGTTTGAAAACTTAACAGTATTTCTTACTATTCTGCAACTCTGCAGAGTACACAGAATAGGCTGCTAAACGGCGGTGATACACACTGAATGGAATATGTGACTTTAATATTTGAGTTTGAAAACTTAACAGTATTTCTTACTATTCTGCAACTGTGCAGAGTACACAGAATAGGCTGCTAAACTGCGGTGACACACACTGAATGGAATATGTGACTTTGATATTTGAGTTTGAAAACTTAACACTATTTCTTACAATTCTGCAACTCTGCAGAGTACACAGAATAGGCTGCTAAACGGCGGTGATACACACTGAATGGAATATGTGACTTTAATATTTGAGTTTGAAAACTTAACAGTATTTCTTACTATTCTGCAACTGTGCAGAGTACACAGAATAGGCTGCTAAACGGCGGTGAAACACACTGAATGGAATATGTGACTTTAATATTTGAGTTTGAAAACTTAACAGTATTTCTTACTATTCTGCAACTCTGCAGAGTACACAGAATAGGCTGCTAAACGGCGGTGATACACACTGAATGGAATATGTGACTTTAATATTTGAGTTTGAAAACTTAACAGTATTTCTTACTATTCTGCAACTGTGCAGAGTACACAGAATAGGCTGCTAAACGGCGGTGAAACACACTGAATGGAATATGTGACTTTAATATTTGAGTTTGAAAACTTAACAGTATTTCTTCCTATTCTGCAACTCTGCACAGTACACAGAATGTGCTGCTAAACTGCGGCGAAGCACACTGAATGGAATATGTGACTTTGATATTTTAGTTTGAAGACTTAACAGTATTTCTTCCTATTCTGCAACTCTGCACAGTACAAGAATGTGCTGCTAAACTGCGGCGAAGCACACTGAATGGAATATGTGACTTTGATATTTTAGTTTGAAGACTTAACAGTATTTCTTCCTATTCTGCAACTCTGCACAGTACACAGAATGTGCTGCTAAACTGCGGCGAAGCACACTGAATGGAATATGTGACTTTGATATTTTAGTTTGAAGACTTAACAGTATTTCTTCCTATTCTGCAACTCTGCACAGTACACAGAATGTGCTGCTAAACTGCGGCGACGCACACTGAATGGAATATGTGACTTTGATATTTTAGTTTGAAGACTTAACAGAATGTGCTCTAATCTGCAACTTTGCACACTAAACAGAATGTGCTCTAATCTGCAACTTTGCACACTAAACAGAATGTGCTCTAATCTGCAACTGTGCACACTAAACAGAATGTGCTCTAATCTGCAACTTTTCACACTAAACAGAATATTTTTTTTTTTTTTTTTTTGGTTTTTTTCCCCCCACACAAAATAACCTGCTGCCCCCACACACAGTAGTCCTAAAAAGGACTTTTGGTTCTTTTTTTTCACAATTTTTGTTTTTTTCCTCCCTACACTGCCTTTCCCTTCCTATCCTCAGCTCTCCCTGGCTCAGACTGAGCCGAACTCGATGGTCAGGTGCTATACAGCACCCGACCACGGGTTCTGGCCAGCCAATCAGTGTAATGCCAGCAGCCAACATGGCTGCTGGCATTACACCGATGTCAGAGCCTCCCTGCACGTTTATTGGCTGCGCAGCAGCCGCAAAACGTGCGGGGAGGAGACCCGAACATGGCGGGCGAGCACATGCGGTACTCGTACGAGTACCGCCATGTGCCGAGCAGAGCGATGCTCGAGCCGATCCGAGCATCGGCCGAGCATGCTCGCTCAACACTAGTCAGGATGAATACGAAGTTCAAAATATTATTGACTCCCGAAGGTTCAGAGGGAGATTGCAATATTTGGTTCATTGGAATGTCTATAGCCCTGAAGAGCGTTCCTGGGTTAATCAGAATGACCTCCATGCTCCTAGGTTGCTGCGCATATTTCATGCCAAATACCCTCAGAAGCCGGGTCCCTCCTCTCGGGGAGGGGGTCTTTGAGAGGGGGGTACTATCACGGTGCCTGTGCTATTGCTAGCAACATTTTGACAGTGCTACTTCCTGATGCCTTTTATTGGTTGGTGTGGCTTTGCTCCTCCCAGTACTAGTCCTTAAATACTGAGCCCTGTCACTTCTCCGGTGTCCTTTCATGGTGTTCCCGTTGCTAAGCGCTTGCTGCAGTATTTTGTTTGATTCCTGTGTATGACCCGGACTGCCTGACTACTCTGCCTGTATACATTCCTGCTCTGTGTACCGACCCGGCCTGGCTGACGTTCTTGCTCTGTGTACCGACCCGGATTGGCTGACATTCCTGCTCTGTGTACCGACCCGGCCTGGCTGACGTTCCTGCTCTGTATACCAACCCGGATTGGCTGACGTTCCTGCTCTGTGTACCGACCCAGCCTGGCTGACTTCCTGCTCTGTGTACCTACCCGGATTGGCTGACATTCCTGCTTTGTGTACTGACCCGGCCCGGCTGACGTTCCAGCTCTGTGTTCCGAACCGGTTTTGGCGGACATTCCTGCTCTGTGTATCACTCAGGCCCGGCTCACTGCTCCATCCGGTATCTGGCTAAGGGCTCTCCTCCGGTGTCCTCTCTGTCTACGGACAGATCCTCTGTTGCCTTGTTGCTGCTCAGGCAGCCTTATTACTGTGACCCGGTCACCTATTGTGTCTCGTGATCCGACACCCCGGTGTGGTAGATCCATCTGGTTGCACCACGATACGCTTGACCTATTACTGCTACAAGCTGGGGTTGGTCTATTCCTGGGAGGTGGAGAAAAGTTAGTGGGGGCAGAAAAAATTGAAGCCAGGTGTTAGTAGGAAGAGATGGGTTACAAGAGAGCCACATGTGTTTAGAAGTTATGAAAATGTGAGTACTGAGACTGGAGCTGAATGTTTAGTTAGTGACTCAATCGAGCAATTATGTGTGTTTGTATAAAAGGCGATAGGAGAGTGGTAAGGAACTAAGCATAGGGGTCCAGGTTAGAGCAGCAAATATATATTATTCAGTATGAGAATGAGTGAAGAGAATTCAGTAGCACAGCCCATTCAAAAGAGATTTGGGCATAAGGCGGGGCAATATGGGAGCTGGGAAGAAAAGAAAAATAACAATGCACAGATCAGTATAATCAAAAGCAAGTGTATAAGGGCTAGCATGGAGATAGAACCAGGTGAGTGGAATAAGCGCAAAGTATTGAGTGTCTAGAGAAAAGACCTGAACAGGGAGTCTGGATCCCAATACATAGTTGTATTACCTCTGTAGAGAGTATGTGCTGAAAGATGATTGCATCTTTGAAAGGAAACATCAGTGAGAGATGGTCCATCGTCAAGTGCTTTGGCACAGTAGAGTACAATTTCTGCCTTTGGGAAAGGCCTTGTGGAACTGTGATTTTCTGATGAATCTATTGATCCTACAGCTGGACAGGTGCAAAGTCTAGCTGTTTACCTAGTTTAGTGTAGTCAGGGGTGTTACTAATGAGATAACCGTGTCCTAATTTGTAACATTAACAGAGAAGGGAAATGCCAAGTGGTAAAAATAATGTTGTTCAAGAAGGATGTCAATTAGGGGTGCAGACCTTGTGGAGATTAAGTGTATAATTTGATAGGTCCTTTTAGAAGGCTATATCTGCTCCTTTATTTGTATTTTGTTGGTGCTGTTTGGATATGAGCAATAATTTGTCCTTTTGCAATATGGAGTGCATCAGCAGATGACATGTCTCTCCCTATGCTCTATTACTTTGGACAAGATGTTATTCCTTGTGCAGAATTTTAGCTCCTAGTAAGGTTTTTAGAAACACAGATTCTGGTAAGTTTCTAATGATAATATTGCAACATCTATCTAGCTTCTAGAGAATAGATGCTGCTGCATGACCTCCTGCGTGGTTATTGCTTGATCTGTCTTCTCTCCCAGGTA
This sequence comes from Rhinophrynus dorsalis, assembly GCA_037306005.1. Classification (NCBI taxonomy): domain Eukaryota; kingdom Metazoa; phylum Chordata; class Amphibia; order Anura; family Rhinophrynidae; genus Rhinophrynus; species Rhinophrynus dorsalis. Next base: position 312,857,350 of record CM074720.1, on the reverse strand, counting down.
CACCACATGTAACCCAATCTGCTGGACGTCTTGGTGGAGAGAGGGAGTCCCGCAGGCTGTTCAGAAGATCATCCATGTCAGCTTTAAAAGGTAAGGCCTTAAAATCATCCCTCTAAGCAAATTTGACCAGATCTGCTTTCTTTGGAAAACATTTTACATTTTCTTAGCCAAGAAATGATTCAAGGCCTTTTAGTCTTTTTTCTTTTCCAGAGGGGGCCATTTTATTGCTTTTGGTAGAAGACATAGAGTTCATTTTAGCTTTCTGCAGACTTTCTCCTCTGCAAGACAACTCCTATATACTGTATGCATTCTGATGAAAAAAATGATATATGGTATGTACATTTTATGAAAAATATAATTGCAACTTATGTTAAACAGTAATAACAGAGTGAAAATGCATGCAGCAGAGGGAGGTTTCATACTGCAGCACTGAAGGTGTTAAATCCCGGAGGACCAGAGACGTGTGTAATGCATTGTGAAGCACACCACATTTATCTTCATGGGCTTATACTTATACTGATCATAAGTTGTTTTCAGGTAAAACTAAACATTTTAATTAGTAGCAATTAGATTTTAAAATTAATTGTATATTTGAAACTCAAATGAGTGTTTACTTCATGGAGGTGGACAGCCTGTGTCTCTCCAGCTACTGTAAGACTAAAACTTCCATCATAGGAAAGACTCAGATTGACCACACATAGTTTAGGTGCTAATTTTAAAGAATGTAGGTAATATTAGTCATGGGCCTTGGATTTGTCATTGTGCTCCAGCCATTAGTAGGAAGGAATTGTTCTTTTAATCTGTTTTTTTAGAACCCACAATTAGTCATGTAGGCTTGAGTGACAAATTAGTTCATTTAGCATGGTCTTTGCTTAATTCTAGTATTTTAAACTTCATTTTGAATCTAAAGACAATAGAAGCATGAGGCTTAATGTTGCCAAGGCACAATGGAACGTGTTGTAATAATGAATATGCAAGTACCAAGCCATATAACTGCTTTCTTCAATTTCCCTTTTTTTCATATACTTTAACATACCTCACCCATGTAAGTACCAGAGGGGTATGCAACATACTGCTTTGCAATATGTATGCACAGTACTGGTCCTTAAAGATATAGAAATGCATTGCACTGTAACTTATAAATGTGTCACACTATTTAATACTCACTAGCTATACTCACTGGCTTCTGTTTTTTTCTAAAATTCCCCTTCCCTCCCTTTTCCATGAGGGTAGCCTTTACACCTCGTTAGGGGGCTGACTGATGTGATCTTGCAGTTGCCATCTGCAACCCTCCTGGCTCTCACTTATGCAGAGACAAATGTCTGTTTGTGAGAAATCACCTAGTATTTTGTTCTGCTTGCTGTAGGAGAATCTAACATTTTTTTTCAGTATTCATTCATTTATTGATATTTTGATTATGCCTGCTTTATAAAGGGCTTTTGTCACCTCAATCATTAGGTACATTTTTTAGCACTCAAAATCTAATTTTACATTGCTTACAGCCATTATGTTGTTTGGGATTCAAATCCTCATAAAATTCATTGGAACATTAGTATAAAGTTAAAAAGTGGATCAGTTTCTGTGGCTCCAAGATCTCTTTGGATTCTAGACATTCTAGACCTCTCAAGTGGTTCATTTTGACAATATATATACTTTTATCTTTAAACATGTGAACTAATGTAATTCATTGTGCAGTAAACCAGGGCACTACAGCAAGCTAACATAGAATTGGTAATTGATGTTGCAGGAAGTCATCTAGGAATTGGTAACTGATACTGCATGAAGCCATCTTCTTGCCAATTATTGATTTAGGTTAGGAGGAAGATATTTGAGGAGATGCTCTTTATTACCATGGTATTATAGTAATATGAATCCTTCCAAAATGTAACAATGACCTTTTCTGAAAGATTATTGTTGTAGTATCCCTTTGAAGACAGAGCAGATCAATGTGTTGCATACCCCACTGGCACTCAAAGAGTTAACTTTTAGGGCATCAGTAAAAAAAAAATATCAGATATGAACACATCAATGAGCCTAAAAAGATACAGGGAAATCCCTCTGAAGAAGAAAAACACCAATAGTTGTAAGCATTTCTGTTGATCTAACATCAGAACATGTTAATATGCTTGAAAAGTGCTATTATGCAACTTTGCAGGCTACATTGGCTTATTTAATTCTGACATTAATCTTTGTAGATTGCTCTGTAAAAGAGTTGTGTCAACAATAACATTCTAAGACTACTGGTTTAGCTCCTTTGAAGCAGCGACTTCCCCAACTCATTGCTTCTTAATTCATTGTAGGAGTCTCAGCATCAAACAAGGAAAAGAAAAAAATCCTGGGAATTTGTATTTGTTCCCTAAAGTGTTTATGGTTTCCCCACTTTCTTTGTGCATCTGGCTTCTGGGGTTTAAACCAAGGATCTGATGCTCTCCATGTATATTAACTCTGCTGCATGTTACATTTTTGGTGTATTGATGAATATTGTCTTATATCCTTAACCACCTGAGGGCCAAAGAAGAATAGAGCACATTGCAACACAATGTGTTGGATACTTCTCTGGCACTCAAAGGGATAATAGTTTCCCAGAATCACATCTGCATGCTTGGAATTAATGTTATTTCAGCTAATTCATTTTGTCATGTACTATATAGATGATCTCTCTCTTAGACTTTATGAAGATCCTGCAAGATCTTTGTTTTCAAATGAGAAGCTACATGAACTCTTGTTTTGAGATGATTAACTATGGTAACTTAAAGTGGAACTACCACCTATTTTAAACTTTCTGGCAAATAATTACCCATCTGGCGACCAGCTGCTCAGTAGGGCTAGGCACCAGAATAATCTACTGGTTAATGAGAATGATACCCTGCTCCAGGGCTGACAGGCAGTAGAGAGCGCAGACATCTTTCCATAGTGAAGTCTGCGCGCCTGCGCTGTCAGTCCAAGACAGCTCTAGGAGGCATTGCTAGGAGCTGTTCGGCTCCGGAAGGGACTGACAGCTCAGGAGCACAGATGTCACTATGGAAAGATGTCTGCGCTCTCTACTGCCTGTCAGCCACGGAGCAGGGTATAATTCTCATTAACCAGGTAAATATTCTGGCGACTAGCACTACTGAGCAGCTAGTCACCAGATGGGTAATTATTTGCCATAAATTTTAAAATAGGTGGTAGTTCCGCTTTAATTATCAATTTCCTGTCAATCCCACTGTCATAACTACAAAACTTGAGGGTCATAGTGGGGTGGAGTTGTAATGGGTCCCAGCCTCCCATATTGTGTGTGATCTTCTCTGCACCCTCCCCTGCTGAACACTTGCACATTCACAGAACAAGCAAACACTGCAGCAGGGGAATCGAACACTTATAGGGGATGTATCACCTCAAAAAAATTTTTTAGCATAGGTTTTGTTAATAAAGCATTATTAGGAAAGCTGTTTTTTTTTTCTAAATGTAAGTACTTTTAAAGATATTGTATCTTCAAGCTTTGCCGGTCAGCATAATGTTGCACGTTGAATCACTAGCAAAGCTCTTGCTCATTCCTAATTCTCCTCCCACCTCCCTCCCAACTGTCCTAGGGAGCACATTCTCACTTCCCTGGGGCAGCTGGGAGGGAGGTGGGAGGAGAAGAAGAGCTGTGCTGAAGATTCTGAGTGCCCATTATGTGGAAGTGCACAGAGAAGATAGAATATCTTTAAACTATGTACATTTAGAAAAAAAGGTAGATTTTTCTTTGAGGTGATACATCCCCTTTAAAAGTACCAAACATGGTTAAATGATCCTAAGCTCATTCTTAACACATTGGCTACTAGAGACATCGCTAAATCATTGCAAAGATGTCCCTACATCCAAGGGGTTATGCAAGAGTGCTTTACCACTTCATTAGTACTGTTAAATCACCCAATCAGATCTGACAGTCTAAAGATATTAAGGTTGAAACAAAATACAAAATATACAATTACAAAAAGTGTTAAAAGAATGTGCTATATTAAATGTAACAAGTTGTGTGCAGTAAAAGAAACTGTTGCTGTTCTGCTTAAGAAGGAAGTACCACCTCCAAATAATACCCCCACTTACCTTACTATTCCCAGAAAATCCTAATGGTGCCTATGAATTTTACTCTTGTGTCTTTGTTCTAGAGATAAGGGGCTTGATCCAAATGTTGGAGATAAAAAAGCAGGTAAAATGGATACCGACCCACAAAAGAAATGGTCTTGTGGACAAACGTCCATTTTGTGGGTTAAGTTCCCAAAACGCCGCTAAATAATGGCAGTATTGGAAACTTAACAGTAAAAAAGCTAACTATCAGTGCCTGACATACTGCCAAGGACCAATCTTTAACTAATCTGTGTTACACTTACCTGCCATCCACTGTCCTTCTTCATCTGTATTCATTCTGCCTTCTCTTCATTCTTCTCTTCTTTCTTGTATCTTCTGCCTTCTCTTCATTATTATTTCTTCTTGCTGTAAATAAAAAAATAAAAGTATTAATACAATGCATAAACTATTACATCTTTTAACCCCTTGAGTGGCAGAGGGGTACGCAATGCATTGCAAAGCAATATATTGTGGACCTCTCTGGGCTCAAAGGCTTAAGCAACATATCAGTGCCCAGGATCAAATAAATATGTTGCCATTATTTGTCGTTGAAATAAACCATTATACTATTTAAACTTGAGCCAATATAATATATCTAAAAATTTCATTATTATGCCTTAGATTTATAAATTGTCTCCGCTGTTGTGTTCGGCCACAGAGGCGGTGGCAGCGGAGACAGTGCTGTGTGCCACAGGTTCCCCTTTTCTCCTTCTCGGGCCCATGCCTGTTCCTCAATAAGTGTTACTTTTAATGGGGTGTTGTTTTTTTAACTTAGTGGGGTTAATCCTATAAATGCCGACAGGGTAATTATACCCCACTGGCACTCATATGGTTAATTCTACTATCTTTTGACACATTTTTCATACTTTGACTGTATTTATATGGGGCTTAGGGCTCCATGTCAATACAAATATTGAGGACTTTTTTTTTTTTACTTTTTATTCCTTCAAGTGTCTGCATTAGCTGTTTGAAGGTCCGATAAGGGACTCAAGTCACAAAAAATATGGGTTTTAACTTTCCTTCGATAACTTTAGTCCCTTATCGGATCTTGATGGCTAACACAGACATCTGAATTCCAAATTACAGTGTTTTCATAATTTGCTATGGGTGAAAACACCTCTTAACTTTATCACACAACAGCTCTTTTTTTTGCCGGTATTTTTTCACAGCACAGGCAGTTGACTAGCTTACTGTTCTTGAAAAAATGCTGTTGACAGAAAAAAACAGACATCTCCAACATTTGGATCAAGCCCAAGATCTTTAATTGGTACTGGCTATCACATCTAGAGCTTGCACCAAACTTGTAGGGACCTTGCAACAAAATATGCAAAAGACATATTCACTAGATGTTCTAGAAAGAATCGGGTAACACAACTTGCTAACCTAATATGCTGAAATCCTAAAAAATATGGTTGCATAGAAGAGTGAATTTTGTAATCACAATTTTTACCCAGAAAATGGGCTATTTTAGGTACCAGATTTTTGAAAGTGCTATATTCCTTTCCCTTTGAAATGGAACAGGCTGAATCCAGAAACAGACAAAAATAATAGGTTTCTGTCATACTCGACTAGCTAAAATGGGCTAGACTGCAAATGTCAAAGAATGCAATGTTAATTCAAAAGACAGATTTTCCAGCTACCTTTACTTGAATAAATATAAAAAAGTATCATCTAAAATACTGAATAACAGCTTTGTGAAGGATTCATAACAAGGTATATGTACCCATGCACACAAAGCAGCAGCGCAATTCAGTCTGTGGCAAGTTTATGAATTGTTTGATAAAATCTTTATGAAAAGAGCAGCGGTAGAATAAAAGAGGTTTCTTACAGTTCAATAAGGAGACGTCAAGTGAATATCTATTGAGGAAACTCTATGTTTGATATAATATCACTATCTGTAGAATATTTAATTTTAATTGTACTGTATGCTGTTAGCTTCACTAACTTAATTTCAGGTTCTGCAGCTCTGCATTTGAAAGATTCCTTCTTTTATAATGGCATTAAAAGAAGTCTAAGCAAATTCTTACAATATATATTTTTCTTGAAAAGTGATGATTATATGGTAAAAAAAGCAAATGTTATTCAAAATGCATAGTATGTCAATGCCATTTTCAATTTAAAACAGTATGTATTACTGTACAAAAGAGAAATTGTCTGGATCTGTGTATGAGCAACTAACATGTATATATATATATATATATATATATATATATATGCACAGAGAAGTCTATAAGACTCACTCACAAAAATAGTAAAAAAAAATGCCAGGATGACATTAAATAATGAAACCAAAGATTTGAAGAACAGCATTCACTGGATTTCTCCAGAGAAAAATCTTGTGGATATCCAAACAGGGTCGACGTTTCGGTGGACACTTCCACCTTTATCAAGATGAACACTTACATGAAACAAAGTCAATATATATATATACCCCTCACTGTGGCAGGAAAAAAACAACCAAATACACAGGTTCAAAATCATTGGTAGGTGACATCCTGATCCTCTGATGTCACCAACAAGGGTCTAAAGGGAAGAGAACACTGTATAATAGCTCAATCTATACCAAATAAAAGAATACACAAAATGAATATTCACAGAGTATACAGATATACAAATATGCTGAAAAAGCAAGTGCTTCTAGAGTCCATAATGCTAATATAATGAAACACAGAAACTATAGGAAAGGACTTATAACCATATCCACAGTGCATACAAGTTTAGTGTACCTTATCTTCACAGAGAACCAATAAGATGCTTAGGCCGGTCTCTGACGCACTGCACAACACATTAACCGTGAATCAAAAAGGACAAGGGAAATATGGACAACTTACAAAGTTAGTAATATCACAGTCTTCTTTGATAACTAGAAATCTATACAATGGTCCATGTTAGAGAGCCCGCAGAGAGCGCCACTACTGGAAAACTGTGAACAAATTTATGAATTAATACTCCTGTGTATTATAAAGTGAATGGAACATTCATTGAAAAACGGTCTCTGGATGACCTCCATCTCTTGGGGCTCGAAGGTAAAAAGCCACAAGTTAAGAAGACTTAGAGTTCGTAATTACCAAAGCAAAGCCTCATGAGGTGATTGCCCATTGACTCATCTGTCATGTATGTTACAAAAATGGGTTCAAGATGCAAAACGCGATATAAACACACTAATGATACAGCATGGGGCATTATATAAAAATCAAAAAGAAACTACAGATATATAAACAGGAGAACCCCATAGGGGAAAGCAGGTGATCATTATGAAGCTGGGCTCGTTGTAAACCGGAAGCAAATTGCCTGTGTTATTGTGTGTGGCCGGGAAAGGTATGGATGGTAGACATGGCAGTAAGACAGGTAGACAGAGGAGGAAACAAACTTGGGAAAAGTATCCCATGCATGATCCATGCATCTGGTACCTGTCAATGCTAACCCAAAGTAAAGGCCAAGGACTTCAAAGAACATACAAATTCAACTTCACTACAATTTAAGTAGTGGTATACAACACATAAGGAAATATATCACTAGAAAGGGCCCAATAGCTGTGTGTATATATATTTCAAAATAAATCCAAAGCAGCGGATATGCGGGACTCAGGTGCATTGCAATCAGAGGTCAAATTGAGCAAACAGGAGGTCAAAAAGAAAAAGAATGGACAAAGTGTCTCAATCCCCAGGTCAAAATATATAAAGCCACCAGTATCAATACATGGGGGGATTCACTAAGAGGTGATAAAGTGGAGATGACTTCTCCAGTTTATCACTTCTCCAAATCCTATGTTATTCTATGGAGCCTATCATTAGTCAAGTCCCACGGGTGCTGCCCATTATTTTGACTTTATATATATATATATATATATATATATATATATATATACACACTGCTGTTGGGACCTTTCTGATGACAAATTTCTTGATATGTTGTATACCACTACTGTCTGATCTATGTTCTTTGCAGGCCTTGGCCTTTATTTTGTGTTAGCATTGACAGGCGACAGATACATGTACTATAGAATACTTTTTCCATAGTGGTTCTGCTCTGTCTACCTGTCTTACTGCCTTGTCTATTGTCCATACCTTTCCCGGCCACACATAATAAAAGGTGATTAGCCTTCTGTTCACAATGGGTCCAGCTTCATCATGGTTACCTGCTGTCCCCTATTGGGCTCTCCTGTTTATATATCTGTGGTTTCCTTTTTTTTTTTAAATAATACCCAGTGGCGTAACAATAGCTATCACAGCGTTCGCACTTGGGACCAGGCCCACCACTCCAGGGCCCCGGCCGCCTCCTGTAACCCCCCCACCTGGCGCCCACAGCAAGCATCTGAGGTTTATGCTTTCTTCCACGCAGACCTCAAGCAAATGAGCTCTCCCTCTTTGGCATTCTAATAGTAATGCAGAGCGCTGGGAGATGACATCATCTCTCAGCACTCTGCATTACTAAAGAAAGGACCGTGCGGGAGCTTCAGCTAAAGAGGTCTGTGGAGGCAATTGTGGTGAATGGGGGCAATGTGGAGGCAATGTGGTGAATGGGAGCAATGTGGAGGCAATTGTGGTGACTGGGGCAATTGAGGAGATTGGGGGCAATGTGGAGGCATTTGTGGTGAATGTGGGCAAGGTGGAGGCAATGTGGTGATTGGGAGCAATGTGGAGACAGTTGTGGAGATTGGGGGCATTGTGGAGGCAATTGTGGAGATTAGGGGCAATGTGGGGGCAATTGTGAAGATTGGGGGCAATTGTGGAGATTGGGGGCAATGTGCAGGCAATTGTGGCAATTGGGGGCAATGGGGGGCAATGTGGTCAGGGGGGCCCATGGCAATTTTTGCATCAGGGCCCGGTGGCTTCTAGTTACGCCTCTGATAATACCCCTTGCTGTACCATTAGTATCTTTATATCAAGTTTTTGTATCTTCAATCCATTTTTGTAATATACTTGACTCTATGGGCAATAACCTCATGAGGCTTCTCTTTGGTAATTACCAACTCTTAGTCTTCTTAACTCGTGGCTTTTTACCTTTGAGCCCCCAGAGATGGAGGTGACCCTGAGACATTTTGTCAATTAATTCACTTTAGAACACATACAAGCACCTACAGAGTGAAAGAGAGGTGCTAGGCTGTTGTGCTGTGAATTAATGGTAAAATTGAGGTCGGAGAGTCTCATAGTGACTGCTATCACTATGTAAGTTTAATAACAATAAAGGAGGACCTGGAAGGACCGTTATGAGTCCAATGAGTCTGAGGAGGAGGAAGTGACCACTACCACCAACATGAAAGGGTCTGGATGCCCATCACCCCTAGGGATCTTGTTGACATTTTTGTCAAGGGCAGGGGAAGAAGAGGGTAGTAGAGTGAGCAGAACAGGTCATCTACCTGTGCCTACTGCCAGTGCTGCCCCTGCTGCCAGTGCTGTGCCTACTGCCAATGCTGAACCTGATGTCAGTATGTCTTGTAATTCTCAGGAGGAAGAGAGGAGGATATGATGCCAAATGTGATAGTGGGGGACATTAAGTCATACTTGCCATCCCCAAGCAGTTCCGACACTTGTACTACTACTAAAAAGGACCAGCAGCTTGTACAGAGTGTTAGGAGTAAAAGAGGGGGTGATCATATTACTAGTGAGGAGGAAGACTCAGTGACTGAAATTGATGTGGTTGGTGTTAGTAGTAGTAACAGTGATGGTGAAACAGCTGGTGGGACTAACATTAGGGGAGTGGTAGGGAAAGTAATGTAGAGCATACAGACTAGCAGTCAAGGGAGCCCACACCATTCCCCTGACCCTGGGAGTCCCCTTCCCCCCACAGCATTGTCCAGGTGGAACATGATCCCGAAGAAGCCAGAACTGTTGCTGCTCAGAAATAATACCACCGATCAGCTACCTGTGCCTGCTGCTAGTGCTGGCAGTGTGCTTTCTTCAGGTCAACAAGAAGTGGCATGTGTGAGATTAGAGGACCCTCTATCACATTCATCATCACCTCCTCTAACTGATGAGAAGTCTGTAATAGAGCAGCAGCAGCAAGGAGGGACTGGGGGGTGGTGGTGATGATGATGGCAGAGAAGCTGGGGTGAAAGAGACATTAATGGCTTTTTTAGCCCAAATGAGCTGGAGCCGGCAACAGGAGCGAGAAACTCCAGAACGCTAGAGCACCACCAGGTAGCAACTATACCTCCACCACCTTCATGAGTCCAGGTGTGAAGACGGTGTGCAGCTGGCAGTAAACCAAGCCCAGGATCGCAACAGAGGAGGAGGTAGTTAGATGAAGCCAGGCTACAGAGCCAGATTGGGTAGTCAAACGAAGCCAGGAGTCAGAGCCGGATTGGGTAGTCAGACGAAGCCAGGAGTCAGAGCTGGATCGGGTAGTCAGACGAAGCCAGCAGTTACACACAGGAATCAGTAAATGGACCAACACAGCACAAGGCTCTGGTACACTACGAAAGGGCACTGGGTATTGGAAATGCTGAGGCCTTTAAGGCCTAGTAGGTGGGCGGAGACATGACAGCAATTACCAGTGATCTATAAGAACAGCAACAGCCAGGAAGTAGCAAGGTCGCTGTTACAGTAACACTGGAGGCAATCACAGGCACCGTGATACAGTGGCACAAAGGACTAGATACAAACGGACCAAATAAAACATGTTATCCTACCATGTTTCGTGGCCGACTGGCCACTGATTCTTATTGAACAGGTAACACTGTTCCCCAAATATAATAGACTCCAACAGTTAAACAGCAGGGAAAGTTTTTGGGTATTTCGTTTGAGGTCATTGTTCCCTGAGGGCCTCAATTGAATGGTTGTTCATTCATATTAGTAATATTTTTTAGTTATTTTTTATTATACTTCACATACACTATATGTTATATGTTCTACATTTATATGATCACACATAGGTTCATTCATTTTCAGACCATTACTGCCTATATTTCTCGCTCTTCATGTATTATTACATGTTATATGTATCACATTCATATGATCACTGATATAGGTTCACTTACTTTTAGAACACCAGGGTCCCTTATGAGGTTTTCACCCTAAGCTTCACCCATATACTAATAGATTTTCCATTTCTCAAAACCTGTGCAATCATAACATTTCATATGATGCACAGGTTTATATACATATATTATTCCCCACATCATCACAAGTAGGTTTCCAATATATTACCTTTTATTTTGTATTATGTATTATTTTTACTTAGTCCTATACAACAATCACTTTAGGGTCACTTGTTTTGCATATATTTATTTCATCTACTTGAACTAATAGGACCCAATTTTTCAGATCATCAGTCATCATGATTTTAATTATTATTATTTCACTTGACAAACCATTCCATTTTCATATAATATCCTGTTCCTTTCTTTGTGTGGTATTCCATGTATGCCTTCACGAGTTTGAGGACATCTGTGGTTTTCAATAGCCATTTTGACCCAGAGTGTGGGATCACAGTGTTCCCTGTGTGGTTTTCATATATGGATATGATTTTTTACTCTGGTATGTCGAGGTTTTATGTGTTTATAGGCCAACTGTGATTTTTTTTTTGGTCCTTTTTCATCTTTTATGATACATTGTATATTATGTTGTATGTTTTTGTTGTTCTTATCATGTTTTGTGATGAGGATAGATGTGTCCTCCTCCATGTGGCGGCACGCTTTGGGACCTGAACAGTCCCAGCATTATATATGCCACCGTGCTGGGAGATGTGCGGATCCGTGTAGCATGACACTAGTTTTGCTTTTGGGAGTTTGCTTTGGATCTAGACACGCTACACTCGATCCCATCGGTTCTACCAGGCACACGAGTTTTGGTCTGGGTTTGAGTGGCGTGCGTCTGAATCTATTAGGAAACTTCCAATATGTGTTTACATTTGATAGCTTGTATCTGTTTTGACCAATCGGATGGTCTGTTATATACTCTTTGATGTTTTTGTTTTTTGCAAAGGATCCTTTTGGTTACGGGCGCACCTCACACGTCAGCATCAGTTTAACTGTGGCAATAGTAGCGCTGATTAACTGGGTGATGCAAGTGACATGCGTTTGATCCAATTGAGATATTTTGAAAGTTTTTAGGATTGGATACTTTGTATTTGATTAGACCAATCTGGTTGTCTGTGTAATTGTGATGGGTATTTAAAGGGATAGTAATGTTTCATAATAAAAACAGCTCTAATTAATCACCATAGTATTTGGACTTTGGCGAGTGTTATTTCAATTCTGTCAGAGTTGTAGTTCCAGAGTAATTCAATGACAAAGTGTCCCCCTCCCTCCCCTTTTACTGATGTCACACTGTTCAGCTTGAGCAGAAGGGAGGTGCCCAGGTAGACTGCAGAGAGGGACAATCTTCAATTAAGATAAGGGAAAAATCTGAAAAGCTTGTCAAGGGGGGCAGGGATTTCATTGTTTTCATAGGAATAAGAGTGTCCCCTTCTGTTATCTGTCCAGTCTATGGACTGCATTCCACATCTGAGAAGAGATTGTTTACAGTAGGTAAAAGGGGCGGGAGGGGGATACTTTGCTTGTGAATATCTCATAAACCATAAAGGTTTGAGAGATAAGACTTATATCATTCTTCGTGTTTTTTTAATGCCTACAAAATAAAACAAAGTTAAAACGAAGTATTACTATCCCTTTAATCTCCCCTGTTAATAATGGACCTTTAGTTTCCTCTAAAGAAGTGGCCAGTCAGCCACGAAACATGTTAGGGTGACAAATCTTATGTTGTTCAAGTAGATACTCTTTAGATATACTCAGCCTAGGGATGTTCCAGCATCATAAGAGACAGCACTCGAGGTGAATACTTAAAGAAAAAAGTATTTATTACATCCACATAATGCCAAATGCTTTCGGTCCCCTCAGGACCTTCCTCAGGGCACCGGAAGGTCCTGAGGGGACCGAAAGCGTTTGGCATTATGTGGATATAATAAATACTTTTTTCTTTAAGGATTCACCTCGAGTGCTGTCTCTTACGACGCTGGGACATCCCTAGGCTGAGTATATCTGAAGAGTATATATATATATATATATATATATATATATACCAAATATGAACAGACATACCTGCTTTCAAACAGGGTGAGCTTGCAGCGAGTAGGCAGAAACCCAAGTGGGCCGGAGCTCCTTCAGTCTACCTTATAGGTCTCTCCCACCTAGAAGTTAAAATGAAAAAGGTAAAAGATATGCATATATAATATCTATTCAAAATAAGAACCCAAGGAATAAGGTATGGAGAGCAGCAAGGAATGAAGGGATACTCCAAATACCCAAAACTAGGCAAAAGCCTAAAGCAAAAGCTAAAATGAAAAAACAAACCTGCATTTCTCCATGCATGCTACCCAGTGTGAACCCTGTATAAAGCATATATTATACCAATAAATTTCAAAATAATTATGTTTTTATGCATAGTTTGGCCAAAATATGTATATTATGTACTTGCAGAATATGCAGAGTCAAAATAATGGGACATTATTTCTTTAATGTCTATTCTTCATACATTGATAATATATATTGCACCCCAGGTGCAATGTTCATTGTCTTTAGGACACTATATAATGCCTGCTGAGAGTCTCTTCATCAATGAGTAAAGCTAACAAAGACTCAGCTCTCGGGATAAAGTAAATTAAGTTTAGTAATTGCCTAAAGCAGGAGAGATTCACCTTACACGACAAAGTCTATTAAGGTTAGGACTTGCCTATAATGGGGTACCTTGGCTTGGTGGTAAGCTTAGCATACTATAGCCATATTATGTGACTAAGTCATCATCTTTAATGTAGTGGTAATATGCAGGCAAAACGCCACAGTCTAAAAGAATAATAATGATGAAAATATGTATGTGCACCAACACTTTGTGTGTGTATATATATATATATATATATATATATATATTAAACAATTAACATGTCTATTTTGAAAGCATTCTTACTTTACAGCATTTTTTCACAATTGCCTAAAACTTTTGCACATTACTCTATATCATTGGCATCTTCAGCTGTCATCACTGCAGGATGAAGGCCTCCTCAGCAAGCCTCCAACAACTTTGTTCCTGTGTCTTTTGTTGCCACTGTGTACCAACAGATTTGGTAATTTCATCTACCCATCTTGTCTTTGGTCTCCTTCCTGGGTGATTATTATCCATTACAAAATTAATTTAGGAAAGGATACAGTTGTAACTACAAAAGCACAACATCTGTAAGATTACATTTAGAATTCTCATCATCCCCAGCCAGCCATTAGCTCTTGGGGGGTGATGGACAGGTAGGAGGCCACAGTTTGCCCAGCCATGGTCTAGACTGTAAGCTGACATGGACTGAGGCCTCTTTCCATTTGATTCCTTGGGCAGCATGCAAAAAATGTGAAGCAATTTTGGGGCAACTCAACTGCATCATAGGGACCAAATAAAAATGTCTGTTGATTTAAGTGAGGCTTTTAGCCCCTTGAATGTAAGAGAGATTTCTAACACATTGGGAACAATGCATTTTTAGACTTTCCTACCATTCAAGGGATTAAAAGCTCCCATTTAAATCAGTAGGGATTTTAATTTTGATGCAGTTAGTTTGCTCCAGAATGACACCTCTTTTCATAAGGCCCTTAATCTGTATTGTAAACTGTGATATATAGAGCACTCTCCTGACTTTTATTCTATGGGCCATATTATAAATAAAAAAAAGAGGAGAAAGTTTGGAGCAAACCAAAAGCACCATACAAGGCAAATACGAAACTCCACTGATTTCAATTGGACTTTTAACCCTTGGATGCTAGAGAAGTTTCCAAGCCATACAAAGCAATGCCTTGGAGACCTCACTAGCATTTAAGTGGTTAAAAGCATTTGTCCATTATAGTACAGTATAGTACAGTTGGTTTGTACATTGTGTTTTTTTTTTTTTATACTTTTTATTGAAGAAAATTTTAAATTCAACCAGAAGGCAATGGAGCAGGCATATATATGGTCGGTACATGGCAAGTAGAGATAATAAGAGAAACCTATAATTTGTCACCCAGTGCCTGTGCACAGGGTATCTGAGAGGAGCATCTCCCCAACATCATTGCAGTGATGTCATACACAGACAGTATAAGTAACCAATAAAATATGACCTGTTACCTTGTAACTGTCACAAACCCGTCCGCTCCTCCTCCTTCAAGGCGGTCTCACTCCCGATTACAGAACTCATACACCTGTCCATAGCCTACTTATACCCGGGACTTTCCTATTATCCCTGCCCTCGGATGGTCTGTGCCCAGCATCCTAGTACCTGTGTTTCAAGCTTACCTGTATTCCTGATTCAAGTTGTGACCCTTGCCTGAACTCTGAGTATCCGAATATCTGGCTTCCTGACCTTGGCTTTGTCTGTGACCTCTCTTCTTGTTCCTGCGATCCGACTGTTTGCTCCAATCTTCTGTTCGACCCTTTGTGTACCAATTCCGGCTAGCCTGACCACTCTCTACATATCTCCAGTTTGTTTTGACTGCTTGTGTACCGATTCTGGCTCGACTACGACTCTCCGCTTCTCGACTCACCCTAGGTACCGACTATCCCACTGCTCGACTCTCTGTGTACTAGACCTGGCTTGCCTACGACTTCCGTTTGTCTTGACCCTGTGTTATCAACATCCAACTCTACTCGACTACTTTTTGACTCCTGCTCAATCTCGACACTCCTGTATTCTGCGACTTAAAGACATCTGCCTGCTCTGTTTGTCGACTCCCGGCCTTCTGCAGTAGGGTTTCGTCTCGGTGTTGGAGCTTGTGTGTTTTCCATCCTACATACAATCTAAAACCTCGCCAGGCTGAGAGACTGTGATAGTAACAAATAAAATAAAGTCCTGGAAGGAGAAGGATATCAGTATCATACAACCAGCATGAACAAAAGTTGCCATATATCCAACAAGATATGTAATAACCTGGTACATGTCAATGGTATGCCAATATTTCTTTCCAAGTTATTTAACCCCTTAACGACCCTTGACGGTCATAGTACATCAAGGGTTGATCTGACTGAACGACCCATGAAGTACTATGACCGTCATGGGGTTCTGGGCTCCTCCTGCGGCTGCACGCCATTCGGGGAGTCCGGAACCGGAAAAAGAAAAAAATAAAATGCTCCACGGTCCTCAAGTCGCGTTGCGGCGCCGATCGCCTGGTTGTTAAGGGGTTAAAACATAAAACAATAAACGCATGTGCGTGCCCCAAAGGAGATCGGGACCCCCACACACACTCCATCCCTATCAGTGGAAACCTAAATGTCTCCCAAAACAGTGCCAGTCACTCCCTGTCCCACCCCACATCATCATTCGTTAGATACGGAAGTGAGGAGACAGCTGTCCCCCCACCAGTATCCAAGAGAGTTTCTAAGGTAGCATCAGTCAATAAACTCTCTCCAAGCCAAGATGTGTACTGAAAGCAGCGATAAAAGTCCACCCTGCGAGTAAAGGGTAGAGTGAGAATAAAAGGTTCCCACAGGGAAATGAAGAGGGCGCCCAGTACCTACTTATCAGAAAGAGTACATTGTGTTGTTAACTGTACTATTTACCTTATTTACAGTCTTGCTAAAAATGTCAATGCTTCAAAAATAAAATATAATAATGATAAGGATTTTCAGATTTCAAGTGGATTAACAAAAAGTATACTGTATGTACTAAAGCTGAAAATCCTAAAATATCCTATGTTCTAAAAACTTTCGTGTGGTGGAGAAAATTTTTTCTACCCATTGATTTCAATGCAATGAGCTAGGCAAAAAAAGCTTGAAAAATTGCACTTTTCATGGGAAATTTTTCACCAAACGGAAAGTGCCATTTTTCACCGATTTCAGTTTGAGGCAAACATTTTCGCCCATCCCTACTTAAATCCCTTACTAACCAATCATTGTTGCGGGTTCTATTTCTTCACTTTACTCCCTTGTACATATTTTTTCCATTGTCACATTTTTTTTCTCATCATTCTTCTACCAATTTGCTGCCAAAAAATGATCACCCACAGAAATATTTTTCTTCAGATAAGGTTAAACACAACAAGCTTGTGCCAGCGATAAATCATCACATAGGAGATTTCACTCTACAAACCAGTGGCCATCTTGATACCAATAAGTGATGAACGGATCCTAATATAAAGGTAAAGTAAAAGATATAAAACCAGCTGATGAAGTGAATGCCAGCTGATTATAGATGCAGGCTACATCATGGTGTCTTATAATTCTACTAGTTGAAAAGACCGTGTACACGGGCCACAGTGCCGCCCAGCAACCTTGGCTGGTGGCCGGATCGTCTGTTGTGACTGGTCACACTGCAGTCATGCGCAATAGAGACTGCCCACACCATGATGGATATGGAGAGGGATGCTCTGAATTCAGACCGTAGTCCCCTCTGCGCTTGTTTGTTTGACACTGTAACTCCCACTATGCTTAATGCATTGGCTTCTTCTGTAAGGTGCTGCTAATATTGTGGGACAACAACAGGAGGCAATAGTAACTTCTCAGTCTGAAATGAATGAGGCAGTTGGGTAACTGACTCACTGAGTGTAAAGGTAGTCATTGTAGAATGAAGTCCCAGCCGAGAGGAGGATGGATTATATTATACGTACAAAATGTTAACAGTGGTTTTTATCCTACAGATTTCATCTGAAGACAATAAGGCAGTTTGTAAATAAAATCAATGATAAAGTTATCACCTGCATTGGAATCATGCACAGCACAAGGTAAACAAGACACAGGCAGAGACACTTATTTGAGTAGATCAAGTATATAACAAACCGTCAGTGGTAAATTGAAAACAATTCATTATTTCATGATGGGTAAAAGCAATGGTAGTAAACAAAGGCAGTAGCTGCCTGAGGGCAGCTTTTGCCTTTATGTACTCATTGGGCCTTATTTATCAGAGCAAACTGGAGTTATTTTATGGCAAATCAAAAGATTAAAGAGCACTATTAACCCCTTGAATGCTTTGCAATGCATTGGAGACCTCTCTGACAAAGATTTAATAGTCCCAATAAAACCAATGACAATTTAAGGAATTTGGATCTGCCCCCTGTGGTGCAATTGGTTTGCCCCAGAATTGCTCCAGTTTGCTCTGATATATAAGAACAATTGTACTTAGCAATGACAAATCAAATCATAATTTGTAACCTCCATGGGCTGTTTGTTGTACTCTTGGAATCTTGAATGAGCAAACAATTTTATCTGCTAATATTGTATGACACTCTAAAATAGAAAAATATACATATGTATGTAAATACATTGATAAATACATGAGAATCTGTTACAATATGAACCATTATAAACAATCTAGATGTCACTTTAAATTACTTTGACACCAGAACTATCACAGCAATTTATGTGTAGAACACAGCCTAGTGATAACACATGTAGAAAGGATGATTTACAAATGTTATCACAATTTGTGACTATGTATAAACTGTCTCACAATTTATGGTGCAATTGTCCTTTAATAATTCTTGCTTTTTTGCCCTTCACATTATGTACCTCTTTTACAGTGAAATCTGGTCTCCTTGACAACAAGCCGCAATGTAATTCTTTATAGTACAAATGCTCCAAGTAGTAGTTCTATAAAAATGTTCAGCAATGCATTGTGGTAGAACCTTGCTACATGTAAACAGATTTAATTATTGTATGCCATAGACATTGTGAGATCCAAATTAGATCATTCAACCAAACCTCTTGTCTTCCTCATAATCAAGGGATTTTCCTATCAATTGTTTTTGAATTAAAAGGAAAATCAGTATAATTACTTTTGTTATTGATAATGTGATATACATCACATAAGTAGCTGAGATGGTATTTTTTAAACATTGACTTTATTATCTTATACTGCAGATATGAATAGTTAAATATTCAATGAAATGGGCTTACTATATGAGGGGCCGTTAGGGACATAATTCAGGGTTGCTTATACAGTGAGAAGTATGTATCATATAATGAAATGCATATATCATACACTGAAATACATATACTTTATAGTGAAATCTATATGTAATATAATGAAATACATATAATATATACTGAAATCCATGTCATATACTGAAATACATATGGAATATACTGAAATGTATATGTTATATACTAAAATTGATATTATATACTGTAATCCTTGTCATGTGAGGAAATCCATATATTACATATTAAAATCTATGTGCTATATAATGAAATCCATATAGCATATACTGAAATGCATATGCTATAAAATGAAATTAATGTTATATAGTGAAATTCATATGTCATATAATGAAATCCATGTCATATACAGAAATACCTGTTATATACTGAAATTAATATCATATACTGAAATCCATGTCATATAGTGAGATCAATATATCATATACTAAAATGCAAATATCATATAATGAAATGCATCTATCATATACTGAAATCCATGTCATATACTGAAATCTATATTCTATATGCTAAAATCCATATACAGTATAACACTGAAATGCATATGCTATATACTGAAATCCATATGTTATATAGTGAAAACCATATATCATATACTGAAATCCATGTTGTATAGAAATCATAAATTGCATATGTCATATAATGAAATGCATATATCATTTATTAAAATCCATATGCTTTATACTGAATTGCATATGCCATATATTGAAATCCCTATGCCATATACTGAAATCCTTGTTTTATACTGAAAGCTACATGACATCCATATGTCATATATTGACATTTGTTTTGGAGTGAAAAACACCTTTTTATATACTAAAATTAGTCATCAGTCACATGATCCTGATCTTGCCCTGACCCTGGCCCCTGGATTCTGTTTCCTGTGACTATTTCTAGTTGCAGGCAAGAGAAGCAGACATATCTAATACAATAGGTGAGTTCATTCAGGACTCTCCAATATTCCCAGCACATCCATGATATGGGACTTTTATTTGTTAACCATTTGAGTGCCAGAGGGTTATGGAATGCAGTGCAAAGCAATGGTTAATCCTACAAAGAGTTCCTACAAGTGGATAATTTTGGAATGGAATTTATGTTTTAGAATATTTATCTCATGCACCTCTAAGTCTTAATTTTTGCTGAAAATCAGTCACATGTCTATGCGTCTGTTCTGATGCTGGCCCCTTGACTGTTTACTTAGACTCATTCTACTGCACGCAGTGGTAGCAGGCCTCATTCAGTAGGTAAGTTCATTTAGGTCTGTGCAATATTTCCAACTTCTTTTATTTGTAAATGCTAGTATTATCAAACAAGTGGATCATTTGGAATGGAACTTGTGTTTTAGAATATTTTATGTAATGCATCTCAATGTCTTACTTTTAGCTGAAGAAAACTCTCTTGTGGGTATGTATATTCCTGATTGTTTTCTCTTGTTTTTTTTTTTTAACTTAAAATTGTATGCAGATTATGTTTGCCCTGTTCAGAAGCAATTAATTCCTGCCATGATATTAGAAGATCTTTGCAATGAAGCTGCATTGCTCTGTAGACTTACTGGAGTTTGAATGTGTGTGTATAAGCTTGAATGGAATGTACCAAATATAACAGCCTATTCACAAAGGTGAGTTGTAGGTGAGTTGAAATCTTTTATTAACAGTGTGGGACGTTGTTGCCCATCTGTTTCTTTATTTTTTAAGCTATGCTTAAGACTTTGAGTTTCAGAGGGGGTTAAGAATGCATTGCAATACATTGTGTACCCCTCTAACATTCAAAGGTTTAATGTGAGCTCAGTGACACACAATTGTATATGTAATGTTTATTAATTAACACACTGTATACACAGGAGTGTATATATAATGTATATTAACTCACACTGTAGACAGGAGGGTATGTGTACATTAATATACATTATATCTACACTTGTGTGTACATTAATATTCATGATATATACTGTATACTCATATACATTATATACACAGTCCTGCGTCATACAGCACACATCAAGCGTTTCAGTGCCAGAGGGGTAAGCAATGCATTGCGATGCTTTCTGTACCCCTGTGAAAATCAAAGGGTTAAGCATTGCTTTTAAAAAAAAACCACAGACGGACAACTCCATCCTACACTGCTAGTTATATACACTCCTGGGTCAATCAGTGTCACATTAACCATTTGGGTGCCAGAGGGGTACGAAATGCATTTCATACACCTATGCCACTCAAAGGATTAATAATTGCTTACACAAAAAATGTGTTTATAAGTGTGTTTTAGGGAGGATGCGTGCTCTGGTGCATCTTTTCAGGGAAAAGTGGGAGGCAGACTCTCCTGTTTTTTCTATCATTGGTCTCTACTTAAGTCAGACCAATGGGTGTTACGAACGGTCCAAGGGTATGTAATGGAGTTTTATGACTGTGCCATTCAATCAAAGATTCCGACTCCCTTCAATTATTCAGGGGACGACAAAAAAATTGGTTGATGCGGAAATAAAAGAATTGGCTCAAAAATGGGCTATTGCAAGAACTCCTATGGAGTCTCCAGGGTTTGTAAGCAATATCTTCCAAGTTCGGCAGAAAGGATCAGGTCTCAGACCGGTGATAAATCTGCACAATCACAACAATTTAGTAATGTATTGACATTTCAAAATGGAGGGAATCCATTATCTGAGGGACCTGTTGTTGCTGTTCAATTAGATGGTAAAGATAGATTTGAAACATGCGTACCTCACTATTACTGTCACCCCTCTCTCAGAGATTTCTTCAGTTTCTTCGGAAAGGAGAGAAATGGGAGTTTACTTGTCTTCCTTTTGGACTCTCCTCAGCTGTGTGGTGCTTCATGAAGCTTATGAAATGCATAATAAAATATTTAAGGAGCAGGGGTTTGTGAATGATTATTTATATGGATGACATGTTGATCATGTCACAGATGCAGGGAACCTCAAGGAAGCAATCGGATTGGACCATCAATCTGTTGATGGATCTCGGGCTTTTTGATAATTGGAAGAAATTGGAGTTAAGTCCGGCCAAAAAGATAGAGTTCTTGGGATTAATGATGGATTCGGAACTCGAATCTTTAAGTCTTCCAAAGTCCAAGATAAAGTCGATTCGCAAAGAGATAAGAGTGGTTTTACGGAAGGATCAAATCTCTTTAAGGATGTTGGCATAGTGGGCCTACTGTCTGTCTCCATTCAGGCAATATTCCTGGGACTGCTACATTACAGACCGTTACAGAGATTGAAAGCCTTGCATCTTCTCAGGGGCCTAGGATACACAGATCTGGTGCTGTTTTCATCAGATGCAAGAGAGGAGTTAATATGGTGGCTAAAACATTTTGACGAGTGTAATGGCAAAGCCATTTTTGGTATGGTGCCAAACATAGTCATAGAATCCGAAGCCAGCCTGTTAGGTTGGGGGACAAGAAAAGGAGGCATTTCTACAGGAGGAAAATGGTCTCCTCAGGAGTTGGACCTGCACATAAACTGCTTATAGCTTTTGGCAGGATTGTTTGCTCTGAGGAGTTAATTGAAGAACAAGGTGAATTGTGTTCTGCTCAAGATGGACAATATTTCAGCGGTAAGATACATTAATCACCTGGGAGGTACCAAGTCCAAGCAGTTAGCAGACTTGGCAAAGGAGTTTTGGCATTTTTGCCTCAATCGGAATATCATTCTTGAGGCAGAGTATCTACCAGGTCTGTCCAATACAGTGGCAGATTGGAATTTGCGTTACCTTTCGGACCGCGTCGGCTGGATGCTAGACAGGGGTATTTTTTCATGCATTTTCGATCTGTGGGCCCATTGGAAGAGAATCTTTTCTCTTCATGTTTGAATTGTCAGGTGGACAAATTTTACAGTTGGAGAACGGATACAGAGGTGTTAGCGATGGACGCATTTCTTCAAATCTGGGGTCAAGGGAAGAATTATGCATTTCCTCCATTTGCATTAATTCAGAGGACTATTCTGCAGATCAGGAGACAGTTGGCAATGGTGGTTTTGATCACACCGTTATGGCTGAGTCAGCTTTAGTTTCCAGCACTTCTGCAGTTGTCATTTGATTACCCTTGTGTAATTCAGACTTTCCCTCTACTTCTGATGGATCTGGCAGGTTTGCAGCACAAATTGATTAAGGAAGGAAGTCTTCAGTTGGTGGCTTGGTTGGTGTCAGGGGTGTTACAACAATCCCTGCATTTTCAGAGTCAGCTCAGTTTCTTCTATCAGAATCATGGTCACCAGGTACCAGAACCATGTATAAATCTGCATGGTCATTGTGGAATAATTGGTGCTTGGAATGGTGTTTGGATCCCATATCGGCTGATCCAATAATGGTAGTGAATTTCCTTTATCTTTTTTACATGGGTAAGGCATATGGGACCATTAATATGTACCAGTCCACAGTTTTGGATGGTCATATTAATGTTGATGGTATGCCAGTGGGTCAAAATACCTTGGTGTGCAGGTTATTAAGGGGCAGTAGATTTTCGAGGCCTCCTGCTTCATGGTATTCTTCTATGTGGAATGTTAATAAAATCTTGCATTTTCTGGACAAACGGCCCTGTAATGATGATTTATCTTTAAAACAGTTATCAGTGAAATTGACCATGTTGTTATGTTTATTTTCATTTAAAAGAGTGTCAGATGTCAGGGCGTTGGATCTAGACTTATGTTCTTTTAACCCTTCGGGGATTCAATTTACTATTCACAAGAGGACAAAAACACATGTTCGGATGATCACGTAACCGGCTTTTCCTTCTAAGCCCCAATTGTGTGTGGTTTCTTGCTGGAGAGCTTATGAGGCTAGAAGCTTGTCGTTAAGGAATATTACTGGGAAGCAATTACTGATTTCATTTCGGAAGCCACATTTACCGGTGTCAGCTGCAACTTTGGCAAGATGGGTCAGGCAATTAGCTGTAATTGATGTTAATTTATTTGGAGCACATTCCTCTAGGGGAGCTATGGCATCTATAGTTATGCAGGTGGGTGGCAGGTTGGAAGATATTTTGAGGGCAGCTGATTGGTCTAGAGAGTCAACTTTTACAGATTTTTATTGTAAACCTATTGCTCATGTATCGCTGCATGTTGTTGATTAGCTTTGATCTAGCATAATACGAAGCCTCTGGTCTGATATAAAATTTGAGGATTTTCCTAAAGGTGTTGATGGAAAGCCAAAAAAAGTATTAAAAACACAGAGGGGAGTGTTATCCATCCCATGTACCCACCCTATTACATATTTTCTTTTTGTTGCAGGTTAAATCGATTGGGGAAGTTTGCCGAGTTGCATTGTGGATGGTGGAAGTGTTCAGAGTTTATTTATTCTGAGATATGTCCCAATCTGGGAGTTCAGTCACAGATGAAGAAAGGGGAGGAGTCTGTTGCTGCATCACAATATATAGGAGTGGACTATAATTAATTGGTGGCGCAGTGTTGTTTCACTGCTAGCAAGTTTTTTACATGTTT